>CM041776.1:339239847-339604180 GCA_023374045.1 Limonium bicolor | reverse complement strand
CACTGCTGTATCTTACGACGGGTATGACATCAATGGGTTCACCTATTGGACAAAACGACAAGATGATAGATGTTTAAACCAGAATAGCGGGGTGAAAGTAGAAGCAGCAACAACTCAGTACACCCGAGGTGATCCAGCTTCAGCGATTTCAACCTCGAGGTTGTATTATGGATGTATTGAAGATATTTGGGAACTTGATTATCAGTTTCAAAAGTTTGTTATTTTCAAATGCAAGTGGGTGGATAACAGAACGGTTATCGGGTTCATGATGGGTTTAATTTGGTTGATTTATCAAGTCTTGGTCCTACACAAGATCCGTTCATATTTCCCAAGGACTGTGAACAAGTATTTTACATAGAAGATCCCATCGATTCCAGATGGTCAGTAGTTTTACCAGGGAAAAGATTTGTGATCACAAATGTTGATCAAGATGTTGATGACGATGAATTATTATTTGATGAGACACCACCCTTTTCTAACAGTGTTACTGCCACCAACATTGTTGATATTCCAGACGATGTAGTGTATACTAGGTCTGATCATGATGAGGGTCTATGGGTCGAAAAACCATAAATGATGTGTTTGTTTGTTAGGTAATTAAATATTAATTTTTTATGATATCTGATTACGTATTTTTTATATTATTTGTTTTGTTGTTATTAATATCATATTGTTTATCTGTGCAGACAGTTAAATGGATGATATGGACGACCCGATCGGGGAGATTCTGAGTGACGCAGCCCGACCGAGGAAGAGGCAAACACGTGGAGGGAAGGGCCGCACGTCACGGGCCCGAGCTGATGAGGGGGGTAGTGGCACCGCCGAGATTATAGTGTCTGATGTGCCAGCTGCAGACACAGGCTGGACCTTCTGGGTCACAGATCCCAGAGACCAGGACCGTAAAACCTCGAGGTCCTACAAAAGCTCTGAAGTCAAAAAGATTGAGTCGAAGCCGCTGCAGTTTAATGAGTATCTACACTACAGCCGACTGGGAATGGGCTGGAGACTTCACTACTGAGCTGGGCATCATAGTGCGAGAGTATTGTGATATCACTCTCTCCTGGCCTCAGGTTGACGAAGGATTGAAGAAGCAGATGTTTGAGATCGTACAGGTAAATAAACAATAGTTGCAGTATTTATTGATACGATTTATAAGTATGCATAACTAACATCCTTTTCATTTATGATGATATGCAGAAACGATATCGAATACCTGCAGAAAGCGAGTACTACAACATGGTCAAATCGATGATGCGCAAGAAATTTTCAGATCATAAGCATGATCTGGTCAAATGGTTCATCACCAAGAAGCTTAAGCGGCCTGACGGCGACGCACGCCAGCCTTGGGAGATCTACACAGCAATAACCCAAGAGAAGTGGCAGCAATTTTATGATAAGAAGATGGAGACGAAGGTACATACTAACTCTTAAATAATTAAGTATTGTATATACATACAAATAAGTTTACATATGTATATGTTTTTAATCATCATCGTGTTTGTATGTTTACTTGATAATAGGAGTATCGTGAGGCCCAGTCAGCGAATGCGAAGAAGAATGAATATCGTCACTTGCTGGGTGCTAAAGGGGTTAACAGAAGAGTTCCTGAGTGGGTGGCAGAAGGGGAGTTGCCATCGGATATGAGCACTCTGGATGACCACCAGAAACGGGGTACATTTTGGAAGCTTTCACGCACTAAGAAAGACCCAAAAACTGGGGAGCGTCTGTATCCCTTCGAGAAAACGAAGGAAATTGTTGATAAGATGGTAAGTACTTTTGTTTAATCCTTATTTTTTTTTTCAAATTCAGTATTACAATCCTATAATTTATTATAAATCCTATATGCATTTACTTCTAAAGGGTGAAATGAACGAGCAAGTAACCCAAGGGACTTGGGCTCCTGATCGACACGATGACCAGCTGTCTCGGGCGCTAGGAAAGAAAGATCATCCAGGTCGAGCAGTGGGGTTAGGGGGGGTTAACATAGGGATAAGAAAAGTATTTGGAAACCCCGGGTCGAGGAAAGGAAGTAGTAGTCAGGAGAAGATGATCTCTTATGATGAGCATTTACGTGTCCTCAGTAACATCAAAGAACAGTGGAAGAATGAGATCTTTGCTGAAATGCGTCAGGGGACTGGGGCACCCCAGCCATATGCTCCTGCTTCTGATCCTTCTTATGCATATGCTCCTGCTTCTGATCCTGCTGGACTGCACACAAGCACCGAGTCTAATGATCCGTATCCTTACGCATATGTACAGGTAAATTTTTATATCTTTAACTGTTTTATTACTTGTCATATCGTTTATTACATATTTATCAGTTCAATCATCTACTAATCTGATTAAATTGTAGGATCCAATAAACTGCAACCTCTTGCTCCCGTACAACAATCAAAATATAAATGTTGCAGAAGGAAGAGTGTACACATCACGCTCGAATGACGTGGTCCATGGCATGCCATTACAGCCGTATCACGGGAGAGTGTCTGTGGACGAACCGATTTATACGTGTCCTGATTTAGAACTCCCTGTACCTACGGAGGAGTACAGCACGGTTCGGTCTGCAAAGGGTGCATTTCTTCAATGGCCTATTCGCCTGATTCAGAAGTGTATGAAGGTACGCCCAATACAAACCTTTAATATAGTTATTGTAGTAAATTATAAGTGTGTGGATGTTCAGTTCATGATTAGTAATGTATGTCGATTGCAAATAGGCATTAAAGGAGAAATCAAAGTCTCCTGAAAAAAGAAGTCAAAGATTATATCTTCTAAATACATCCACCAATGTCGTTCCCACAGAAAACTTGGTGGATGATTCAATATATGCACGCTTGGGGCCAAACATGAAAGTGTTGCATGATGTAATCCATGACTTCCCAGCTGCTAGAGATTCTATCCTTCTTAGCTTTGAACCTGACCTTCTTCACTATGAAGAAGTTTTAGAAGTCGACTTGTGGACAACCGACGTGCAGGACATCCTGAAATCTGAATGGGTGCCTATTTCTGTTGTCCACTCATTCATTCTGTAAGTATTAGTCTTTTTTGGTAATTAAGTTATAAAGTGATGCCCTGAAACAATGTTAATTACTATATCTTTTAATTAATGAATAGGTTTTTGCATGAGAAAATGCAAACTTTTTCACTTACCAAGTATGGATTTCTATGTCCTGAGAGAACGTCATACACTGTTGTGACGACTGATGTACAAGGTTGTAAGCTCTACTTGCAGCGTGCGATTACTAACAGCATCACAGCGAAAAAGAAATATCTCCTGCTGCCCTACCATCAAAAGTAATAACTTGTGTTTATCATTTTAATTCCATTAAATGTTGTACTTGTTGATTTTGACATTATACTGACATGTTAGTGTTTTGGTATTACATATATAGTGCTCATTGGGTCCTACTGGTGTTGTGTTTGGATCGTGCACGTATACTATATCTTGATCCGCTTCGACACTCATTACCGAATAATCTCAAGATAAAGCCACACCTAAACCTGTAAGTACATTATAAACCACTTCTTTATGCATTTCAATTCTTTTAATTTAATTTTGTTGTGCTTGGATATCCTAATTTTATTAATTTACATTTATGACATTTAATGTGCAGTATATATCAAAGTGTTATGATTTCACAGCTTGGTCTAAGGATAAGAGGTGCTGTCCCCTGGACTGCAGTGAAGGTACATTCATCACTTGTTTATCATTGATAGAACAAATGTCTTATGTAATTAATCTTTTTTTTTGTGTTTAAGTGTCCACGTCAACCCGGGAGTTCGGAGTGTGGGTATTATGTCATGAGATATATGCATGACATAATCACCCTTTTTGGTGATATGCAAGATCAATTAGAAGAAGTATGTTGAAGTCATATATATATTTTTTTAATTTTAATGTATTTGTTTAATGATTAACTCATTTTGTATTGTTTTGTTTTTCAAAAGGTTTTCCCTAGTGTTGGCGAATACGACAGACAAACGATCAACGCTATGTTGGAGGATTGGGCGGAGTTTGTCTGTATGAATTTAGTTTGATTTTCACTTTGTTTTTTCGATCGAATTGTTATTTAGAACATTAATGTTTAGACCGGTTTGAGTACAATGAATATCTTGGTAGTTGTATATGTATGGTCATTTGTGACCATTTGAAATGGTTTGTATATGGTCATTTGTGACCATTTGAAATGTGTTGTTGGTCATTTGTGACCATTTCATCATTATTTTGATTTTTTGACAATTCTCTTACAAAGAGAGTGATTGACATCCTCTACAATATGATGTAGAGAGATGTTTGGATATATCTGGATGTTGTATCTATATATTTTACAGGTTTGTTGACATATGTGGGATTGTAAACAAAAACGAAAAAAACCAAAAAAAAAATATAGACATTTTCGGCGGTTCTTACTAGGAACCGCCGAAAATGTCTGTTTTTACCTCATTTTGAGCTGCGACAGCCGTTATTTTCGGCGGTTTTGTCGTTTGGAACCGCCGAAAAAGGTTGTTTTTTTTTGTGGTTTTATAACCGCTGAAACTTTGGAAAGGCCTTTTTCGGCGGTGTAATATTCGGCGGTTTAAAACCACCGAAAAAGGCCCAAAAGAACCACCGAAAATGACTCTTTTTCTACTAGTGAGTTAATGTTATGATAGTGGAAATGAGAGTGAACTTGGGTTTTTAGAAGTGTGTTGGTCTAGGAATGAATTGGTGTGGTGAGTATGTGATTTGTAAGGTTGGTAGAGGTTTATGAAACAACAAAAGAAGTTTCATATGCACTGTTGTGCTTAAGTGTAACAGAGAAATGGACAAGAATTGAATGGTGAGTTTGACCAATGATTTGAGGAGGTTTAGTGAGTGTTTTGAGGTGTTCTAACATGTAGAAAACATGTGGAAAGATAAGGGAATGAATACATATGGATTAGGGGTTGAAAAGAGGTTAAAAACTGTCAATTTAACCACCTACAGACTTGGTCCGGGTTTGTAAACAAGTACACAAACCCGGACCACCCTTAAAACACGGTAGAAACTTGATTCAACAAGTGGTCCGGGTTTACATCTAAGTACACAAACCCGGACCAGTGTATTTTCTTGGCAGAATGTGAATTCCGGGATTGGTCCGGGTTTGCAATCCCGGACACAAACCCGGACCAGTCCAAAAATGCACCAGAATGTGTTTTTAAGTGTTATTATGATGGGGAAGTGAATGGTAATGGTTTTAGATGATGATTAGGCCTTGTTTGGTGACTTTTAAAGGCCATTGGAAGCATAAACAAGAGTGAGAGTGAATGTGTAAGTTGTGAACTTAAGATCACATAAATAAGTTAAGGATAACGGGACAACGGGGTTAAGTACGGGAGTAATAGAAGTTTACATACCGTAAGATTTTGTTGTTAATAAAAACATTTGAAATACTACCAGCTGTTCGAAAACTATCTGGGGGGCATGAGATGACGCGTTGGAGTAAATCCTCGGGAACACGGTAGAGTGACCCATGGTGTAAGGTATGGTTTTCTTGCAACCTGTGTCCTACCGGGTTACACCGGCTTGTATGCCTATGTGTTTTTCTATATGTTTGCCACCTTGCAAGATAAAGCATGAAATGAGTTTACAGTAATTCATTAATGTGGCGTAAATAATTCCGATACCGTTTAACCGTAATTATATGTTAAACCATAGCTAACCGACTCTAGGATCACATAAGAGATTGGTATTCGGATTAAACGTCCCAACCTATGGGAACGTTCTAACTACGGCTATCCGTGCGTTAGTTGTATATTGTGGTTGTGTGTGTTGTGTGTTGCCTTTGTTTAATATATCGTTGTTTAACGAATGTTGTTGTCCATGTTTGTCGAAAGGGATGTTACCTCCCTTGTGTGTGATTAACCAAGCTTGTAACACCAAATGGTGTATGGATGTGATAAGTTCCATAAAGTAACTTCTAACTAATATGTATATATTATGGGGGGTGAGGAATCCGGTCGTTCCGGTCGCGCGCGTTGTTTGGGAGTTGAGGTCTATATTTGAATTAACTCCCACTCTGTTATGTTATGGTTGTTTTTCCTTCTTGGATTACAATCACCCACAAGCTTAACCAAAGCTTACCTACCTTGATTATTATTCGAGCTAGGGGGAATACTGTTATGTTATGGTTGTTTTCTTTCCTTGGATTATAACCACCCACAAGCTTAACCAAGGCTTACCTACCTCACTATTATTTGGAGCTAGGGGGAAATTGTGTATGGTGTGATCGGGCCTATATTACGGCCGACACATCTAAGTGAAGTAAATGTGTACGGTGTGCTCGGACCTATATTTTCTCCGGCACATCCTAAATAAAGTGTACGTTCTCTAAGAAGAACAGTATTAAGTTGTATACATATTATTAAGTGAAGTATGTTGTTATGTTGTGTATGTTGATCTCCGAAATCTACCCCGTACAAATATAAGAGGTAATTAAGTATAACCCGATTAAATGGGTATATGTCGTCTAACAAGGAATAGATCCATTAGGGTAGAACCCTCAAGGGTCAAAGAACACAATAATGTGATCTAACCAATGTGATGTGTTAATCTTATGTTTGTATCCTATTCATTGGATGTGTGATTTATAAGCATGATATGTGTGTATAGTTTCATGCATGTTTTAAACATAATCAACCGCATGCTTAGACGACAATTAGTTGTGCGTGACCCGGTAGTATGCGGGCTGCACGATTACCATACCAGCAAAGGTGCTGAGCCCCTTTGGGGGCCCCCCATACTTTTCAGGTACAATGAAGCTGGCAGCTGTTTGAGAGTAGGACGGGGTAACTGTTTATGTATGGGTGGTTGTTTAGTTTAGCGTGATATCGATAATGGAATGTATTAGACTCGGTACAGTTTGGTTTGTAATTGTATTTGTATTCAGTTTGTAACGGATTTGTAAATTTAAAGTGTAGTGCTCGGTAATCTTGTCCATCAGACTGGTACGTTGTGTATGTATTAGCCTTGTTAGCCACGTGGGTGGCTAACGGCGTGTAACACCCATTGAATTAGTCAGTGTTTATGATGTAATTTCCGCTGCGATTAATGGTTAAGTGTGGTGTTATTAGTAGGGGTGTTACATGATTAGTGGGTTGCACATTGAGGAGGCCAACTACTCTTGGTACTCTTCCCTTGGCTCTAGACCATTGTCTTGTGTCTAGGGGTGTGCAAACGGTTAGAACGGATATCTGTTAACCAAAGTTTGGAAAAACAATACGGTGTTCGGTTATTTCGGTTATAACCGTTTTAACCGAAATTAGTAATAATATCCGTTTTAACCGTTAACCGTTTTACAAACTATACTGATATCCGTTAACCGCCCCGTAGCCAAAAATTTTAAATTAATCGAAATAACCGAACATTTGAACATAACCGGAATAACCGTTTTTTCTATCATAATTGAAATAACCGTATTTTCTATCATAACTGAAATAACAGTATTTTATAACATAAATGAAATACTCAAACTAAAATAACAGCATCCGGTAATTCATCACGCCTGATGCACGAAACCATGAGCAGCAGATGCATCAAACTAAAATAACAACATCTACCCATTCTTACTGGTTAAAAATTAAGGATAACAATATATATTTTTTTATAAAAAAACTTCGGTTATTACGGATAACCGAAGTTTGAGGTTTAATATCCGTTAACCGCCCCGTTTTAAAGTACGGATATCCGTTTTAACCGAAATAACCGAACTTTTGTAAAACGGTTAAAAAAACGGTGATCGAATCCAGAAAAAAAACAGTTATTTCGGTTATCCGTTTTAACCGCCCTGTTTGCTCACCCCTACTTGTGTCATTAGTCATTGTCTCTAGGAGTTCTATTCCTTCCTCGAGAGACTTGGTCATGAAGCTCCCTCCCGCAGAGGAATTAACAAGAAGGCGGTTGGAGTTGTCCAGCCCATAGAAGAATGAAAGACACAAGGATTGGTAATCTAAACCATGATGGGAGCAATTCATGAGCAACTCCTTGAACCGGTCCCAAGCATCGTATAAAGTCTCACCCGGCTCTTGGTAGAATGTGTTGATTTCACCAATTAATTGTCTTGTCTTACTTGTGGGGTAGTACTTGGCAAGAAATTTGCTAGCCATTTGCTGGATCTTGATGGGAGGCTACGGTACCACCTCAAAGCTAAGTCAAACAATGAGTGGGGAAAGAGTTGTAGCCGAATCCTCCCGTTGAGATTACCCGTTTTACCGAAGGAGTTGCAAAAATCTAAGAAGAGGCTCAAGTGGTTTGGAGCATCATCCGGATTCGCCCCACTAAACTTCCCTTGATCTCGGATTGCGGTGATGAAGTGGGTTTTAAAAGCCCATTGAGCCGCTTCAGCTTGTGTCAAGGTTGGAAGAACTGTTGTTGAGGCTCTCCCTTCGGTGTTTGGTCAGTGGTAGTCCTTGTGAAGTCGGTGTTGGCCTTGTGGTTGTTCATCCCCATGACCATTGTCCTCAATTTCTGGCTCAATGTGAATGCCAGCCATCGTGCGATTGTTCAAATCCTTTCTGATTCTTCTTAGAGATCGTTCGAGCTCGGACCTTAGGTAAGCAAGAGGATAGTCGCTAGACCGGGTACTTGGCATACACAAGAGGAGCAGAAAGTACCTGAATAAGCTCACCAACAAGCAATACTAGATATTATAAGTATGAAAAATAAACAAGAACTAAAGGAAACTAAAATAAATAAAACCGGAAATACTAAAACTAAGGAAAATGATAGAGACTATCGATTCCCCGGTGACGGCGCCAAAAACTTGTAAGGCAAATTTTGTATAGGTCAATATCACAAAATATGGGCAAGTGGACCCAATCGAAGTAGAAGTAAAGAGTGTCGTTCCACTAGGAAATTGACTATCTATCTCCCTAGCTTCGGTATTCGGTAACAGAACAATAATTAAAATGGGGGTTTAGCCAGTGGCAAGCTTAATGTGTTGATTCAAGAGAAATTGCAAACTAAATATGGAAACTAAAATTGGTTGTTAATTAATTTGGATGGAAAACACCCTAGGATGGTTATTATCACCTAAATTCACCACAACTTCACTTATAAACCTACTCCACTCAAATTGTCTATTTGGACTATTGTAATGACCTTCCAAGTCATGGAAGAGTCAACTCTTACCTAGATACTTCCAACTCCTAAATCAAGAAGAGTTCAAATCACTAGAGAGCATTAATTGCAAGCCCACATTAATAGCCCCAAATTTCACCAACTAATCAAGCTAGCATAATCTAGGGTTTCTCTCCCTTTTTGGTCACAACCCCCAACTCAAAATCATGTGTTGTTGGGAATCACCATAAATGCCATAAATGAACAAGTTATAGCATTAAATGAACAAGAGAGAGAAAACAATCATAATAAATGAAGTAAAGGTTTTACAAGCTAGTGGGGGGCTTAAGTTCAAATCCCCATCTTAAAGTGCTAAATGGAACTACTCAAATATGCATATAAGTAAAAGGGAGAGAGAGATAGAAGAAGCCATTGTTGAAGGTGGTTGAGCTTGGAGAAGGTGAGTTTTATTCCTCTTATTCCTTCTCTTCTTCTTCTTCTTCTTCTTTTTGATAAGTGAGAAATACATAGATATTTAAGGGTTTAATTTACCTTATACTTGTGCACTTTCAGAATAATATTTCTCACTTATCGTATGTTTTTCCTAAGATTTATGTCTTGATATGGACTGATATATTTTATGTGTTAAATGTAGGAAAAAGCCATGTTAATGGATAGATAATCTCATGAGCTTTCCAACGCAACAAACGGCGAGTCAAACGGACTTATAACGAAGAATCTGGAGCCAATTGAAGATTAGACTACACTCGTGTACCCACAACATACACGTCCGCCTGGTTAAGGCGCGGACAACACACAGGCGTCCGCCTCGCGGACAAGGCAGAGACGTCCGCATCTTATCTCGCGGACAACACACAGGCGTCCGCCTCGCGGACGGAACAGAGACGTCCGCATGATATCGCGCGGACAAGGAAGCGGACAAAGCAGAGACGTCCGCATCTTATCTCGCGGACAACACACAGGCGTCCGCCTCGCGGACAAGGCAGAGACGTCCGCGCACAAACCAGGCGGACGCGCAGGCGGACGTGACTAAAATCAACGCGAAACAGTTTTCTTCTTCGTTTTTCGCGGCGTTTTCTTCTTCCTTCTTCGCGGCGCCTACCACACTATATCTCAGCGCCTACCGACAGTCCTCACGCGTCTGCAACCCCAATCTTCTGCAAACCCAATCCATCTACTCCTCAACTTGGCCACTTGGTCACGCGTGCTCCAACCTTCTCCTTCCTCCTCTCCTTCCCCTTCTTCTATAAATTCTACGAGCTTTCTGCTCAAAAATAATTACTCCCTTCCTCAAAATCCAAACACCACCGTTCAAACCACGACAGACCACAGTTCACCACAATCTTCCATCCAAAGTTCATTAAACTTACACTGTTATTTTCCAGACAGCCAACGAAGAAGACGATCTGCACAAAACCAGTCCATATCCTGATCTGTATCCGCGTACCGTCGTTCTTCTTCGTTCTGTCTGTCTATCTTATTTATTATGCTGTTTTCATAATTATGTGTGATTAATAAATCTAGCTTCCCGGGTTTAGAAGCAAGCTTATTTTATATAATTGTGTTATATAAGCTTTCCAGTATAATTTATCTAAACAGTATTTTGATTCCTCTCCTTAATGCGCTTTAATTCTCTTGTACAATTATTAAAGTGATATTTGTAGTTCTTTGTCAAAATGCAGTGCTGAGACAAGGTTCTAGACACAGGAAGTCAAATGGGTTAACGACTAGAAGCGATATTCCTCGCCGTATAGGTTAATCTATCTCCAATAGGAATTGTTACTAATGCGATTAATTTATTAATAACTTGAACAAGGAATTGCGCTTGTTGTTTAAATTAATCAGGGTTTATTAGACAGGGAACGGTCAATAAACTAATTAAGATTCTTGAGTTTATTGTTAAAGTGGGAAAGTTATATTAATATAGTTAAATAAAATAGGTAAGCAGAACAACCCGGGATGCTTCTTTAAAACCAAAAAGTTTTATAATTTCTATTTCTTTTCTGTTTTAATTAATTGTTTTTATTATTGTCTTATTATTTAGCTGATAATCATTTCCCTCAAAAAGATAAAATCTGTTTATAGAAATCTCAGTCAATTTACTACACTATCAGTTATCCACAGCGAGGTCCCCAAGAGTACGACAACCCACCTTTCCACTATTCCGCAAAACGATTAGGTACACTGCCTAGGTTGAAGAAGTAGTCACATATTTCTACAACAAGTTTTTGGCGCCGTTGCCGGGGACGGCGCCAAAAACTTGTTGTAGAAATATGTGACTACTTCTTCAACCTAGGCAGTGTACCTAATCGTTTTGCGGAATAGTGGAAAGGTGGGTTGTCGTACTCTTGGGGACCTCGCTGTGGATAACTGATAGTGTAGTAAATTGACTGAGATTTCTATAAACAGATTTTATCTTTTTGAGGGAAATGATTATCAGCTAAATAATAAGACAATAATAAAAACAATTAATTAAAACAGAAAAGAAATAGAAATTATAAAACTTTTTGGTTTTAAAGAAGCATCCCGGGTTGTTCTGCTTACCTATTTTATTTAACTATATTAATATAACTTTCCCACTTTAACAATAAACTCAAGAATCTTAATTAGTTTATTGACCGTTCCCTGTCTAATAAACCCTGATTAATTTAAACAACAAGCGCAATTCCTTGTTCAAGTTATTAATAAATTAATCGCATTAGTAACAATTCCTATTGGAGATAGATTAACCTATACGGCGAGGAATATCGCTTCTAGTCGTTAACCCATTTGACTTCCTGTGTCTAGAACCTTGTCTCAGCACTGCATTTTGACAAAGAACTACAAATATCACTTTAATAATTGTACAAGAGAATTAAAGCGCATTAAGGAGAGGAATCAAAATACTGTTTAGATAAATTATACTGGAAAGCTTATATAACACAATTATATAAAATAGGCTTGCTTCTAAACCCGGGAAGCTAGATTTATTAATCACACATAATTATGAAAACAACATAATAAATAAGATAGACAGACAGAACGAAGAAGAACGACGGTACGCGGATACAGATCAGGATATGGACTGGTTTTGTGCAGATCGTCTTCTTCGTTGGCTGTCTGGAAAATAACAGCGTAAGTTTAATGAACTTTGGATGGAAGATTGTGGTGAACTGTGGTCTGTCGTGGTTTGAACGGTGGTGTTTGGATTTTGAGGAAGGGAGTAATTATTTTGAGCAGAAAGCTCGTAGAATTTATAGAAGAAGGAGAAGGAGAGGAAGGAAGGAGAAGGTTGGAGCACGCGTGACCAAGTGGCCAAGTTGAGGAGTAGATGAATTGGGTTTGCAGAAGATTGGGGTTGCAGACGCGTGAGGACTGTCGGTAGGCGCTGAGATAAGTGTTGGTAGGCGCCGCGAAGAAGGAAGAAGAAAACGCCGCGAAAAACGAAGAAGAAAACTGTTTCGCGTTGATTTTAGTCACGTCCGCCTGCGCGTCCGCCTGGTTTGTGCGCGGACGTCTCTGCCTTGTCCGCGAGGCGGACGCCTGTGTGTTGTCCGCGAGATAAGATGCGGACGTCTCTGCTTTGTCCGCTTCCTTGTCCGCGCGATATCATGCGGACGTCTCTGTTCCGTCCGCGAGGCGGATGCCTGTGTGTTGTCCGCGAGATAAGATGCGGACGTCTCTGCCTTGTCCGCGAGGCGGACGCCTGTGTGTTGTCCGCGCCTTAACCAGGCGGACGTGTATGTTGTGGTACACGAGTGTAGTCTAATCTTCAATTGGCTCCAGATTCTTCGTTATAAGTCCGTTTGACTCGCCGTTTGTTGCGTTGGAAAGCTCATGAGATTATCTATCCATTAACATGGCTTTTTCCTACATTTAACACATAAAATATATCAGTCCATATCAAGACATAAATCTTAGGAAAAACATACGATAAGTGAGAAATATTATTCTGAAAGTGCACAAGTATAATGTAAATTAAACCCTTAAATATCTATGTATTTCTCACTTATCAAACTCCCCCACACTTATCTTTTGCTTGTCCTCAAGCAAATCTTTCTGACATAATGTTTAAACAAGTTAAACAAACAATAATCAAGTAAGGAGAGCACAGAAGAGGTAATTGCCAATCTTTTCAGATTTTTAAAAGGGTACTAACAACATTAATTTTATTAGATATATTTCTCTATTTCTGAGAATAACTCTGAAGTCCTGCAAAAAGAAAGAGAAGCAGTACCATGAAAATTCTGCTTTTAACCCTGAGCCAATCCACCATTTTCTTTCACAATTCCTTGAACGACAAGGGGCATGAAGTAAAATCTTATTCCATTATACCTTTCAATGCCACATACTCTTGATCCTTAATGACGTTTTTTTTTAGTACCGAATGCACTGATACTTCAATTTTGAAGTTCATTTTTCTTTCACCTCAGACTTTTCTCTCCACCCTTGTAGCGGTTTTGGGTCTACTATCCCAGATACCGAGTACCTTAGGTAGCCGGGTGATAAAGCACCCCTAAGAACTTAATAACCGAGTGGACGAGGCCTGTTTAGGATCAGAATATGCCTGTTTGGATCAGAGGAGTACCTTGTCTTGTTCTTTTTCCATCATTTCTTTCCAAATCAAATCCAGGCTCAAAGTCAAAACAAAATTCAAATGATAATTTCCTCAGAATTTTTTAAGTAAGGAGCAGAGTGTTTTTTTTTGTGTACCCTTTAAACCTGTTAATACCAGCATTACTCTCTCTATGACTCCTTCTTTGATTATTAATCACTTAACAAATTTAAACACAGTGTCGAAAAAGAAAACTTAAGAGCAAGCTTTTGATTATTATCTCTCCCCCACACTTGAACCAAAGCAATGCCCTCATTGCATAGAAAGAATTAAAATAACAGGGCATGCAAATTATCTGGGTAATGATCAAAAAGCATGGTAATAAGAGATATTTAAACTTAAAGAGCAAAGTATGGATAGTGTACTCCCTAGAGTTATGTAGAATATGTAGAGTAGCTCCCCCACACTTGAGTTCAGCTGTCGGAATGTGCAAGATGTTTCTGTAATAATTATTCTAAACAGCCAGAAGAACTCAAGTTAATTCTCCTCGTTCTCTCTCCTTTCCCTTTTTTTTATTATAAAAACATATATAGGAATAATAAAACATAAAACAAAAATAGGGAAATAATATTTAACCACTGGGTTGCCTCCCAGTAAGCTGCCCGTATTTATAGTCTTTGGCTAGACTCCAGCTTCGTTATCCTGGATCAAATAAAAGTAGACAACAGCTTCGCCAGGAAAACGAAGTTAGCAGTAATTAAAGCAACCACCTGGATCAAAACAGAACGTTAACTCGGCAAATAAAATAGGAAAATGTATACTCCACAAAACCTGGTGTTTGAGGAGGTACTGCCGGCAACGTAGTTCTAACAGGAGACCAGGTGGTGATGACTTCTCTTCCTCAAATTGGAGGATGTAAACATCCTCCTCTTGTTGTTGAGGCTTATGGAGGCAGGGTGAGAGTTTATGAGAGACTGGTGGTAGCGGTGTTCCTTCCTCAGATTCGAGGAATAAATTCCACTTCCGGTTGATGAGGCTCACACAAAATATCTTCAAATTTTAATTGCTCCTCTTGTGTTGGGGATGGAGATGGAGGAGATTGTAACTTTCAGACATTTGCTCCAACTCGCGTCGGAGAAAAATGTCATGATAAGTTTCTTTATCTCCTCATCAGAACTTGTAGCTTCAATAATATCTGGCTCGAATCGATCTTCACTCCTTGGAGTCACCACTGGAATTTCTTCTAGCGGTTCGGTCGGGAAATTCGTCTGGCCCTTGTGTAGCTTGCTGTTCATTCTGATTGAAGTAGCAGTATCCCAACTGAGCTTCTTGGTACTGTGTATTAGCCTGGTCGACTTCCCACCAATACGGCTCTCGATTTGACTGTTGAGGTGATTGATAATCCTTGACCAACCTTTGATATGAGGACATCTCCTCTTGCATGTGAGTCCATTCCAAATTGATCAATAATCTCTTCACCTCATCGTCGCCGCTCTCCATAATCAGTAACTATCATACAAAAACAAAAATAAAAATACCAAGTAGAATAGAACTAAAAATAGAAAATAAACATAAAAACAAAATTAACTAAATAGAAAAACAAAAATGAAACAAAACAGAGATAAAATAAAACTGCTAAAATAAAATATATAAAAAAAAACGTCATTAAGGATCAAGAGTATGTGGCATTGAAAGGTATAATGGAATAAGATTTTACTTCATGCCCCTTGTCGTTCAAGGAATTGTGAAAGAAAATGGTGGATTGGCTCAGGGTTAAAAGCAGAATTTTCATGGTACTGCTTCTCTTTCTTTTTGCAGGACTTCAGAGTTATTCTCAGAAATAGAGAAATATATCTAATAAAATTAATGTTGTTAGTACCCTTTTAAAAATCTGAAAAGATTGGCAATTACCTCTTCTGTGCTCTCCTTACTTGATTATTGTCTGTTTAACTTGTTTAAACATTATGTCAGAAAGATTTGCTTGAGGACAAGCAAAAGATAAGTGTGGGGGAGTTTGATAAGTGAGAAATACATAGATATTTAAGGGTTTAATTTACCTTATACTTGTGCACTTTCAGAATAATATTTCTCACTTATCGTATGTTTTTCCTAAGATTTATGTCTTGATATGGACTGATATATTTTATGTGTTAAATGTAGGAAAAAGCCATGTTAATGGATAGATAATCTCATGAGCTTTCCAACGCAACAAACGGCGAGTCAAACGGACTTATAACGAAGAATCTGGAGCCAATTGAAGATTAGACTACACCCGTGTACCCACAACATACACGTCCGCCTGGTTAAGGGCGGACAACACACAGGCGTCCCCTCGCGGACAGGCAGAGAGACGTCCGCATCTTATCTCACGGACAACACACAGGCATCCGCCTCGCGGACGGAACAGAGACGTCCGCATGATATCGCGCGGACAAGGAAGCGGACAAAGCAGAGACGTCCGCATCTTATCTCGCGGACAACACACAGGCGTCCGCCTCGCGGACAAGGAAGAGACGTCCGCGCACAAACCAGGCGGACGCGCAGGCGGACGTGACTAAAATCAACGCGAAACAGTTTTCTTCTTCGTTTTTCGCGGTGTTTTCTTCTTCTTCGCGGCGCCTACCAACACTTATCTCAGCGCCTACCGACAGTCCTCACGCGTCTGCAACCCCAATCTTCTGCAAACCCAATCCATCTACTCCTCAACTTGGCCACTTGGTCACGCGTGCTCCAACCTTCTCCTTCCTTCCTCTCCTTCTCCTTCTTCTATAAATTCTACGAGCTTTCTGCTCAAAAATAATTACTCCCTTCCTCAAAATCCAAACACCACCGTTCAAACCACGACAGACCACAGTTCACCACAATCTTCCATCCAAAGTTCATTAAACTTACGCTGTTATTTTCCAGACAGCCAACGAAGAAGACGATCTGCACAAAACCAGTCCATATCCTGATCTGTATCCGCGTACCGTCGTTCTTCTTCGTTCTGTCTGTCTATCTTATTTATTATGTTGTTTTCATAATTATGTGTGATTAATAAATCTAGCTTCCCGGGTTTAGAAGCAAGCCTTTTATATAATTGTGTTATATAAGCTTTCCAGTATAATTTATATAAACAGTATTTTGATTCCTCTCCTTAATGCGCTTTAATTCTCTTGTACAATTATTAAAGTGATATTTGTAGTTCTTTGTCAAAATACAGTGCTGAGACAAGGTTCTAGACACAGGAAGTCAAATGGGTTAACGACTAGAAGCGATATTCCTCGCCGTATAGGTTAATCTATCTCCAATAGGAATTGTTACTAATGCGATTAATTTATTAATAACTTGAACAAGGAATTGCGCTTGTTGTTTAAATTAATCAAGGTTTATTAGACAGGGAACGGTCAATAAACTAATTAAGATTCTTGAGTTTATTGTTAAAGTGGGAAAGTTATATTAATATAGTTAAATAAAATAGGTAAGCAGAACAACCCGGGATGCTTCTTTAAACCAAAAAGTTTTATAATTTCTATTTCTTTTCTGTTTTAATTAATTGTTTTTATTATTGTCTTATTATTTAGCTGATAATCATTTCCCTCAAAAAGATAAAATCTGTTTATAGAAATCTCAGTCAATTTACTACACTATCAGTTATCCACAGCGAGGTCCCCAAGAGTACGACAACCCACCTTTCCACTATTCCGCAAAACGATTAGGTACACTGCCTAGGTTGAAGAAGTAGTCACATATTTCTACAACACTTTTCTCCTCAAAAATCGCCTCTCTCCCTCTCTCCTAGGTTGAGTGGCTTAATGTGTGGAAGTGAAAGTGTGAGAATCAACCTCAAATCTGGCAATTTTAGAGAAGTTTCCGCGTCTGACCGACCCACTGTGGGTCGGTCCCGTGGGTCGATCGACCTTTTGGAGATTGGGCACGTGACCTTCTTTAAGTTCCGACCGAACCAGTGTGGGTCGGTCCTATGGGTCGGTCGACTACAGAGACGAATTTCTGTCCCAGGAGCTTTCGACCGACCCAGTGTGGGTCGGTCCCATGGGTCGGTCGACTGTAGAGAAGAATTTCTCTAACTTGCGTGGGGCCTAAAATCTTTGTTATAGTTCAGCATTGCTCCCCGTTTGCGGCGTTGGAAAGCTCGAAGGATGGGGAATATGTTGATGCATACCACTAGCTCTAAAAGGGTCCAAAAGTGTGCTCAAAGTGAGCTTTTACCTATCAAAATATCGAACTATATAAGTTCACTATTAATCACAAAAACACTCTATTAAGTGGTGAAATGAGCTATGCACCAAGTAAAATGAAGGTGTATAAAGATATTAAAACATCATTATATCACCACTTATCAGCTTGGTCGAAGGAAAAGATTGAAAATACAAGTATTGTAGGTTGTGTTCTTTCACACTTTACTAGTCACATGTTTATTGGGTCCCACGTGTCACATATGAGCTTAAAAAACTTCAAATTTGATATTGGACCAAAATATAACACTTTAGCATCGTCCATGTAAAGTTTCATCAATTTTGGACAACATTTAAGCATGTTTAAAGTTGAATTACGAAAAAAACTGTGGTACTTTGTGAATTATAAACTCAAACAGTGGAATTTTGTGAATTTTCTCAAAAATATTTTACGGGATGATTAAGTAAAAAGAAGATAGCGGGAGAGTGACAATGTTAATAAATTTTCTTATTGTATGGATGAATATAATGGTTGAGTTGCTTATACAATAAAAATATATATTTTGTTGACATGACACCTGAAAATAAGTTATGAAAGTCTCTAACCCTTGCCCATAGATAGCTCGTCTTCGGCTCATCCCTGTGGCTTGGTCTAAGGAAAAGATTGAAGGTTGTGTTCTTTCACACTTTACTAGACACTTTATAAATTCTATAAATTTCATTAGTTCACCACTCACTAGTCATTAATTATGATATAAATTTATTAAAAAATATTTACGGGATGATAAAGTAAAAAGAAGATAGTGGGAGAGTGAGAATGTTAATAAATTTTCATATTGTATAGATGAATATAATGGTAGAGTTGCTTATACAATAAAAATATATATTTTGTTGACATGACACCTAGAAATAAGTTATGAAAGTCTCTAACCATTGCCCTTAGATAGCTCGTCTTAGGCTCACCCCTATGGCTTGGTCTAAGGAAAAGATTGAAAAAGACAAGTATTGTAGGTTGTGTTCTTTCACATTTTACTAGTCACTTTATAAATTTCATTAGTTCACCACTCACTAGTCATTAATTATGATATCAATTATTAGGCATCAGTCTTTGTTTTCTAGTCTATCTTTTTGTTTTGGTGAGCGTTCATTTTTGCAGTCAGCTTTTTCGTTTCCACAGTCAATTTAAAAAAATTACAATCAAATTTTAAATTTCAGTCACCAGTATACAGTCAGTATTCCGGAGTTCTCAGTTGTCAAAAAATTTAAAAAATGTGTATATTTACCCTGAGACACCCTATCTCTCCCCACACTCTTATTTCTCATTTCACACGAAAAAAATCCCATTTCATAACCTCTCAAACGCTCTCCTCCAGCCGAACTCCATTTCCCCCGTTTAAGGTAAATATTTCCCACATCTTTCATTGTTTTATGTTATTGTATGATTAGGATTAGTTTTAGTACTGATTTACGGCAATCGGAAATCAAATCGAGCATAAAAATAAAAAAATGGATCCGCAGATCCGTCCGTAAAACGGACCGCAAGCCTTAGCGTCCGTTTCAGACGGTCCGTAACGGACGAAATTAAACAGACGCTAAGCCTTGTCTTCCGTTTTACGGACGACATTGGTCCGTTTTACGGACGTGTTTGTAAGGTCCGTTTTGCGGACTGGTCTAGAGGGTCCGTTTTGCGGACGTTCCGTCCATTTTCCGGACCGTAGTGTTTCGTCCGTTACGGACGGTAAGACTATTTGTCCGTTACAGACAGTGTGTGTGAGGGTCCGTTTCGGACCAGTGTATATGGGGCTGATATTATTTTTTTGATGTCATTTTTTTTACAGAACCGAAAGGACAAACAAATTGCAGTGACTGATTGTTCTACTTCGAAGGCGAAGAGGAAGAAGGTGACACGATCTGCTAGGGAGGCAGAGAGACGGTCCAAGATGCGTGCAGACCGACCATCAGCATCACAGTCACTTGCTGCCTCTTCTTCTCACCCTGCTGCTGCTTCTCGTTTGTCTCCTGTTCATCAGGAGTTTGCTTCACTGTGGAGGCGGTTTGTATCTGATGGTGACGACGACGATGACGACGAAACCTATGATGATGATGTGGACCAGCAGACGGCCGGACATCAGTTACCCCTTCCTGTTGCACCTGATGCCGGTTGAGGAGAGGCACCAGTTGAGGGTCGGATACCCACCGATTGGTTCATCACTCCTGAGTCCGTCCCGATTGCCGGTGGTCTTTCAGATGCCATCCTGCTACGAAGCTTTGGGGGACATGTTGCACTTGATGTGTGGCAAGGAGTGGTATGTGTCTCTAACTTTTTTATTAAATGTTATTAACCTAAATGTGTAGACTGTACATACAAAACTTATAGATTCGATATATCTCTAGGATCGTGGATGTTTGACATCTGTTACTAGAGGCCCTTTACTAGAAAAGTGGCATGCTGATCTCCTTTACCACGTGAGGAGTAAGGAGGTAGTGAGAGACAATGGGTTAGCGCATCTTCACGACTGCTCCCACGAATATTTTGATTTATCGTTGATATCTACTTTCGTGGAGAGGTGGCAGCCGGACACTAACACCTTCCACCTACCTTTTGGTGTGATGACGATCACTCTACATGACGTCTATCACATTATGGGCATATTGATAGAGGGAAGAGTTGTTGCGTTTGAGGCCCCTGAGGACTTGCGTGGAGGTGCATCACCGCCGGAGCTGACTTTGGACCACGCGCTGGCTGCACTCGCTGAGGAGGTAAGCCTTCATTCGGCTAATGTGGTGAGGGAGCAGGGGTTCTACCACAAGAGCGGTGTCCCCTACAGTAAGGTCAGGGCTTGGTGTGGCCACGCACATGCCACGTACGCCTGCAAGGCTCGTGGCTATCTGTTCTACTTGCTCGGATGCACATTATTCACTGACAAGGGGAATGACAGGATGCACCTCTACACTTGTTGGCCCCTACAAGACATCAACGCCATCTTAGAGTACGCGTGGGGTGTTGCTACACTCACACATCTCTACAGACAACTTCGTGTCTCTTCTCGTGCTGAGACGAAGACCATCGTTGGGTGTCTTACCCTACTGCAGGTATAAATCAGGAACAACTTCATTTGCGAGCGTGTAAAATTAAAATTGTCAATAATAGTGCTAAAAGTTTTTAAAATTTTGCAGTGCTGGATCTATGAATATTTCCCTGGTATTTGTCGTCGTCTAATGGTGAATACCGTCTCACCTGTCCCATCTGCGGTGAGGTTTGCCAAGATTGAGGGTCGACATATTTCGGACCACAACCGGCTCGTGGAGTATCGACGACGTTTGGACGCCCTTACACCCGACCAGGTATGGTCCCATCACTTAAGAACTAAACCTTTTTTTAATTATATAACTTGTTAGAATTAGTTGGAAATTACAAAATTTTTGAATTATAAGGTTGTGTGGACCCCATTCGGTGAGGATGCGTGGGGTGTCCAGCAGGGTCGGTCCTGATGGTTTGGGCATCTGCACATGATGGATATAGTTGAGCCCTACCATCCGAACCGGTGTATGCGGCAGTTCGGTATGTTCCAGATCATTCCCTCCACCTCACCCCTATGGCCATATACGGTGGTACGGAAGAGGACCACCAGAGACATGGTTTTGCTTATAGCATCCCCGGTTATGGAGCAGCCAGTCCAGCATGTATGCAACCGAGTTCTTACACACACAACACGCTTCCCCGGGTGATGACATGGAGGCAGATTACCTCGACTGATATCTTGCTCGGAAGCATCCTAGACTCATCCCTCCTTGTGGAGCTACAGCCCCGCCTCCTGATTCGAATGTAAGCGGTTATATAATTTCATCTGCACAATATCAATCAATTGTTACAAACTAATCTATAAATGTTTCATATGTTTACATCCACAGGTCACACTCATGAGTATTGCGCAGCTGATGGAGCCATACTTCCCAACCGCACACCCCGATGGATGGCTGGCGTAGATGTCTCCTGACGACTTGTTCCAGTTTCAGCGTTCGTTCGATCAGATCTTGGGACAGGTCCAGTTCTTCAACAAAGTATCAGTCTCAAAGTATTTACCATTACAAGAGTTAAAAAAAGTTAAATACAATGAGAGTAAAAAAGAGATAAGTACAACAAAAGCAACAAAAAAAAACGTCGAGTCTCAGATGATAAACAACTAACACTATCTACCACCCCCTCCGGGATGGTGGCATAGAAACCCTCCTAACCTGCCACCCCTTCTATGACCCCTCCCTATACCACCCCCCCCCCCTTTGAGTCTGCTCGGAGATCCTGAAGAGCTGGACCCGTCCCAAGATCCGATCGAACGAACGCTGAAACTAGAATAGTACGTAAACAAAGTATCAGTCTCAAAGAATTTATCATTACAAGAGTTGAAAAAAGTTAAATACAATGAGAGTAAAAAAGAGATAAGTACGTGAACAAAAGCAACAACAACAAAACGTCGAGTCTCAGATGATAAACAACTAACACTATCTACCAACCCTCTGGGATGGTGGCATAGAAACCCTCCTGACCTGTCACCCCCTCGATGACCCCTCACTCTACCACCCCTCCCCCCTTTAAGTCTACTCGAAGATCCTGAAGCGCTGGACCTGTCCCAACATCTGATCGAACGAACGCTGAAACTGGAACAAGTTGTCAGGAGACATCTGCGCCAGTCATCCATTAGGGTACGGGGCTGGGAAGTACGGCTCCATCAGCTGCGCAATACTCGTGAGTGTGTCCTGTGGATGTAAACATATGAAACATTTATAGATTAGTTTGTAACAATTGATTGATATTGTGCAGATGAAATTATATAACCACTTACATTTGGATCAGGAGGCAGGGTTGTAGCATTACCATAAGGGATGAGTATAGGATGCGTCCGAGCGAGATACTAGTCGAGGTAATTGGCTTCAACGTCATCACATGGGGAAGCGTGTCATGCGTGTATGAACTCGGTCGCATACATGCTGGACTGGCTGCTCCATAGCACCGGGGATGCTACATGCAAAACCATGTAGTCTCTGGTGGTCCTCTTCCGTACCGCCGTATATGACCATAGGGGTGGAGTTGAGGGAATGATCTGGACCATACCAAATTGTCGCATACACCAGTTCGGATGGTAGGGCTCAACTATATCCATCATGTGCAGATGCCCAAACCATCGGCACCAACCCTCCTGGACACCCCACGCATTCTCACCGAATGGGGTCCACACAACCTTATAATTCAAAAGTTTTGTAATTTTCAACTAATTCTAACAAGTTATAAAATTAAAAAAAAGTTTAGTTCTTAAGTGATGAGACCATACCTGGTCGGGTGTAAGGGCGTCTAAACGTCGTCAATACTCCACGAGCCGGCTGTGGTCCGAAATATGCCGACCCTAAATCTTTGTACACCTCACCGTAGATGGGACAGGTGAGGCGGTATTCACCATCAGACGACGACAAATACCAGGGAAATATTCATGGATCTAGCACTACAAAAATTTAAAAACTTTTAGCACTACTATTGACAATTTTAATTTTACATGCTCACAAATGAAGTTGTTCCTGATTTATACCTGTAGTAGGGTAATACACTCGGCGATGGTCTTCATCTCAGCACGAGAAGAGACACCGAGCTGTCTGTAGAGATGTGCGAGTGTAGCAGCACCCTGCACGTACTTTGAGATGGTGTCAATGTCCTGTAGGGGCCAGCAAGTGTAGGGGTGCATCCTGTCGTTCCCCTTGTCAGTGAATAATGTGCATCCGAGCAAGTAGAACAGATAGCCACTAGCCTTGCAGGCGTACGTGGCACCTGCGTGGCCACACCAATCCCTGACTTTACTGTAGGGGACGCCACCCTTGTGCTAGAACCCTCGCTCCCTCACCACATTGGCCGAAGGAAGGCCTACCACCTCAACGAGTGCAGCCAGCGCGTGGTCTAAAGTCGGCTTCGACTGTGATGCACCTCCACGCAACTCCTCAGGGGCCTCAAACACAACAACTATTCCCTCTATTGATACGTCCATAATGTGATAGATGTCATGCAGAGTGATCGTCATCTCACTAAAAGGTAGGTGGAAAGTGTTGGTGTCCGGCTGCCACCTCTCCGCTAAAGCTGATATCAATGATAAATCAAAATATCCGTGGGAGCAGTCATGAAGATGCGCTAACCCACTATCTCTCACTACCTCATTACTCCTCTCGTGATAAAGGAGATCAGCATGTCACTTTTCCAGTAATGGGCCTCTAGTAACAAATGTCAAGCATCCATGATCCTAGAGATATATCGATTATGTTTTCATACGTTTTTATAAGTTTACAGATTTATAGGTTAACATTAAATAAAAAAAGTTAGAGACACATACCACTTCTTGCCGCACATCAAGTGTAACATGTCCCACAAAGCTTCATAGCAAGCTGGCATTTGAAGGACCACCGACAATCGGGACGGACTCAAGAGTGATGAACCAATCGATGGGTATCCGACCCTCAGCTGGTGCCTCTCCACGATCGGAATCAGGTGCAACAGGAAGGGCTAACTGATGTCCGATCGTCTGCTGGTCCACATCATCATCATCGGTCTCGTCGTCATCGTCAGCGTCACCATCCGATATGAACCGCCTCCTCGGTGACGCAAACTCCCGATGAACAAGAGGCAAACGAGAAGCGGGCAGTAGGGTGAGAAGAAGAGGCAGCGAGTGACCGTGGTGCTGATGGTCGGTCTGCACGCATCTTGGACCGTCTCTCTGCCTCCATTGCCTCCCTAGCAGATCGTGTCACCTTCTTCCTTTTCACCTTCGAAGTAAAACTAGTTGATGTTTTGTTTTTCACCAAAAATTATAGCAGTGGACTGTGTTTTCCCCAATTCAGCTACGGTGGAGATGAGGCCTGGAGACGGGGCCTAGAGGTGAAATTCGGGCATGTTTGAACATTTCGTCCAAGTCTGAGTTGGAGTCTCACTTCAGTCGATATTTCCTGGGACAACCGCCTCGGGACTCAATCTTCCACACATCCTCTTCTTTAGCTTTTGGAAGTTTTTCCTCGTGGTATTTTCTATACCATTACATTCTTCTAATCATTTTTCACCATGTGCTTCTTCTGATCTATATTTTTTCTCTTCTCCGACCTCTCTTTTCTTCATTTTTATTTTTTTGAATGTAACTCGATGCCTTTGTTGTCATTTTTCTGTCAACGTGATAAGAACACCATCTTGATACAACAAGCATGCAATAATACGCTTTCTGTAGAGCTTTCGAAATTGCTTGTTGTTAAGATTCTTATTCATTGCATCTTACAAGGCAACAATCCATGAACACACATAACAAAAGTCTGGTAAGTCGTTGGTACATAATCAACTGCCCAACTGAATTGCTTAACGCTTACATTTACCTTCGAACTCTGAATCATATCAACTTGTATAAGTCAAATTTTATAAGATATATCTATTAATTAGATGCAAAAATCTAAAATTGTTTAATGAAATACCAGTAACAGGTTAACAAAATAAAGTGATAAGTTAATGAAATATAAGTGACATGTTAACAAAATACAAGAGGCAAGTTAACGAAGTACAAGTGATAGATTAGCCAAATACAAGTGACAGGTTAACCAAATAATTTAATTTGATTATTTTAATTTTTATATAATTTCACAATTATTTTAGTGTTAAATTTTTTAATGTAATTTTAATTATAATCATAAATAACTAATCACAATTTCAACATTTTTGAAAAGATTATTTTGTATTTGGATAAATATGTATGCTTTTGATACATAAATTTATTTGTTTTAAGTTTTATACAAAATGTATATTCTTTTAGTACATAATTCCAAATTACCATGCTATAGAAATGTTTTTAAACATTTAGAGCTTAAAAAATGTTCAAATCATACTACTACTTTAGTAAATCATGTTTTAATTTTAATTTATCTAATAAAACTTATAAGGTATTTTCATGTTAATTAATTATAATTTAACTAAACAATATTTTCAAAATACGGTCTTTATTGTTAAAACAATAATAATAAAGCAAACAAATTTAATATTACCATTTAAACAATGAAAAAAAATAGAAAAAAATAGAACGAGAATGTTATATAATAAGAAATTGATCTAAAAAAAGTCACCCAAGTAAAATTAAAAAATAATTAATTTGGAATCGTGTATTGAAATCTATGCACTAATAACCTGTAACTATTCGACTGTAAAAAAATTTTAAAACTACACATATCGACGGACTCCTAACCTGACTTTGTAAATAATGTTTGGGAAAATTCACGATATACCCCTGTTTTCTTTTGTAATTCACAATATACCCCTGTGATTTTCGTAATTCAACTTTAAACATACTTAAATGTTGTCCAAAATTAATGAAACTTTACATGGACGATGCTAAAGTGTTATATTTTGTTCCAATATCAATTTGAAGTTTTTTAAGCTCACATGTGACCTGTGGGACCCAATGAACATGTGACTGCTCATTGGGTCCCACAGGTCACATGTGAGTTTAAAAAACTTCAATTTGATATTGGACCAAAATATAACACTTTAGCATCGTCCATGTAAAGTTTCATCAATTTGGACAATATTTAAGCATGTTTAAAGTTGAATTACTAAAACCATAAGGGTATATTGTGAATTACGAAAGAAAATAGGGGTATCTCGTGAATTTTCCCATAATGTTTTTGTCTTTTACAAGCACAGTGCTGTGTATAACATGTGCAGCATATTAGCTTCACTCGTAAATATAACCTAGTTAAACTGGTTTTATTTCTCTAACGTCATTTCATTTTGTTCGATAATAGTAGTTGTTTTTTAGAGATTTTCGGCTTTAATAATTGACTGCAAGTTTTCAACAGATCAGGGTACATTAACACAGCTCCAAAAATTGAAAGCAGACAAACTGATACCAATCCCAATTAATTCCAATCTCATCCTGAAAACGAAGAAACAGATAAAAAGTACAAGATTTACTTCTATACCAACCCTCACATATCTAAATTCGACAGAAATATAAAGCCCAAAACCCAACAAGAATCTAATAGAAGAGGGAAAAGAAGCGTTACCACCACCACTTCTAAATTAACTAATGAAGTACCCATATTAACATGTTACTGATTCTTTCCCCTCCAAAGAACTCGAACAATCACCCATACTGTTACTACTACTACTACACCCATTATTAATCCTTATAACATGATGATCACATCTCTCACCACCACCACCACCGTCAACAACACCAACCAACTTCCTCTGCGGTCTAGCCTCTTGCAGCATGGACACAACATCTCTCATAGACGGCCGATCAGCCGGATTCTTACTTGTACAAATAAGCGCAACTTTCAACACCAGTGTCATCTCCTCTTTAACAGAGACGCACGCCGCTCCCGCCTTGTCATCAAGGATGGACCCAACACCACCGCCGTCCTTCGTCTTGATCTTCATTCTCACCCAGTCAACAATACTGTTACCGTCGCCGAATTCCGGGTCGACTGATCTCTTTCCTGTTAAGATCTCGAGTAATACGACGCCGTAGCTGTAGATGTCGCTCTTCTCGTCAACTTGGAGCGTGTAGGCGTATTCTGTGTTGTACATATTACAAAAGTAAAAAGTGAAATTAAAAGTTTAAGATCATGAAAATGGCATATTCATGATTATGTTTTGACGAAAAAAAAATGAGAATGTATAAAGCAAATTCTCTATCATGTCACGCGTGATGGATTGGCACTCAG
This sequence comes from Limonium bicolor, assembly GCA_023374045.1. Classification (NCBI taxonomy): domain Eukaryota; kingdom Viridiplantae; phylum Streptophyta; class Magnoliopsida; order Caryophyllales; family Plumbaginaceae; genus Limonium; species Limonium bicolor. The sequence goes on along the minus strand of CM041776.1, from coordinate 339,576,642 downwards.
TAAGTAATTAAAGTGTGTGGTAGTATGTGTCTAGTCCCCTCATACACAGTGTAACACCTTCTTTTTTTTTTTTCCCGCGTATTTGTTCATTACTACTACTAAGTTGCACCCAGCTCACATTACGTTACTTATAGTATTGATATCTCATATATAGACTGCCTATTAATGACTAAACTATGCTGAAGGTTATTGACTTCTATAGACATTCAACTAACTAACCGACTTTAGCTAATGTACAACATAATTAAAAAAAAATCCTACCTGGCGCAATGTAACCATACGACCGCAGCAACAGACATGGTCTCTTTACACCTTGAGCCATGAATCATTTGGCGACACCAAAATCCGCAACTCTAGCTTCCATCTCGTCATCCACAATATTACTTGGTTTCAAATCTCTATGAACAATCAAACGGGTCACAATCATGATGTAGATAACATATCCTTGAGCCACACCAACGCAATCTATACCTAATAACCAATCCGCGTAAATTAGCTCTCCCTATTCCGTCCATGGAGTAAATCATCCAAACTTGTCCATTCGGCGATACTCGTAACAACATTGTCGTCTCCTTTTACACAACACCTAATAATCTAACTAATATCCTGTGCGGACATTACCCTAGAACATCCTTCCGCTAGCACTCCCGATCATCACCACCACCACCACTAGTAGTACACTCCTCCCCCATTTGTGGTGGTCATGGGGATAGTTTCTTTCTGTCGTCCCCACATTTCTTAACAGCAATCACTTCACCTCCTGGCATCTCTGCTCTGTATACTGTCCCCGGCACCCATTCCAATCACTTTATCACTCATTGCTAGACATTCCAACACATCTTCCCTGTAAACTTAAACTTAACCGTTGAAAAGCTATCAATTTCCATGGTCCTGATTTCACTGATCACTCGTAGCACCACACCCAATCTCCACCACTACTACCCACCACCACCATTTTCATTCTGGAAACAACGTATCCCTGCTAGAAGAACAACAAACCAACCCCCAAACGCTGCAGCTGTAATCCACACCACAGCACCCGCATTCCTTCCCATCATTATCCCCGATGATGATGATCCCTCCCTCCCCTCATCATCACCCTCGCACCTTTTCCCCAACACTTCCACATAAACCATCATTCCCATAAAATGAAGACGGTGTAAATGAGCAACATGGGTCCAGAATCAGAATCGAACCAACAAGTCGATTAAACGAAACTTAAAATTCTCAAGTGTTGAACAGTTATCTAACCCAGATGGAATTGAACCAGTCAACTGATTACTCGACAAATCAACATACGTATCGTTGTTAAGGCTGAAATTTCCCATGGAATAATACCGGTTAATAGATTCTCACTCAAATCCATTGATTCACTTCACACATCACCAATATCCCATGGGATACCACCACTAGTATGTGAGAGTTCAAACTTGTATAAATTCCCACACCCAATGAAATTCGGGATTGCACCTGTTAAATGAGCATTTGAAGCGGAAAAGATTTGAAGATTTGGTGATTTCCATATATTGACCGGAAGGGGAGAGTGAAAGTTATTGGATGAGAGGTTTAATGTTCCCAGACTAAAAGAGTTTGAAATATCGTTTGGAATTGGACCACTGAAGTTGTTTGCACTTAAATAAATAAGTGAGATTTGGAAGATTACCGAATCCGATCGGGATAAGACCATAGAAATTGTTGAGTTGGATACGAACACGGGTGAGAGAAGTACATTGTGCAACCGAAACCGGGAGTGTGGAAGTGAATTGATTTGAGAATAAGAGTAGTTTAAATAACCGGTTATTTCGACAGAGATGGGATGGGACTTGACCGGTTAAGTTGTTTGATGAAACATCGAGTTTCTCGAGTTTTCCATTTGTTCCGAGATTTGGTGGAAGTGGTCCGGTTAGTGAGTTATTCCATAGATGCAGGATTGTAAGGTTTGGTAAAGAACCAATGGGTGATGGAATTGAACCGGTTAATTTATTGTTCATTAAACTGATGAGTGTGATTTGGTTTAATGAAGTGATTGATTGTGGTATTGAGCCTGTGAGGAGATTATTGGAGAGATCAAGGATAGAGAGTGATTTCATTCCAGAGATAGAAGATGGGATTGAACCGGATAGTCTGTTATGAAAGAGGAGAAGTGTTTGGAGCCTTGTTAAATTACCAAATTCTGCTGGAATTGAACCGGAGAGGTCGGAACAAGAGATGTCAAGGTATGTGAGTTTTGATAACTGACCGAGTTCGGGTGGAATTGAACCGGTGAGGTCACTGTTGTAACCGATTTCAATCCGTTCAACTTGTGTCAAGTAACCGAGTTGTGACGGAATTGACCCGTTGATTGAATTCCCAGCTAAGTAGAGAAAGTTGAGGTTTGAGAGATTGCCGTATCCAGACGGGATCGGACCTTCGAAGTAACTTCCACCAAGGTTGAGATGCTGGAGTTTTTCATGCCCGGAGAGATCAATCGGTAATAAACCAGTGAAGCTGTTGCTGTAGCAGTCGAGGTAATTGAGAGATTTAAGGTTGGAGAGACCGTAAGGAGGGAAAGTGGAGTTAAAGTTGTTATGATTGATGTCGAGGGTTTGAAGGGAAGTGAGATTGAAGATAACGGATGGGAATGGACCGTAGAAAGCGTTGTGGCTGAGGTTGAGGTGTGTGAGTTGGGTGAGGTGTTGGATTGATGATGGGATTGTACCGGAGAGGTTACGGGAAGAGAGGTCGAGTGAAGTAATTTGGTGTGTGTCTGGGTTGCATTGGATTCCTGACCAGGAACAGTATGGAGGTGGTTGAGGGTTGATTGTGGGATGATGGTGAAGTTGAACTCCGTCGTAGTCGACATCGTCGTTGTTGTTGGAAGTGGTGGTGATGGGAGTCCAGTCATGGAGAGAACCTAGTGGGTCGGTGAGGGAGGATTTGAGGGAGAGGAGAGAGAACTGGATCAGTTCGGATGAGAAGACTGGGGAAAGTAGGAGGAGGAAGAAGAAGAGGGGAATGGCGGTGGGAAAGTGAGAAGATAGGAATAGTTTCATGGCCTAGCTAGCGTTGTTGTTGGGTGGCGATGATGGGAGGAGAATGGAGAAGCAGCGGAAGAAACGGGGGGAAATTGAAAGAAAAGGAAGGAATTAAAATGGGGAAGAGAGAGGAGTGCTTGTGCTTTAACGTGAGTGCTTGATGCTGGGTGAACGAGGAGGAGGAGATGCAGAGGAGGGATCATGATGAACGATGTTTCTTTTTGGTTGTTAGTGGATCTTTGGGTTCGCTGAGTAGTCGTCACACAGAGAGTGAGGAGGGGGGAGTGGCAAAAAGAGAGGGAAAGAAGAAGAAGGAAAGGAGTTTGAGACGGAAAAAGAAAATCAATAAACTTGGTTATTTTTATTCTTTCGCATTTATTTCAAAGATGTCGGGTGTTCTTCAATATATGTATTTAGTATAGATATATACGGTTATGTCGCTTTACCTTTAGATTTATTTCTTTCTTATCGATTCTGTTTGCTTTTCTTTTTCCTAAAATAATGAATAGATCTCTTTTTCATCATTCCTATTGTTGCAAGCTTTTAACTTTATTTTTTTGTGCCCACAAATTCGATAGATACGTGGAATAGCAAGTGAGACAAAGTGCTTAGTCCCAAGATCCGATAAAGCTTTTTTCCGGGCTCTCACTCACGTTTTTCTTCATTCGGTTTCTCGTCAGTTACGAGTTACGACTCCTGGTTTGCGTGATCCGGGTCGGTCTTTTCAGTCAGTATACTACAAACAAACAAACAATTCCTCACGCTGTCAGGTCTTTTCCTCACGAGGTACGGAGGGTGTGTAGTTCTTCAATAGATACACCATCCGTCCTGAATAGACCGTCCTGTTTGCTTTATGGCATGTTTTTCTACTTCAATATTAAGCATATAAGATAAAATAATTTTATAAAACTAAATTTTGTAACATATAGTTTATCATGTAAGGAATCATATGCAAAACTTAAATTTTCAAAATTAATTTATCTTATATGTTAAAAATTGAAGTCAAACGACATGTCCAAATAGTAAACAGGACGGTCAATTCAGGACGGAGGGAGTAAAATGGATGGGTCGTTAAGCATGACTTTCAATAAAACAGGTTTTTTTTTATAATTAAGGCTTAAAGTCATTTTATTAAAAAAAGTGAGTGACAAATATTGGGTCTTATTAAAACCTCCCTAGGCAAAACCCAATGGAAAAAAACCCAGGAAGGAAAAAGAGTACCCGCCAACTCAGAAAGACAACAAAGTGAACACTCCAAGAAGAGCCCAGAACAAGCACCACCTCACTAAAGAAATGTACCAAAGCACCCTCCCAGAAGCACCACAACAAGACCTCGCACGCCCCTTCAGGTACAATAAACCTCTAGCACCTAATGGGCTAAAAAAGAAACCACCCTAGAGAACATAACCACCTCATCCTCGAACAACCAATCGCGACCAAACCCCCCTCTTAAGCTAATCTCCCAAAATTAAGCCCATATCTAAGCCCCACGTTGTCACATATGCTCTTGGATTTGGTTGATAATATTGGTTTTGGTCTGGGTTGGATTAGGCACATGACAACCTAACTGTCTCATTAGTTTGATGCATTCATCCGCTTCTGCATCCGGGTTTATGATTTTACCTTGTTCATTTCTTGTCGGGACACTATTCATTGTCCGAGTCTCAAAAAATGGAAGGGAGCAAATTTCGAAAATGGTTATATATAGCCTATTCCAATAGTTAGTTGAACTTACATTTTAAATAGATGAGTAACAAAAATATACTAACAAATACACAATGATAGCTTGTAACACTAGATGATATGTACGATATATAGTAAAAAAACATATATATTTTGATTCATTTGCTTATTTATTTTTACGTGAAATGTGTATATAACTATTTTAATATCTAAAAATACACTATCTTAATGACCCAAAATGATGTTTTTCCGGATTATCAATTAGTAGTTGGGTTAGAATCATAGATTGTCATAGACAATATATTTCTCTTTCTTTAATCGTATAGTATTTACCCACCCAGAACTATAAGTTTTTCCAAACAATGTGTCCCTTTTTCTTCTAGTTGTTGTATGTTTTGTTATAGCTAATGTTTTGTTACATTAGTTCAAGTAAAACCTCTATTACATCATGTATTTTTAATGAACTACGTAAATACTATTGTCATTTTGTCCCTCTAATCACTTATTACATTTATTAATCCATAATTAAAGAGCTTATCAACTATCAAAGCGTGCTCATTGATGATTGTATAAATGGGCATGCTCCACATTCATCAAAGCTCCATATCCACCAAAGCTCCACCTCCACCAAAGCCATTGTTCAAAATCCTTTCTCCAACCTCCCATGGCTATTTCTTCTCTTTTTTCTCTTATTTGTGTTCTAATGGAGGAATAGCAACCTTGTACATTAGGATGAGGTTTGACCCTAAAATCCCAAATGGTGCTTATAAACTTACTTGATTGATATAGTTGTATCAATGCTCAATTAATGTTATATATAAATCACCTATTGCATTTATGGTGACTCCTATCAGTATTAGTTTTGTGATAGGGTTTGTGATCAAGGAAATGGTAAACCCTACTTTTTACACTCTAGAATTAAGGGGTAAAACCATTGGGCTATTGTTAGGAGTTATGATTAATGATATCTAATGACTCAACCCTTCTTTAAATTAAGAAGTGTGATTAATTAGGTAAGATTTGGTTGATTCAAGATTTGGGAGGTCTTTATATTAGCTCTAATAGACAACTAAAGCGATGTATGTTTATGAGTATGTACAACATTCATGCTCAAGCATATATGAATAATAATAATCTGCCAAAGGTTAATGTGATTGGCTAAAAGATGATCTCCAAATCATAACAATATGAGGAGAGTGAACATTGATTTGCACAAGCTTGACATTTTTAATACTCATCATCCTTTAGGCCCCATGGAGAAAGAGTTTGAAAGTTAAGGTTAGACTTTACTTGAGTTTACCAATAATGGCTTCTAATTTGCAGCTAAGAAAGGTGGCAACAAGCCAAGAGAAAAAGGAATGGCCAATGTAAAGTTCAACATTCGATGGGCATCCAAATCATTGGAACCCATCGCCTAAGGTACGGGTGTATCTCCAAATTACAACATCACTTACAACTTCAGTTTACCGTAATGCCTTCTAATTTGTAGATAATAAAGGTGATAGTTGTTGGGAAAATTACAAACATAGTAATTAAACCTAGCTAAAATGGGCAAGTGCACCCAATTCGTTGTAATAAAACAAGTGTCGTATCCACAAGGAAATTGGATTCTAAATCCCGAGCTTCGGTATAATAGTTAAGTGCGAATAAACAGTAAAATGGGGGTTTAGCCAGAGGCAAGCTTGGTTGTTTGTTAATTGAAATGCAGTAAAAACAGTAAAGTGTTTATGTATGGAATGGATGGGGAGAGTACCCTAGGATAGTGGGAATCACCCAATTCACTCAAAGAACTTCAAAACCATAACTCATCATCTTAGCGCCTATCAGAGTTTAGCTCATGAATCCCCAAAACATGGGGGATCCAATTCTTACCTAAATAATCAAACACCTTAATTAAAGGAGGTTCAAGTCAGCAAATAGCATTAAGCAAGCACTCTTAATTAACAGCCCTAAGCATTTACTTCCAAAATCAAGAAAGCAAAAGTTAGGGTTCACTCCCTTCTTGGTCTAGTTCCAAACGCAAGCTCAAATATTGAATGGAACCACCATAAATGCAATAAGAGATCAGTTTAGTGCATTAATAGATATTGAAGGAAATAAAACGAGAGTAACACATGAGTTAGGTTTCTAGCATTCAATGAGCAAAATGGGTTCAAACCCTCATCCTAGGATACAAATAGAACTACTCAGCCATAGCTAAAGGAAAGAGCAAGGAAAAGGGAGAATCAGCCATTAGAGGAGCTTCCAAGCTTCAATGGAGGTAGAAATCTTCACTTTCTTCTTCCTCCTTTCTTCTCTTCTCTTCTCCTCTTCTTTTCTCCTCTATTTTCGCCTCTCCCTCGTCTGTTTAGGGTTGCAGTCGTGAGTGTTTGATAATGGGGAAGGAAGCCCCATTGTAGTCTTTAAACAGAAAATTTGGGCAAAAATCCCGTCCGACCGACCTTGCAAGGTCGGTCCCAAGGTGGTCGGACTCTTTTAGACGGAAGCACGTGACAGGTTTTAAAGCTCGACCGACCTTGCAAGTCCGGTTGCAAGGTCGGTCAATTCCAGTGAGTTTGGGACGGCTTGGACAGAGTCGGACCGACCTTGTAAGGTCGGTCCCAAGGTCGGTCGGTTCCAGAATGTCCTTCTTCTGTGCCGGAATTCTCCCGATGCTTCCCATTGGCTTAGCATCCTTCCCGAGGTGCTCAAACATTGATGCATTCTCAGATTAAGCCCTCGAAATGTACTCAAACGAGTATTTACCTATTCGAATATGCCAAAGGTATAAGATCACTAATAAACACAAAAATACCATAAAGTGGTGAAATAAGTCATGCGCCAAATAAAATGACGATGAATAAAAACCTTGAGAGAGCACTATTTCACCACTTATCAACTCCCCCACACTTATCTATTTGCTTGTCCTCAAGCAAAATTAGCTAAGGACCCACGAAAAGAAGGAACATTTAAAGCAAGCAAGTGTTTAGATGAGTTCTTGAATTCAAGTGAGCAAAATTTGTGAAAAACCTCAAGAGGAGTGCAACCAACCTTCTCATGATGACATAGGTGTGCTTAGGGCAAATGAAAATATAGAGTTTCGGGGTATGATCTAGAGTGCTTTCGAGTTCTTACAGATTATAGAACTTGGGGGACTTTTACCATGGCCAACTTCTCTCAAGAATGGGCATTGAGGAAAAACAAAAGGAAAAATAGAGATTTGCATTTGATTCACTTTTGCAACAAGAGATGAGGAGAGGTAATTTGGTATTTTGCCTTGCTTCAATGAACACTCAACTCTCATTTGTTGGTTACCGATGGTGTCTCCCAAGGTCCTTTTTGACACATTTTTTTTCTTTTTTTTAACAAGGAAGCACCCCTTAGCAATCCCTATATAAGAAGGTAGAAGAACCCCTAAGCAATAAAAATTCACCATGAAATGGATTTATGATTGCACCGCACATAAGTGCTCCACAAGAGAGAACCTTTGAAGAAAAAGTTCGGTGAAAAATTCCAAGAATTCAAAGAAAAACTTGCTTACTATAAACATAACTCCTACATGAAGCTATAGATGAATATGAGAAAATTGAGTAGTGCATCAACAAGAAAAGGTCGTTTCCCCCACACTTGAATGAGACAATGTCCTCATTGTTCAAAGAAAAGCTCATGGAAAACAAACAAAATTCCTTGTTGTAGCACTAGGCATGAAGTAAGCAAAAAGAATGTTGCATTGCAGAAATTGGAATGGTTAGAGAACTAGTACTCCCCTGATTAAAAATGAGTAGGTGGCTGTGTTTCCCCCACACTTGTCATTGTGCATAGGCATGTAAGCGCTAGCTCCGACAAGAAGAGTCGAAGATCCTAGGGCAAATTGACAAGAGGTGATCTGGAATTTCACCGAGCTCACTTCGGGGTGTTGTCAAGTTCAGTTGAGATATCTACAATGCAAAACCAAAAGAAACAAGGCGCACATGGATTCTAGAGAATTCGCATTGATGCCAATGTTAGAAAATCAAAAGGGGACCCAGAAATGAGTCCCAGACCGAAGTAGTCAATTTGGTGCATAAGGCACCATAGCGTATAAGTAGCAGTACCCAAAACGCGAAAGTAAAGAAAGTGTAAAGTACAAGCAGAGCAAACATCGTAACAAAGTCTAACAGCCTAAAAAGAGTATTGTGAGATAGATGAAATAAACAGAGACAACAAAAGCATGGCAGCCTGGGGTCTGAAGATGGCTACTGGGGAGGAGCACCACCACGCGCCGCCTGCTCGCGGAGGTACCGCATGTGAGCGTCCATCTGGCGCTGGTGGTCCATCATGAGGCGCCTGTGCTCGGCCATCTGGCGCTCGAAGGCCTCAAGCTGCTCGAGCGTCACAACTCCGGTCGTGGTGTGGAGGTAGGGCGAGAAACAGGTCGGGTGCAGCACTGGAAGTGGAGGCACCGGAAGAGGAGGAGGCACCCCGGCTCTGTCTAGGCTCAGTGGTGGCCTTGTACCACCCGTCATCCTCGCGAACAAAGCCCATCTTCCGGAGAGAGGTGGCGGTGATAGGATCCATAGGTAAGGACACCTCCCCTACTCCGGGCTCGACTCCAAAGCGAGCAAACATCCTCTGTAAAAAATATGGAAAACCCAAGTGGTGGGTATCCTTCTTCTCCATGATGTGGCATAGGTGGGCCATGATGAAGTCGGAGAGGGAGAGGGGTTTGTCGGGATTCGGCGCCACCATGTAGTCCATCAAATAGCAGTCCGTGGCGTTGAGATCCTTGCTGTCTCGAGGGAGAAGGTTGTGGCGGATGAGAGCAAGCATGATTCGTCGGACGGGGTCATCCACCATCGCCGGGTCATGGAGCCGGACGTCGGTCCCATCCTGGTTCTTACGCGTCTGAACCGGGAGGGTGTGGAGGTAGTGACGCCGGCTGGCATTGAGATCGGCCTGGTGGATGCACTTGGAGTGCTGGAGGTCGTCCCGTGCGAGGTGGAAGAAGTCGTGGACGTCCATCCTCCGAATGACGACGGGCACACCACTGACGAATGAATGGACCTCCCTCGCCGTCCGATCGGCGCTTGCGTTGGCGTAGAACTCCTTGATGTGGCGAGGGGAGTACGGTCCGCCCATGGTGAGTAGGCATTCCCAACCGATGGCCTCTAGATAGGGCCGAAGCTGTAGGTCCTCCACGAGCGCTGGGTCAACTGAGCGCTCCTGAACGATCTCCCTACGTCTGGGAGATGTGAACCAGCTACGGGCAGCTTCACTGGCGAAGATGTCGTCGATAAGGGCGTTAGGGAAGTCAGGCTCTGGTTCAGGGGCAGCAGCGCGTCTCCAAGCGCGGCGTGGTCGATGTGCCATTGCCTGCAAAACAAATAAAGAAAAAGAAAAACAAAACAAAACCGAAACCACAAAAATAAAAACCAGAGAAGTGTTAGAAAACAACTAAGACGATAATAAGCAAGAAGCACAGGAAAGAGCAAAAGAAATGACTTTTGTTTGGAAAATTTTGCCAGAGTTCCCTATGTTTTTCTATCTTTCCCCGGTTCATTTCGATATTGAAGGACCCCCGTACCCCAAGTCATCCAATAAGGTCCAAACTTAAGAAGCAAATCCACACTCGACCCATTTTCACATTTTGACTAACTCCAAATCGCAACATTAATGCAGCACCTTAGGCATAGAGTTTCAATTGTGCTCACGCATTATCCAAGTAGGCCAACAAAGTCATAACATAATTTTAAAGCAAGCAAATAATGCTAACCAAAACCTTACTAAATGTAGAGCATTAAGGCCAAAGTCACGCTAAAGCCACCATATTGCAACACGTTCAAATTCAGTTTGCACATACACCCCATAAGTAACAATAAGAGCTATCCCAATCACTAAATGTTCAAAATTCACAAATTGCCAGTTAAGGCCTCGTTTGGTTCGAATGAAATGAAGCCCAAAGTGTAATGTGTATTAAACTTGTAAAAAATGACACATTAGGGGTAGAATGTCATACCTTGGTGTTTTGTAATAAGATTGGAGCAAGAAAAAGTGAGAGAGCGGTGGGAAAAATCGAAATGGGGAGAGGGGGGCAATTTAGGGTTTCGGTTGGTGTGGTTGCGGTGCGACTGTTGCGGAGGCGTGGCGTGCGGTGCGGCGGAGGTGCGCGAAGCGGCGGAAGACGGGGGCGGTGGCGGTGGCGCGCGAAGTGGCGGAAGTGGTGGGCGGTGGTGAGTTTGTACTGCGCGAAAGAGAGGAGAGGGGGAGGTGGTAATGGCGAGATCGAGGGTGGTTCGGGCGAGAGGAGGAAGGAGGGGAGGAGGGAGAGAAAGAAAGAAGATGAGGGAAAGAAGAAAATTTTTTTAAAAAAAACGCGTCGTTTTGCTCTTTTTTTCAAAATTTTTAGCCGGACCGACCTTGCAAGTCCGGTCGCAAGGTCGTCCATTCCAGAAGGTTTCGGGTTTGAAATTTTTAGCCGACCGACCTTGCAAGTCCGGTCGCAAGGTCGGTCCATTCAGTAGCTTGGCGGGTTTGAAATCTGGGACTCGACCGACCTTGCAAGTTCGGTCCTAAGGTCGGTCGAGACCAGAATTGCCAAAATGTTTTTTTCTTGCCCAAACACTTATCATCAATCAAAAACAGATTCAACAGCAAAAACACCCAGAACAAACAATAAATAAAGCATAGAAATGCAAATAATAACATAACTCAAATGAAAATAATGCAAGGTAAAGTGACAATAGTCCGGGTTGTCTCCCGGAAAGCTGCCCGTCTTTTTAAGGTCTTTGGCTAGACCATAGTGAGGGTTAGAGGGAACCTGGAGGGTCTCTTAAGTAAAGAGCCCGAGCTTCAACTTTTGGATGTCTCCTCCATGATAATGCTTTAGGGAACCGTTGACCATGAAAGTCTCCCCCTTGACATTCTTCAGCTCATAAGCTCCATAAGGGGTGACCTTTGTGACAGTAAAAGGGCCAGCCCAATGAGACTTTAACTTCCCGGGGAATAACTTCAACCTTGAGTTGTAGAGGAGAACCCAGTGCCTTCATCCTTATCATGCCATTTCTTGGCCTTTTCTTTATAGATGCGGTTATTTTCGTAGGCTTCCTCCCGAATCTTCTAACTCGGTCAATTGGAACCGTCTCTTGTCACCGGCGCTCTTGAGATCATAGTTGAGGGCCTTCACCGCCCAATATGACTTATGCGCTAATTCAACCGGCAAGTGACAAGACTTCCCATAACGAGCCGGAACGGGGACATACCGATTGGAGTTTTGTAGGCGGTCCTATATGCCCACAATGCATCATCGAGCTTCATGGACCAATCCTTCCTTGAGGAGTTGACTGTCTTTTGAAGGATCCATTTAAGCTCTCTGTTGGTGACCTCAGCTTGGCCATTGCATTGAGGGTGATAAGGAAGGGCAACCTTGTGTCTCACTCCATATTTAGTCATCAGCGCTTCAAATGTTTGTTACAAAAATGAGATCCGCCATCACTCAATATGGCTCTTGGTACCCCGAACCGGGTGAAAATATTTTTCTTCAGAAACTTGATCACAACTTTGGCGTCATTAGTCGGGGTTGCAATTGCTTCAACCCACTTGGTCACATAGTCGACCGCCACAAGAATAAACAAGTTGGAACAAGAAGATGGGAAGGGGCCCATGAAATCGATACCCCACAAATCAAACGGCTCAACCTCTATCATTATGTTGAGCGGCATCTCATGCTTGCGTGAGGTGTTCCCAAGCCTCTGACATTGGTCACATGAGCCAACGAACGAGTGGCAGTCCTTATGAAGGGTTTTCCAGAAAAACCCGGCTTGAAGAACCTTGGCTGCTGTTCGTGCCGGACCGTGGTGTCCTCCGGCTTCACCCGAGTGACAGTGAATCAGAATTTCCTGCGCTTCACTCATGGGCACACATCTCCGGATCACCCCATCAGCACAAACTTTGAAAAGAAAAGGGTCCTCCCAGAAATACCTCTTGACGTCAGAGAAGAATTTCTTTCTTTGTTGATAGGTTATCTCCGGTGGGATCACTCCCCTTGCCAAATAATTTGCAAAGTCCGCATACCATGGGTCTCCAGTCTCTGCAATCATGTAGATGCTCTCGTCTGGGAAAAATTCATTGATTGGCACACCATCATCAGGAACCTCCATTCGAGACAGATGATCAGCTACGTTCTGCACACCCGGTTTATCCCGGATCTCTATCTCAAATTCTTGCAGAAGCAGAATCCATCGGAGAAGTCTAGGTTTCGCATCACCTTTGTTGAACAAGTACTTCAGTGCTGAGTGGTCTGTGTGCACCACAACCTTGCTGCCCAAGAGGTAGGATCGGAATTTGTCGAGGGCGAAAACCACAGCTAACAGCTCCTTTTCGATGGTGGCGTAATTCTTTTGGGCGTCATTGAGAGTTCTACTAGCGTAGTAGATACTCCTCAATATCTTTTCCTTCTTTTGACAAAGGACCGCCCCCACCGCATAGTCGCTGGCGTCGCACATGATCTCAAACGGTAAACTCCAATCGGGGGAAACCACGATAGGTGCAGATATAAGGCACTGTTTGAGGGTGTTGAAGGCACTAAAGCACTCTTCGGTGAATTCAAATTTAACATCCTTGGCCAAGAGGTCGCAGAGGGTTTTGAGATTTTGGAGAAGTCTTTTATGAACCTTCTGTAGAAACCGGCATGACCCAAGAAGCTTCGAATGTCTTTCACTGATGTTGGAGGAGGTAGCTTTTCAATTACTTCAATTTTAGCTTTGTCTACCTCAATACCTTCTGAAGAGATCTTGTGCCCCAAGACAATTCCTTCTTTTACCATAAAATGGCATTTTTCCCAATTGAGCACAAGATTTGTCTCCTCACACCGGATCAAGATAGCGTCGAGGTCCAAGCAAGTGTCGAAGGAGGTGCCGAAGACGGAGAAGTCATCCATAAAGACCTCAATGCTTTTTTCTAGGAAGTCGGAGAAGATGCCATCATGCATCTCTGAAATGTGGCCGGGGCGTTGCAAAGCCCGAAAGGCATCCGGGTGTAGGCAAACGTCCCATATGGGCATGTAAAGTCGTCTTCTCCTGGTCCTCAGGAGCTATGGGGATTTGGAGATACCGAATATCCATCCAAAAAGCAGTAATAGTCTTGTCCCGCCAACCTCTCGAGCATTTGATCAATGAACGGGAGAGGGAAGTGGTCTTTTCTGGTGGCGGTGTTCAGTTTCCGGTAGTCGATGCAGACTCTCCAACCATTGGTAGTCCTCTGAGACACCAGCTCACCTTTTCGTTGGGGACGACGGTAACGCCTCCTTTCTTTGGGACCACTTGCACGGGGCTGACCCATTTGCTGTCGGAGATGGCATAGATAATCCCCGCATCTAAGAGTTTAGAACTTCCTTTTTAACAACCTCCTTCATATTGGGTTTAATCTCCTCTGAGGTTGGACCAACGGCTTGTAGTCATCTTCCATGAATATCCGGTGGGTGCAGAAATGAGGGCTGATCCCTTTGATGTCGGCTATAGTCCACCCGATAGCCCGTTTATGGTTTCTAAGCACCCTCATCAGACTTTCCTCTTGCGCACCTGTCAAGGAAGAAGAAATAATAACAGGTAGAACACACGGATCAGTTAAATAAGCATATTTAAGATGAGAGGGTAGAGGTTTCATCTCCACAGTGGGAGGCTTCTCAACCGAAGGCAACGGCTTCTGAGCAGCTCGTTCCAATGGTTCGGGTGGCGGATAGCGTGGTCTATAGCCAGAAAATCTGCTGTTCAACTCAGCCACCGTTTCAATCATATCTGGGTGGAATTCCTGTTCAAAACAAGCCTCAAACAAAGCTAATTCAAGGGCATCAGATTTAACAAGAGAGAGAGAGTGATCATGCACAATTGAATCTATGACATCTATAGCAAAAACAGCCTCAGCCTGTGATGGTCTCTTCACTACTTTAGACATGTCAAATTCTAATTTTTCATCATGAAGTCGCAGAATTATTTTGCCTTTCTCCACATCTATAAGGGCCCTAGCAGTCCTCATGAAAGGTCTGCCCAAAATTAGCGGCACTTCTGGTCTTCTTCCATATCTATCACAATGAAATCAGCTGGGAAAACAAATGTACCAACAGTTACTACCAAGTCCTCTACCTTCCCTTTGGGATAACCAAAGATCTATCCGCTAATTGCAATTGCATGGGAGTGGGAGTGCATTTACCAATTCCAAGCTTATTAAAAGTGGAGAGAGGCATAAGATTTATACTAGCACCTAAATCACATAACCCACTACCGCAGTCAATTTCACCAATAAAGCAAGGAACCATAGGTAAACCGGGATCTCCAAGCTTTGGAGGTAGGCTTCTTTGTAGAACCGCTGAAACTTCTTCGGTGAGGTGAACAGTTTCCGCTTCCTCCAACGATCTCTTGTTTGCTATGATGTCCTTCATGAACTTAGCATAAATCGGCATTTGTTTCAAAGCATCAGAAAAAGGAATGTTAATCGTTAATTTCATGAAAATGCTTAGAAACTTCCCAAATTGCTCATCCAAATTTTTCTTTTTGAGTCTATTGGGAAAAGGAAGAGGGGGAAGGTGTTTTGCAAGAGTAGTAGAAGGTTCAGGAGACCCCTTCTCCTTGGGAACTTCCTTAGGTGGAGGTGGTGGTTCCTCAACAATCTCTTGCTCTTCTTTTTGAGCTTCATCTTCTTGAGACTCCATGTCCTCATGTGAGCATGACGGATCAAGGAGTCTCCCACTCCTTAGTGTTACCGCTTTTGCTTGCTCTCTTGGTTGGGCTTCGCTTGACTTGGAAGAACCCGGTTGTCTTTGAGCAAGTTGTTGAGAGATGTTTTCAAGTTGGGCTTCAACCCTTTTGTTGGTGGCGTCTTGGCTTGCTTTAAAAGCATCCAAATCAGCCGTTTTAGTGTGCATAGACGAGACAAGATTTTTCACCAAGTCCTTATCTCGGCATTGCATCCGTGGATGGGGAAGGTTGTTGATGTGGTTGGTGTTGTTGTTGTTGAAAGCCCGGAGGTGCTCCTTGTGGTCGGTAACCCATTTGTGGATTGGACATTTGAGTCGACCCTTGTGACCGGTAGCCCGTGGGATTGTTGGAAGCATTACTAGCTCCCCCTTGGGTTTGGTCATTATTTCTCCATGAGAAGTTTGGATGGTTCCTCCATGGGGCGTTTTGTTGGTTGTAGTTGTATCCGGGGCGGTTGCCTACAAAGTTTACATCCTCACGTGGATCGACATAAACCTTGCCTTCGCAAAAGTGGGTCTCGTGAGGACCCGCGCAAATTGCACACCCCTCTTGGATTGAGGTAGAAGTAGATGGAGAGGGTGATGATGCAGAAGCTATAGACTTTGTTGTTCTTTTTGAGCTATAGCTATCTTCTCCACCATCTTGGTGAGTGGATAGTTGAGCGGAAAGGTGGTCGGTGGGCTCAACATGTAAGAGACCAGCTGCTCTTGGTGCTCTCCCCTTTGGCCTAGACCATTGCCTTATGTTACTAGTCATCACCTCTAGGAGTTCCATCCCTCTTGAGGTGACTTAGTCATAAAGCTTCCTCCAGCTGAGGAGTTCACAAAGTCTATTCATCGTCGAGACCGTTGAAAAATGATAGGCATAGTGATTGGTCGTCCAAACCGTGGTGGGAACAATTCATCAACATGTCCTTGAATCTATCCCATGCATCGTACAACGTCTCTCCCGGCTCTTGGCAAAAGGTATTGATCTCTCCAATTAATTGTCTCGTTCTACTAGTGGGGTAATACTTGGCAAGAAATTTTTGAGCCATTTGTGCCCAAGTATGGATTGATTTTGACGGTAAGCTCCTATACCATCTTGATGCAGCATCGGACAGTGAGTGAGGGAAAAGCTGCAGGCGTATCCTCTCACCAACATTTTCAGTTCTACTAAAAGAGTTGCAAAAGTTGAGGAATTGACTTAGGTGGTTAGGATCTTCATCGGGATTTGCTCCACTGAATTTTCCTAAGTCCCGAACAGCAGTGATGTAATGGGTCTTGAATACCCATTGCCCGGTCTCTTGAGGCGTCAACTCCGGTAAGACTATGGCTGAAGGTCTTCCTTCGGTGTCCAGCTGGTTGAAGTCTTTGAGAGCCATTTGTTGTTGGTTTCCGTTATCTTCGAAACCCCCGTGTTGGTCTAGATCAGCCATGATTGAATTTTTCACAGTTCGGATGGCCCTCAACAATGAACGCTCGAGCTCGGGTCTGGACTAACAAGTGGAGATCCTTTGGCTCGAGTGTTTGGCATACACCGAGAAAACAGAAGGTACCTAAACTGCACCAACACCAAATGCTCTTAAGTAGAAGGAAATGTACAAAGATAGACAACAGCCAAAAACACAAATACCATAAATGAAATGAAATAGATAAAAGTACTGAATGCACAAAAACTAAAGTACCGAACCAAGGGAAATTGAATAATCAATTTCCCCGGCAACGGCGCCATAAACTTGTTGGGAAAATTACAAACATAGTAATTAAACCTAGCTAAAATGGGCAAGTGCACCCAATTCGTTGTAATAAAACAAGTGTCGTATCCACAAGGAAATTGGATTCTAAATCCCGAGCTTCGGTATAATAGTTAAGTGCGAATAAACAGTAAAATGGGGGTTTAGCCAGAGGCAAGCTTGGTTGTTTGTTAATTGAAATGCAATAAAAACAGTAAAGTGTTTGTGTATGGAATGGATGGGGAGAGTACCCTAGGATAGTGGGAATCACCCAATTCACTCAAAGAACTTCAAAACCATAACTCATCATCTCAGCGCCTATTAGAGTTTAGCTCATGAATCCCCAAATCATGGGGGTCCAATTCTTACCTAAATAATCAAACCCCTTAATTAAAGGAGGTTCAAGTCAGCAAATAGCATTAAGCAAGCACTCTTAATACAACCCTAAGCATTTACTTCCAAAATCAAGAAAGCAAAAGTTAGGGTTCACTCCCTTCTTGGTCTAGTTCCAAACTCAAGCTCAAATATTGAATGGAACCACCATAAATGCAATAAGAGATCAGTTTAGTGCATTAATAGATATTGAAGGAAATAAAACGAGAGTAAACATGAGTTAGGTTTCTAGCATTCAATGAGCAAAATGGGTTCAAACCCTCATCCTAGGATACAATAGAACTATGATGAGTGTCTAAATGAGCATGTTTTAGGGGAGTATTTCATATGTTTAATCAACACTTTTCATGCTCTTTCTCCACTCTGGCTTGTTTTCCTCTAGTTTTGTGTTTCATTGGTGTCTTACACATTTATTGTTTAAACAGGAGGAATAACATATATAGGAGTAAAGTAGATGAAGAGAGGAACGTGTGGGCGCAAACGAATCCAAAATCGGAGTTGAAACGAAGAAGATACAGCATTTCGAAGTTAGCCTACTGGAACCGTCCGACCCATAGGTCTGGGTCGGACGTGGGTCGGATGGATTTTTAAAAGAACGCGATTTTTGTCCCCGAGCTACTGGAATCGTCCGACCCATAGTCTGGGTCGGACCCTGGGTCGGACGGACTTTAGAAAACGCGTTTTCGGCCCTGAAATTGCTCCTGGACGCGTCCGACCCACGGGTCCGACCCAGGGTGGGTCGGACGGGTCAAAAATTTGCCCAGATCTGCGTTTTAAAACGGGGAATTTTGGGGAAAACTTCCCCATTCTTCATTCAGCTCGGTTCCGCCCCAAAAACAGAGAAAAGAGGCGATTCCAAGGGAGAAAAGAAGAGGAGAAGAGAAGAAGAAGAGAAGAGAAGAGAAGGGAGGAGAAGAGAAGAGAAGCTCACCTCCTTCCAAGCTCCATTAATGGCTACTTCTATCCCTTGCTCTTTTATTTTCTCTCCTATGGCTGTGTAGAATCATTTGTAGCTAGGGATTTGGATAAAGCCCCAAATCCCTCAAAACTCCATTGTTGAATCTTGAACTTGTGTTTGTGCTTTATTTTAGTCTTTGAGCTTAATGAAGATGATTATTGAGTGTTTATGACTTCTAAACTTTTTGCTCATGATTTGGGGATTTGTTAAGGGTTTGCTCAATTTGTCTTCTACGTGTTAAATTGGTTGGTTTGGCCTACCGATTAGTTTAGCATTATTGTGGGATTCTATCAAAATGATATTCTGAGATAGAAACCTAAACCGTTGGGACTAAATCAATGTTAGCCGATTTTCACTGATTTTGAGATGAGGTTCTCATTGCAACTTAGGGTAAATTTATGCTTAATGCTATCAATTGACTAGGTACTTGGAAGAACCGCCAGGTTCCAACTCCGTTGGTTAGGATTAGTAGACCTTGATTAGGCTATTAGTCAATTTAGCGTTCCCGTTGTTTAGCCATGAGTTCGAGGGTTGACCATTGGTAGTAAAGGGGAGATGGGTGCAAATACCCATCCCGAGCTACACCTATCCTAGATAGTTAGTTTAGTGTTTATTGCTTTTCTTTATTTCTCCAATTATAACCCGAAAACCCAAAACCCATAATTTACATTTATGCACTTTTGTATATATCCTCTTGCACATTTACTAAGCTTATAATTAACTAGATAGTTACGAAGTCCCTGTGGATACGACCTTGTTGTACTACAATGATTGGGTTCACTACCCATAGTTAGCAGAGTAGTCTCACCACTATTTTGCCCAACAAACTACTCAGCCATAGCTAAAGGAAAGAGCAAGGAAAAGGGAGAATCAGCCATTAGAAGAGCTTCCAAGCTTCAATGGAGGTAGAAATCTTCACTTTCTTCTTCCTCCTTTCTTCTCTTCTCTTCTCCTCTTCTTTTCTCCTCTATTTTTGCCTCTCTGTCGTCTGTTTAGGGTTGCAGTCGTGAGTGTTTGATAATGGGGAAGGAAGCCCCAGATTGTAGTCTTTAAACAGAAAATTCTGGGCAAAAATCCCGTCCGACCGACCTTGCAAGGTCGGTCGGACTCTTTTAGACGGAAGCACGTGACAGGTTTTAAAGCTCGACCGACCTTGCAAGTCCGGTCGCAAGGTCAGTCAATTCCAGTGAGTTTGGGACGGCTTGGACAGAGTCGGACCGACCTTGTAAGGTCGGTCCCAAGGTCGGTCGGTTCCAGAATGTCCTTCTTCTGTGCCGAAATTCTCCCGATGCTTCCCATTGGCTTGGCATCCTTCCCGAGGTGCTCGAACATTGATGCATTCTCAGATTAAGCTCTCGAAATGTACTTAAACGAGTATTTACCTATTCGAATATGCCAAAGGTATAAGATCACTAATAAACACAAAAATACTCCATAAAGTGGTGAAATAAGTCATGCCCAAATAAAATGACGGTGAATAAAAACCTTGAGAGAGCACTATTTCACCACTTATCAGTAGCAAGTCTAAGACAGTAAAGCAAAAAGAATAAAGGATTGGACAAGCTAGAGTTCAACATTCGAAGGTCATACGTGGAACCCATTACCTATCAAGTTGTAGAGGAACTTTAATACAAGTTCAAAGGTACATGTTTGTCTCCAAACTACAACATTACTTAAAACCATCATTTTCAAATGACAACAATAAACACGAATGAGAACAGGAAATTAAATCTGGGAGTTCGTAGGATGAATTAATGATACTTCTTAAACGGTGAGAAAAACTGAGTTGGAAAAAGAATATAATAGGGAATCTTAACAATAAAATGTTAGAAAAAAAATTTCCCAAGCTCAGTCAACAAATTTGTATGTTGTTGGCACAAGTTGAGAATTGAATTATGGATGCACGTGGGAGGGGGAGGTTGCTATCCTTTGCATCAATGTTTAGATAATGACTCAATCTGTTACGTTTCTTTAGGAGTTAAAATTTTGAGTTGCTTATAGGAATTAAAACGATGAGTTATGAAGTCTTTTAAAGTTTTTACAAATAAAGGAGAAGTAAATGAGGAGTTTTAGAAAAGTTTTTTTAGTAGTTGCAAATGGCTAAAATATCGTCTGTTTATATGATTATCAATCAAATAACAAATTATTCTATGTAGCAATTCTTACATCTCCTACTACTGGCAGGGTGACAACTAGCTTTGGTATGTTGGGAGATATCATTATTTCTAAACCCAATGCCTACATTGCATTTGTGGGTAAAAGAGTAATTGAAGAAACATTAAATACGACAGTACCTAAAGGTTCACAAGAAGCTGAATATTTATTCGATAAAGGTCTATTTGATCTAATTGTCCCGAGTAATCTTTTAAAAGAGGTTATAACTGAGTTATTTCAGTTGCACGCTTTCTTTCCTTCAAATCCTCGTGGTTATTTATGGGGGTGTTAGTGAACCATTATACATGACTTTATGTAACTTTTATGAATTATGTTAGGAGTTACTCAAGTGGATAGTGAAGGGAGTCATCCTAGCTATGCTATGAATAGGATTGTATTCCATGGTTCAAGACAACATCTTAAGATACAAGGGAAACATTAGCACTAGTTGGGGTTTGGGAAAAATCTCTAACGATCCTCTTGTAATCCCTCCTGAAAAATTAGTGATTTTCGTGTTCTTCTTCTCCCGTGGATTAGGCTTCTGGCCGAACCATGTTACATCTTGTGTCTCTATCTTTTATCATCGTGCGAATTTATTATCTCATATAATCCTCACCGATCCTAACGAGTGTTGGCTTCCTTTTCTAATATGTTACTGACAAATAATGTTAGATTGGTTGTGTGTAACACCCCTATTGTAAACTTAAACAACAAACCAGAACTGTAGCGGAAACATATAACTTAACGATAACAAAACGAGTTGGTGTTACACGCCATTAGCCTCCCACGTGGCTAACAAGGCAGAATACATACTACCGTATCGGTCCGATGCACAGACTCCCGAGCGTAGTACTAAAACCATAAATACAAACAACTATACCGAGTATTTATATTTACAACCATCACTGTATATTTGTCAATCCAAAATATACCACCATGGGAGCACAGGCGCATCCCGGGTCCAACATCCAAAACTATCAAAAGTATTTCATAACGCCTAGATCTAGAGCCACTCCGCTTCCTGATCCTCATCCTGCAAAATGAAATATGGTGCCCCAAAGGGGCTCAGCAACTCATGGCTGATATGGCTAATGTGTAGCCCGTCGGCTACCGGGATACACGCAACCAATTGTCATGATAACAAGGCATTGATTTTTAACATACAATTTGCATAACATAGCAATAAGAATTTCATCGCAAACATTAACGCACAACATAACGGGAACGGTTCACTTTAGGAACCGAACCGAACATAGTTAGTCAACTTGGAGAGCCTAGAGAATGATGTCAAACTCATGTTAAGCTCGTTACATAACTCGTTACCGTCCTGTTAGATGAACGCATAACTTAACCCCAAGGTGCGTTGTTGTGCAAAATAATGTTGAAACTATCTTGCTAACTATGGGCAGTGAACCCAATCATTGTAGTACAACAAGGTCGTATCCACAGGGACTTCGTAACTATCTAGCCAATTATAAGCTTAGTAAATGTGCAAGAGGATATAAACAAAAGTGCATAAATGTAAATTATTGGTTTTGGGTTTTTGGGTTATAATTGGAGAAATAAATAAAAGCAATAAACACTAAACTAACAATCTAGGATAGGTGTAGCCCGGGATGGATATTTGCACCCGTCCTCCCCTTACTACCGATTGTCGAACCTCGAACTCATAGCTAAACCACGGGAACGCTTAATTAATTAGCAACCTAATCTAGGCCTACTAATCCTAACCAATTTAATCGAGACTTCTCATTCAGCTAAGCCCCGAGTCAATCGATAGCACTAAGCTCAAGTTCCACTAAAGTTGCAATGTAGTCTAATCTCAAAATCATCAAAATCAGAGTACACCGTTTTAGTCTCTAACAGTTTAGGTTTCTATCTCTGAATACCATTTTGATAGAATCCCGCAATAATGCTAAACTAATCGGTAGGACAAACCAACCAATTTAAACATAGAAGACAAATTGAGCAAAACCCTTAACAAATCCCCAAATCATGAGCAACACGTTTAGAAGTCATAAACACTCAATAATCATCTTCATTAAGCTCAAAACTAAAATAAAGCACAAACACAAGTTCAAGATTCAACAATGGAGTTTAGGGATTTTGGGACAAAATCCCCAATCCCTAGCTACAAATGATTCTACACAGCCATATGAGAGAAAATAAAAGAGCAAGGTATAGAAGTAGCCATTAATGGAGCTTGGAAGGAGGTGAGCTTCTCTTCTCTTCTCCTCCCTTCTCTTCTCTTCTTCTTCTTCTTCTCTTCTTCTCTTCTCCTCTTCTTTTCTCCTTTAGAATCACCCTTCCTCTCTGTTTTTGGGGCGGAACTCGACTGAATGAAGAATGGGGAAGTTTTCCCCAAAATTCCCCGTTTTAAGACGCAGATTTGGGCTAATTTTCGACCCGACCGACCTTGCAAGGTCGGTCCTAGGGTCGGTCGGAGTCAGTAGCAATTTTCGGGCGCGTTTTTAAGTTCGACCGACCTTGCAAGGTCGGTCCTAAGGTCGGTCGATTCCAGTAGCTTGCAAAACACAAATCTGGGCAAAATTTGGACCCAACCGACCTTGCAAGGTCGGTCCTAAGGTCGGTCGGAGTCAGGCTAACTTCAAAACGCTGTATCTTCTTCGTTTTAACTCTGATTTTGGATCCGTTTGCGCCCACGCGTTCCTCTCTTCGTCTACTTTACTCCTAGCTATGTTACTCCTCCTGTTTAAACAATAAATGTGTAAAACATTAATGAAACAAAACTAGAGGAAAACAAGCTAGAGTGGAGAAATGAGCATGAAAAGTGTTGATTAAACATATGAAATACACCCCTAAAACATGCTCATTTGGACACTCATCATGCGTCGGATATAGTGATCCAAGCACATCGTACATAGTATGCCCCCTGGTCCGACGTGAGTCAGTGGAATAGCCTTGGTTAAGCTAAGGGTGATTGGAAACTAATAAGGAAAACAACCATAACATACGGAGAGAGTCGAACCTGATACAGATATCGACCCCTGTACTCACACGCGTGGCCGGAACGACCGGCCTCCTCACTCCCCGGTTAACACTTGTTAGAAGTCCCACTGTTGGAACTTAATACATTAATTCACAAGTAGATGTTTAGGTCCAGTTAGACACACAAGAGAGATGAGACATAATTTAACAACACAAACCACCATTAGCTCATACATAGCCGTGGTTAGAACGTTCCTTAAGTTGAAACGTTGTAACCGGGTACCGCTCTCTTACGTATCCTAGTTTAGTTAACTAACGGGTTAGCACGTATTCGAGGTTAACGGTACCGGTACACTCACGTCACAATAATAACAATGACTGTAAACTCATTTCATGACTTAAGTCTTACAAGGTCATAAACACACAGAAAAACAAACAACACACAAGCCAGTGTAAACCGGTAGACAACAGACTGCAAGAAAACCATACCTTGGTCCCTGCTGCGTTCGAGTTCCACTGAATGTAACTCCTATACATAATTAATAAGGTCGGTTAATTACCTTATCTAACTTTCAATTTTTCTAAGTGTTTTACATACTCACATGACATGTTTTTCAATTAAACTTACACTTGGTTATCCTCATTATACCCACTAGGGTTTACTACATAAGTCACATTCCTTTTCTGTTTTTTTTACAAGTATGGGCCGACCGACCCACCAACCGACCCAACCCCTGGGTCGGTCCGTTCCAGTAACAATTCCGGGTTTGAAAATTCTACTCTGACCGACCTTGTCTGGGTTAGTCCCAAGGTCGGTCCATTACAGAAACATTTTTGTCCTTTGTTTTTAGCCCAACCAACCCAACCCCTTGGGTCGGTCGAGTACAGAAACATTCCCGTTGCCTTATTACAGTCCGACCGACCCAGCCAGGGTCGGTCCCCTGGGTCGGTCGACTGTAGAAACTTCCTAAAACTTGTCAAACTTTCTCCAAACTTTTCCTCAAGCCTCCTAATGTGTTCTAACATCATTTGGCACACTTAAACCTTCATATAAGATCTACCAAACTCATTTTCTAACTCACTTCTAAACTCCTTAAACACTTACTCATTTTCTTACAAAATTCCTAACACTTGTAATGTTTTCCTTAAGTTCCTAAATGGTATACCATACCTAAAATCTCTACTAACCAAATTGTTTCCTTATCACCACTACAATTCCTCCAAAAGCATTATTCCTAACTAAGACCTCCTTACACAACTTCTCAAGACTTCTTTGCACAAGTTCAAACTTCCTCCTTTACAAGACATTATTCTCTCATTGTTTACCCAAGTTTGCACAAGTCCTAAATATTCTCCCACCATGACTTTGGTGTATCTCAAATCACTCATTGAACACTAAATCCTCCAAGACAAAGCCTATACACTTCTAACACCTAAGAACACCTTAATTCCCTTTCTTTCACAAATTTAAGCCTTAACAATTCATAGTACAACCTAGGTCACTAAACTTCATTTAAACACCTAAACTTCTTGTTTTCTACTCAAATTTTTGACATAGCTTTGCTATCACTTTCTTACACCCACAACACAAGGTTTTTCACCTTTAAACAATCAAGAACATTTATCCACACAAGAATGTTCTTTACACACAACTAAACCTTAAACTACACTACATCACAATATAGTGCATAATTTTAAATTGCTTGGCACTTAGACCCTTAAATAACATGGCTCTTAGGCCCTTAAATTGCATAAATCTTAAACACTGAATTTCCCACATTATATTTGCCTTTGACCTACAAATACACACATCATGACATATGTCTTTAATAACCCCCTTAAGGATAATTTTATAGCTCATTTACCATTGGCTCCATAGATAGTTTATTAAGCATTTTAAAGCTCAATTTCCTAAGACACATTAAACCACATTAGGTTAGGTTATTTACCTCTTTTCTTCAAGTTTGCTTGGATTGAAGCTTAGCAAGGAACTTGATCACTTGTCAACCTTCTATCCATACACACTTATAAGGGTAATGAGTTTTAAGATTCATACTTAAACTCATATATAAACCCTAAATTTGCATAAGTGTTTTAAAACATAAAAATGGGAATTTACCTTGGAATTGAATGCGAATTGAATTAAGTAGCAAGAGAGGACTCCACCTAGCCCTTTGAAGTTTGAAATGAAGCTAACCCAAGGCAAGAGAAAACACCATTACAAGGTGATTCTCGGTCACATATAAAAATGAGAGGAAATAAAGTTTTTCTTTGGTTTTCCTTACCTTGAAGCAAAGGTGATCAACAAGGTGAAAAGAGATGAGTTCAAGCTCCTTCAATGGTGATTCCTCTTGGCACCGAAATGGAGTTTTTGATGATTTGAAAAGACAAAGTTGAAGAGCTTGATCAAACTAAGAGAATGGTGGTCTTGGAATTAATTTTGGAGCATGGAGCTAGGAGATATAAGCGATGGAAGATGGAGAGAATGGTGGTCTTGGAATTAATTTTGGAGCATGGAGCTAGGAGATATAAGCAATGGAAGATGGAGATGGTGTGTGTGATGTAGCAAAACCGATGGAGAAGAGAGGATGGAGGTTGAAGACGGTGGAAAACAAGAGGGAAAAGAGAAAGTGAGGTGAGAGGTTTACTTGTTAAGATATTATAAGCTTAAAGCAAATAGTACTTTTACTTTATCAATATTTCTTCCTCATTTGGCTAGCTAAGTGTGGTGAGTCACACTTAAAAACCGGCCCCCTCTTTAGTACTAGGATATTTATGGTCTTTGTTGACCATTTAGTTGACTTATATTGACTAATGTCTTAAACTAGCACTATTTGGGCACTATTCACAAATTAGTGCACATAATTGTGAAATTTTTGATTTCCCATTGATTTAGACTTCCTAATGTGATACTAAGTAGTACACATGTTGATTAAAGAGTAATGATGGGCATTTAGCCACTCAAAACTCATTTCTAAGACAATTTTTCAAAAATGTGCTTTAAGACTCCTTAAAGCACATTTTGTGTTTTAACTTGTTTTCAAGCTTGGTTTTCTTTGGTAATTGATTTAACATGTTCATTAACACGTAAATAAGGTCTTGGTAGGCTGTTAGAGTCTTAACCAAGGTTATCCCAAGCTTAGAGCACATTTTTGCTCTTATTGCCTTTATGGTACTTTATTGTTTTATCTATGGTTTAAATTGTTCACTAATGTTTCTAAGGCGCTTTTTAGCCTTAGTATACCATAATTTAATATTTAAACAACATATAAAGGTTTGGGGTATTTCATTGTGATAACCAATCCCTCTTGTGATCCCTAAATGTTACAGACAGTTAGATGTTGAAGGCATGGTTTTACTACATCTAATCCCATCAGACCTATAACATATATATATATATATATATATATATATATATGGGCAGGATGTTTAGCTTTTTGCAATTTACTATCTTGCTAGGACTGCTAAAAAAGTCTCTAGAATGGAATAGATAATATTTTTTATTGGTACAATTTTGAGTCTACGATTTATATTTAGAGAATAATTACTTTCAATTTTTTATATCATTGGTTTTTTTCGAATATTGTGTTTCATTAGAAATAAGATAAATGAGTTTGAAATATTTTACTTAACATGAAACCCCTCATATAGTTCTCATGAGATACAATCACCTAATACACTTTTGGTAGCCAACTCTTATATCAACTATCGACAAGAGTATGAAAGAAAGAAAAACCTAAGTAGCCATCTATTTGCATGCAAATGCCTGTCTTACTTGTTACGTACATGCTGAATTAGGAGAATACATTATTTGTAAGTAGATAACACCAATTAATTGTTTTGATAATAGTATAAATATATGCCGAATTCTAAAGATGGTGAGTTTCTTTTGCTTTATATTTCCTTCCTCACCCATACATACCTTTTTTTTTTGGCGTCTACTAAAATAAATTTGCTAATGTTCTTAATCGCAATGATAACGAATAATATTATAGATGAGTTCTCAACCTTTCCTTTTGAAGTTGGATTAGGTAGCGCGGGAAATTTGAAATCAAAGGTGCAAGGCAGTAAGTGTACGGATGGATTGACTAATATGACCTCAAAGTTGGGAGGCAAGTATACTGTCTGTCAATCCTAGTGGTCTGAGTGTGACTTTGAGGTCATCACAATTCACAAGTCCACGACCACAACAAAATGATTCGAATTTGTAGGCATGTTTGTATATGTGTCCTGTCCGTTAATGACAGAAAAGTCCATCTTTGCCCCTATCTTGTGCACGTCAGCACTCGATTAGAGCGGTGGTGATTCGACACTTGCTTTTTGGGTGACCTGGGGCCCTTCACCATGATGACAAACGACAAGCAATCACCAGTTGATGATTTGGATAATTCGGTTAACCGAAATCCAATTTGTAAAAAATAAATTGGATTTCGGTTATTTCGGTTAAAAACCGAATTATCCAAATTAAGACCAAAACCAATTAACCATTATCCAAATTATCTGAAATCCAAATTTTTTTAAAAGTGAAATCCGAAATCCAAACTGAAATCCAAATTTTAGCTAGTTTGGATTTCAACTTACCAAAATTTAGGGTTTGTGTTTGACTATTTGTCTCTAAAGACTAGAATTAGAAAATAGGATATTCTTTTGTAAAGAAAATTTGGATAATTCGGTTAACCGAATTAGACAAAGTCAAAACCAAATCCAAACCAAATTATAATTAGGATAATTCGGTTAACCGAAATTTTCAATTCGGTTAGAAAATTCGGTTAAAAATCCAAAAAATAAAATCGGTTAATTCAGTTTTTGGATAAATCCTAAATATCCAAACTGAATGCTCACCCCTACATTCACTTCCGTCCAGCGCCTGGCCCATGAATATTTCTTTTCTACTAGTATATGCTAACGTATTTCTCACGGTATTCACCAAAAACCGGAATTGTAGAACTGAGATAGGGCAGGTGAAATCGAAACCGGAAATCTAGTTAGTGGAAGTGGTTTACTGTTTTAGTTAATTGAATCGTTTAATTTTTTGATTCTAGTTATCGTTATTGATTTTAAGGAATCCGGTTAATGAGAAAAATCGTTTAAGCCTTTTAATTTATTAGTATTTTAATTTTTTTGAGTATAAATATAAAACTATAGGGTTAATTATTAGATTTATCAAATATTATAATTAATTGTTAGAATTATACTAAAACCAATAAAATTTTACCAAAATCAATGATTAACCGGTTTAATACCACACAAAAATCAGTAAAACCGTAAGTTGTTTACTAATTATAAGAACAAACACATAGATCTATATCATTTCGGTTAACCGTTAAACCAGTAAAACAACATCGAAACCGACGGTTAACCGGTCCCGGTTAACCGCTTCTAAATGAACTGGTTACGGCTATCAAGTTCGACTAACCGAAAAACCAGTTAACCGGTTATGAACACCCCTAATTTTTACTAGCAAGTTGTTCACGTATTTATCTGGATCTCTTGGCAGTTGTTTGCTTTATCAGCAACTAGCTTAGTATTTATTGTAGTAGTCTCTAATGACCTGTCCTTTTTTAAGTGCACTCTAGGAATTTGTTAAAATGCCCAAGTAGTATTGTACATGTTGTTGGATAGATGAACTAGAAGGAAACAATTAATGAATGCTCTGGTAGTTTTTTCTAGCCTTAGTGATGTAGGTACTACTGTCATAGTTTTTCCCGTCGTAGGAATTTCTTCCATGTTAGCCTGATGGTAAGATTGAAGTTAAATCATTGCCAAATAGGCAATCTCATATGGTAAAGTCATCCGTTAAGGGGGTGAGGGGGTGGATTAGCAAAACGATTAAAAATGTCAATTTTTGCATTTGAGGAGGATTTTTATATTCCTACTGAATTGATCTTCCTAGTATGTTGACGTTGAAAACCGGTTGCAGTGTGTGCTTCTATATGTTGCTGCCTATGCTCTCAGATTCTGTAGAAATTATTTGTTGTGCTGCGTTTGGAAACACTATGATATTTTAAGACCAGTTATAGAGTTTTCTCCAATAGTTGTGAAAATATTCCCAGAACATATACTTCTCATGCTCTCATTCAGCTACTTGTACAGAATAAGCTAGTAAGGAGCAAAGCTTAATTCAGCATTACTATCTGAGGGTAGTTCCATTGTTATGAAAATCCAAAGATGTTAATAGACATCATCAGATAATCAAAGAAATGTTCATATATTGGAATCACGCATATACACGTTTAGTGTAATCACTTTCCTATTACATACGGAAGAAAAGATATGAGTAATTAACTATGCATACCTACACCATATAATTCCTAGTCAAACATGTTTTAATACTCAAGAAATTTATACAGCACCTGAAACAAATTAATATATGTCTCTTCAGCACCTAAAACAAATTAATATATATCTCTTCAACACCTGGCATTTATACAGCACCAGCACCAGAAACAAATTAATATATGTCTCTTCAGCACCTGAAGCAAATTAATATATATCTCTTCAACACCTGAAATTTATACAACACCTGAAACAAATTTATACAGCCTATGCTAGTCTTTCAAAACCATTCAGTCATCCTTGCTATTATATTATCTAGCCTGAAACAAATTAATATATGTCTCTTCATAAGTGATTAATTAGTTTAATGACATCATCAAGCTATTCCTGTGATTAATTAGTTCCCATGCCTTGTAACAACTTTTTGAATATGTATAAATATAAAATCTGAACTTAAATTAATTAATTAGTTTATCGGAATAAGCTTTACTGAATTTATTTTTTGATCTCTTTCCCAATCAAATATGTTGCAGTACTCAAGAAACGTATACAACACCTGAAACAAATTAATATATGTCTCTTCAGTTAGTATAGATTTTTGCACAGCTAAATCATATCATTTATAAGTTTTCATTGTCATGGTTTAGATAATTGCATTGGTGAAACCGTAGGGTTGGTATTGCCATATCAATGCATCAAGGTAGCTGGAAATAGACGAGCTAGTGAGATTGATGGTTTATTTAGTACAAAATCTGGTTTTGCTGCAAGATGCATTAAAAGAGTTATATGTGTGGTTTGTTTCTTGATTAGTAATAGTTGATCAATTTGTATAAATTTTTTGCACAGCTGAATCATATCATTTATAAGCTTTCATTATCCTGGTTTAGATAATTGCATCGGTGAAACCGTAGGGTTGGTATTGCCATATCAATGCATCATGGTAGCTGGAAATAAAGGAGCTAGTGAGATTGATGGTTTACTAATTAGTACAGAATCTGGTTTTGCTGTAGGATGCATTAAAAGAGTTATATGTGTGGTTTGTTTCTTGATTAGTAATAGTTGATCAATTTGTATAAATTTTTTGCACAGTTGAATCATATCATTTATAATCTTTCATTATCTTGGTTTAGATAATTGTACCGTAGGGTTGGTATTGCCATATCAATGCATCTAGGTAGCTGAAAATAGAGGAGCTAGTGAGATTGATGGTTTACTAATTAGTACAGAATCTGGTTTTGTTGCAGGATGCATTAAAAGAGTTATATATGGTTTGTTTCTTGATTAGTAATACTTGATCAGTTTGTATAAATTTTTGCACAGCTGAATCATATCATTTATAAGCTTTCATTATCCTGGTTTAGACAATTGCATTGGTCAAACCGTAGGGTTGGTATTGCCATATCAATGCATCAAGGTAGCTGAAAATTGAGGAGCTAGTGAGATTGAAGGTTTACTAATTAGTACAGAATCTAGTTTTGTTGCAGCATGCAGTAAAAGAGTCATATGTGTGGTTGGTGATGTTTCCTTTCTTTATGAAACTAATGAACTATCAATTACGGTCACGCACTCCAGCACATCAATCATTTTGGTTCTTGAATTTGCTATTTTTTCAACAGATTGATAGAAAACGAATGTTTCAGGTTCCAAGTGACATCTCTAGCAGTAAGATGACAGCGGTTATTTATATGTTTCAGGTTCCAAGTGACATCTCTAGGGGTACGAATCACTCAGTTAATGAAAATCAACTTTCACTGAGTGAAAGAAATACTAATGGTACCTCTTCTTGCTAATGAATATTTTCTGCTTATCTTGGATAACCATTTACTATTCTTCTATCTTTGTGACGATATAATTTTTTTTTTGTGCAGGTGCTGAGTAAAAGAAAGTAGATGATGTCTAGATTTTATCTTAGAAGTAGGAGAAGTATGAAGGAAGGGAGAGTGCTATGTTTCACTCTAAACTTGTTCAAGAACAATATTGTATTTTTGACTTAAATGCAATTTATCTTGATGTTGACTACGATACTTTTAGAGGATAATGATGAATATTAGTGTTAAACTTGTGCTATTGTAAACTCTTAACATTTGTAATGCCATTGGAACTTATTGGTTACTACATTTATTGTTTGAGAATTCACAATTCATTTTATGAATATTATTGCATATATCAACAATTAGTTGTGCGGCATTGTAGAAATAACAATTTGAATTGAATTATATTATGTGTTAGTAAAACACAAGATTATGAGTTAGTATAGCTGTTATAGGATGGTTTATTCTGTTTGTATAAATAGCTTTTACTAACATAAATTATGTGTTAGTATATAGGTATACCCACACTTAGTTTTGTGTTACTATAAGTGTACAAGATATTCTGTCAGTTAAATTAAGTGTTAGTATAGATCTTCTGTCTTTACTGACTAAGAAAATAAGTGTCAGTAAAAGCTCAGAACCCTTTACCGACACACACTATATTTGTCGGTATAGACCTATAGTGTCTGAGGTTATACTGACACTTTTTTTATGTGTCGGTAAAGGTCAACTGAGACTATACTAACACTTTTCATGGCTATACTGACACAAAAAATGTGTCTGTAAATGGCATTTTTTGTAGTGTCCTTTGGTTCTCTACAACAAAGATTCCGCACGGATCTTGTATGTCAATTTGGAAACTTCATGGAATCCAACGATGATAGTCGATTTGGAACCTTCATGGAATCCAAAGATGATAGTCGTTTTAGTGGTGACTTCTTCAGATTCAAGGTCATGATCTGCGTCAACAAACCTATCCTCCATTGTTTGAAGATTGTCCTCAAAGAGATTGAATCAACCTTGCGTGTCGCCTATGAAAAATTTCCACCAATATGTTTTTGGTGTGGGATTTCTGTTCATCCCACAAAGGATTGTCCAAGTCAATTGATTATTCATACAGGTGTTTACCCCTACGAGCCTTGGCCTCAAGCCTCGGGTCTTTGTTTGGGAAGTAGGTCATCCATGGGGAAAATGCAAAAGCCTAGAAGTATGCATGCAGACTCTTAAGGAAGCACCAAAAGAAAGCTCCAAACACTCTTCTTTTGCAACGAACGATCTTCCATGCGAGGTTCTTTCAAACGATGGCACAAGACCGGTCTTTCAAACGAGCAACCATGCATCACCCTCAAACATGGAACTGGGAGCTGCATCGGTCTTATACCCCAACTTGAATTAAACCACAAGGATTGGTAAAGGAAAGGACCCTATTGTCTCTCTTGATTTAGCAAGTGGAAAGAATCCCAACTTTGAGCGGGTTTTGAAGAGTAATGAGCATGATGTTGTTAAGTTATTATCTCTTAAGAAAGGGAAGACAGGTTAGACAAATAAGGATCATATCTTGGTTTTTGACTTAGTCCACATGAAAGAGTGAAAAACTAGTGCCTTTCCAAGGCCTGATCATGAGGATGCCCCTGGCTCAACGGGGGGCTGCTCGGGAAATTGATGACTCATCTTCATGGCTACCGGGATGATAGAGATCCTGGGTATCCATGGTCACACTTTGGATCTCTTCTTATGTTCTTCTACCAATAAGGATGAGCTACTATCCATTTAGTGTCTTCTCCGTGTTTTTAGATTTTGGATTGTTATGTTATCTATCTCGGCTATGCCGTCAAGAAATGTTCCACTTAACTTTGGTTCTAGGATATGTCTGGTAAAAAAAAAAGTTCTCTCCCTTTCAAGTCAGTACGAATTGCGTTACATGTTTTGATGTTCTTCAAGCTCAAATTATTGTTTTTGCCAATTAATGTCGTTGCTTCTTGACTTTATCTTGGGCTCCTTCCCTTCTCAAGTCTCCATTATACTTTAATAAAAGTGGATCTTTATTATTAAAAAAACTACATTTACTTGTTTTTAGTTGAAAAGTTTATTTTAAGAATGTCTTAGGAAATCAATAAAAATATAAAATACAAAACAATCTAAGTTGTATATATGGTGATGGTAAGTAACGGTTTGTAGATAAAATCGATCTGATGATAGCCGATCGAACTAAGTTTTTCTAATCCTTCAATGATACCTACGAGTTATTTACACACTCTGCAACTTGTAATGACCAGAAAAAAAGATAGATTATTAACAAGCTAAACTAAGATGTTATTTGGAACTGGGTTATAAATTAAATTCAGCTTCTGAAATGTTTTTTTTTGCTCACATAAACTTAATTTTAACCCTAATTTGACCCGCCAGCGCCAGCACACTAGAACCAAACAGATTTATAAAAGGTAGGGGGGTAGGATTGGCAATGGCATGGCTTTGAGGAGTGAACTAGTTTCAATGGCATGCTACTGCACAGCAGATCTGAGTGGTGTACGTCTTTTCTTTGCCTCCTTCATTCCCATCATCAAAACTCTTTTTCTTTTTCTTTCCTTTATCAAAATCTTTCCTTCTCTTCAGTAATAAGTATGAAAAGATAGCTAGTGCTAGAGAGAGAGACTCATATAAAGAATATGCATGCAGTAACCGAATGGTAATTAGAAATGAATGAAGCGTGCCCACAGAAGCACTAAAATATCAGTATCCCCATCATTTCTCCCAAAACACTGTATAGCTAGGCGTGAAAACAAACTTTCTTTCATCATCTAGTTTCATTTTTAACTTTTTTTTTTTCTCTCTATCATTCTCTTAATTAATTTATATCTTTCTTTACTTTGGGGATAGGAAGACTATGTAATAATTAATTAACCAGGGTGAATAGAATAAATATTAAGTCGATTAAACTCACTCTTTCTTGTACAGATATGTTTTTTAAAACACTGGAGCATAATTCGAAATACTGGGTACCTACCTAGCTCGAGAATTAAGTTCTCCATGGATAGTCATAGAACCAAAAGATAAGAGCAGCAGAAGCAAATTGGAGTGGGGAAAATATTGTTCGTTCTTGAAGGATGTAAAAGCCTGTTATTTGTTATATTAGACCGACAAGGCATGCTAGTAGCTATTTTGTTAGTGTCTTTTGTGTGTGGTGTGGTGTGCACCAAAAAAACAGTTCACCTTCTCATTTCACAAAGTGAAAAAGGAAAAAAGTTTGGGTTTTTTTGTTTGCCAAAAATGTACTCCCTCCGTCCTGAATTGATCGTCCTGTTTACTATTTGGACATGTCGTTTGACTTCAATTTTTAACATATAAGATAAATTAATTTTAAAATTTTAAGTTTTGCATATGAATCCTTACATAATAAACTATATGTTACAAAATTTAGTTTTATAAAATTATTTTATCTTATATGTTTAATATTGAAGTGGAAAAACGTATCATAAAGCAAACAGGACGGTCAATTCAGGACCGAGGGAGTAGTGGAGAACAAAATTATGGTCAGTTTGAAGCGACTGTGAGATCACTCAGGTCAGGACAGGACAGCAGAGGAGTGATATAACTAACCATGTGCGAGCGAGCGAGTGACCATCAACATTAATCTATTGATCTATTTCCTGCTGTGTCCCCATTCAATAAAGTCAATTTTCTCTTTTTAGCACTCTCCACTTTTTTCAAAAAATTACTATCAATCTAGTTCGAGTACTTCCATCATAACTCAGCGCACAATCTCTAAGATGTGTTATAATTTTTATTCTATCCCCTTCAACCCCACTCCCCATTTACTATCATCTTAGATTTTCGTCTCATGCGGAAGGTGAAAGTTTTTTAACCTCCTCCAAACCTAGTCTATTCACCTCAAGAATGTTATAATAAGAACGGGAATTGCTTAAAATAATGCTTGATTTTTGACCTCTTTGTAAATTAATAGTATACAATGACAAGTGAACAAATATTCCTATCAAATCAAACCCCCGAAATCATTAAGGTTGAAGAAAAAGGATATGAGGTTGATAGGTAACAGTGACTTAGTGATGGGAGAAAAGGGAAACCAATTGCTACAATCATAAATAAGAGAAATTATTAGGAAATTGTCTTAGAGGTTGTGATGTAAACGGATCTAATATGACTGAAATGTTTTATTTATATGTATAAAAATTATATTATCTTAAATATTAAACGATATATTTAAATAATGAATAGATCGGTGAGTTTAGGAGTGAGTATCACTTATTTAACAATTAAACTGAATTAATAATTTTTTATTAATTTCAAACTATAGTTTGAACCTAGAAAATTGTAAAATCAAGAGAAACCGGCTACAACAAACACTAATGTCAAATAATCGGTCATGACAGATAAAAAGTTTTTAAAAAATGCGGAAAGGGGCCTAAATCATTAGTAAATGTTATTATGATGACGAAGACAATTATAATGGGAAATAATCCATAAAGCAATCGGTCATCCCGCTTTAAGAAAAAAAGGACAAGGCATAGGAATAAGGAACAGAAGAAAGTGACAGTCAGAAGGATATCCATGTGTTCTCGAAACACCTACTTAAAAAATGGACCTTTTGAAGTCACATTTGAAAATCATGTTGTTAAATTAAGGCATTGAATTTATGTACAAGGTAGAAACAGTAATGAAATATTATAATAATATCGGCATTCAAATGAAGAAGAGTGCTAAATTCGCCTCATTATTCTTAATATAGATGATTACATTTTGTCTTAATTATGGGCTATAATATATGGGTGGTGTGGCAATCAAAGTTGCTTCCATGTGAAGTGAAGATAGTAGTAATATAGTAGTTTCTTTTTTAATTGTATTCATGAAGAGGCTGAACTATATAGTATAAGAGACATATTATTACTGGTTCATCATCATCATATTAGCTAGCTAGCTAATAGTAGTAGAAGTAGGGAAAGTGATGAACCAAAATTATTTGAAACCTTCCCAAAGCGTGCTGTTAGGATGAATTCAAACGGTGATGCTGGCATACATTTCTAGCTAACTAGTGCGTGCCTAGTGCAAAAACGATGATTGACATCTTCTTCTGGGTAAACTATATGATTTGGATATGCAATATTGCAGTTAATCATATTATTATGGCTTTTTTTTAAAAAAAAAAAAAAGCAACGCAGAATCCTATGATCATTGTAATAAAAAAACACACACACGCAAGCATCGCAATGTTAATTACAAAGATTTTTCTAAAAAGTTGTCTTGATTTTGAAGGGAAATCATAATAAAAGGATCAACCGCTTTACGCTACACTAGTCTTACGCAATGTATCTTATATTTCCCTCCTAGGCATAATCACCATGTTTTTTACTTTTACCGTTTTCCTCTATAATCGATGTGGGATACTATCTTTCTCCTCTACTTTATTTGTATAGGACCCAGCAATTAGAACAGACATCTAACACAAACAACTGATAAGGACCTAATATAAACGTTTTAAACAAGCATGTGTTGGTCTTTTTTCCAGTAAACAGTCATAGATGTGTTGTTTCAGGCTGCCAATATCCATCACAAACCGACCACCATCTTTGGTTATTGCCGACAGTTACACTGGCCATTCGAAACCAAGATACGGAGGAAAGTACAGAAAATTATACTACTGTAAATAGTTTTCTTTAAAGGGCGTATCAGAACATCACTTTAAAACTGTAAACAGCCAGCCGGGGTAAAATCTCTCCCAAACACAGAAGATGTATCATTCATTCATGACCATCTAAAACGTACTTTGATTTCCCATCCATAGGGAACATGGTAGATTCAAGTAGGGAACAAACAACCACCAGACGGCTACCTAAAAGAAGACAAAAGGTCTACAGAATTACGACTTATGCTTGGTTGATTTCTTTGCCGGATTGACAGCAGCAGCAGCAGCATGTTCAGGCTTTGGGTGTCGATCTGCTTCACTAGGGTCCAACCATTTCATCGGGTGACGGTTAAAGAAAGGCCAGTTGGGAATTACAATCAGAGAAGTCAAGACAACACCGCCAGCGTAAACTAGCAGCATCATTCGGTAGGAGCTCAGTATGTATCCCGTACTGAAACCCACAACAGCAGCTCCCAATAGAAGTATCTGCATTAGCTGCTCCGCTAGTTTCTGCCCTTGCCAATCCATCTACAGCAGAGCGAGTATTAGGGGGAAAAAACAGAGAACGTCAGATCAAGAGAAGCCCACCAACGCATAAGGAAACTGGAATAACAGATAAGAGAAGAAGCCACAAATTGTAATTCTGGTGGAATATGACAGGCTGGTAGCTAGT
The DNA here is from genome assembly GCA_023374045.1 of Limonium bicolor. Classification (NCBI taxonomy): domain Eukaryota; kingdom Viridiplantae; phylum Streptophyta; class Magnoliopsida; order Caryophyllales; family Plumbaginaceae; genus Limonium; species Limonium bicolor. The sequence goes on along the minus strand of CM041776.1, from coordinate 339,538,673 downwards.
AGATGTAAATACATTAGACCACCCATTAAAAGGGTAGAGCATACATATGCACAGATGATGAGAACAAACATTGCAATTAATATATTCCCATAGCCCACAGCAGTGTGAGTTTCAGTCAGTTAAGAAACCAAAAAAAAACTTCCAAATAAAGAAAATGGATACATCTATAGTGTTTAGTAACCCATGCACTGCAGTAATACTGTAATAGTTTCACAAAAATGAACCTGCTAGTGCACAATTTAGTGCTTCCAGGTAAAAAATGCCATGCGAGCTGCAAAAGCCTGGCCAGGAAAAAGGTGGTTATTCAAATAAACAACTACCTCAAATTTCAAGCTCTTCACTAAAATGCATGCGTACAAGTAATCAAGATGAGGGAGGAGACCGAACCAAAGTCTGTCATATTCTGGAAAACCCTCATTGTGATTCATGTTCAAAAATCCCAACCCCAAAGGAAAAAGAAACAACCAGGGTAAAAAGATGGCAAAAAGTACACATGTCAATGCATATATGACAGGAACAACCTATCTTGACTACAATAATCCACTTAAAAGTGGCCAAATATCCTCTAGTGAGGCCTAATCCTCTCTAAGAGGCCAACTTATTCTTCAACAAATGATCTGATGCCTTCTACATAGCATTTCTTCTCCAATTATACTAAAGCCTAGGATTATATATTTACTACTCTACCCTTAGCTATTTATGACTTATCATTACTCCCCCTCTCAAACAACCTTGTCCCCAAGTTGGAAAAAAGGAAAATGAAAAAGCTACAGTATGGTGCAAGCTAGAGATCGTCGACACGCCTGCTGGAGGTTTTAGGTTTTGCATCTTCCAAAACTGCATTCCACTACCGGAGCTGGATAAAGAGATGTCAGGGCCAGTGGAGACTGCTCTTTGAGCACTGTTACCCCGGCTGTAGCTTGGGAACAAAACAACCCCGAGATTCAGTAGGATGAGATTCCTTACAATATCTTGATGCTTAGAATCATACTGCACTTCAACAGAGGAGATATAACTCTGAACGACAAGAGAGACCTTGACGATGGCGAGCTCAGGTTCCAGGGATTCCAAGGAAGCTACATACTCTTCCAGAGTGTATTCGAACTGTATCTCGGTTGTCACTTTTCAGAGATGTCAAAGCTCCCAGAAGATCCGACTGGTTTCACCCATGGCTGATTTGGTTCCCATCCCAGAAACCGATTTCTCCTTAAGCCTTTGTACAACTGTGGTACCAAGAGATTTTGATGTGCAGAGGATGGGTTTAATCCATGCATGTGTTCTAGGCAATATACTTCTCCCATTGATTAAGAGCTGACAATGCTGTTGAAATCTTCACCGGCAGCTAGAATGTTTGTCCTCTTCTGCTTCGAGAGCGCCTCCCTCCTCCCTTTCTCATCCATCCTTTCTTCCTTCTCTTTTTCTGTCAAACGATCTCCTACTGCCTTCCCTTTTTCAGAATCCCTAATTCTCTCAAAACCCCAAATTCTCTCAAGACTAACACAAAGTCGATTATACTACTTACACACAAGGTGGACAGGTGGGCGAAGACAGATCAACATCCCCCTTTTCCTTCACTTCTTCCGTTTCTTCTCCTTTTTAAAACGATGAATCCTTTCTGTTTTCTCCATTTTTCAGTTTTTGTGATTCCTTCTTTATCATCACACCAACGATGAAAACATCCCTCATTTTGTTGCTGCTGAAAACTAAGCCTCTCCTTGTTCCTTCCCTTCCTCTTCACGGTCTCCGATCTTCACTTCTTGTTCTTTCCCTTCTTTTCATTCCTCCTTCCAGTTTCAGATCTTTGAATTCTAGCCTCTTCTTTGACGATTAATCTCACGTCCTCTCTCAGTTCTATTTTCTGGACCCCAATCTCCTCCCTCGTGGTTCTTGATTTCACATTGCTGAGTTCCATCTCCTTCGTTTGCAGTCTCCAGTTTCTACACCTCTCGACCAGTAGTTCCTGGAAATCTAACCACGAAATCTGCCCAAAGTAGTCCCATAACCATTGGAGCCATTGAAACGCAGCACCCTCCATGTATTCAGCGGCTGCTTGAAATCTATCTTGTTCGTCGATGTTGCACGAGGAGAAATAGAGATCGGCCTTGTACAGCCAGACTTGCGGATCCTTCCCGTCAAAGATCGGAGGTTTGATGGCGTGGTTTACAAACTCGAGCTCCTCCATCTCTCTTGTTTTCATCGTCACAACCTGCTTCTCTATTTGAACCATCTTACTAGCCATTATTCACCACAGCTGCCCCAGATCTAGCTTAGATACCAATTGATAAGAACAACCTATCTTGACTACAATAATCCACTTAAAAGTGGCCAAATATCCTCTAGTGAGGCCTAATCCACTCTAAGAGGCCAAATCATTCTTCACCAAATGATCCGATGCCTTCTACAGCGCATTTCTCCTCCATTTATACTAAAGCTTAGGATTAGATATTTACTACTGTACCCTTAGCTCATATGACTTATCAATATACTACAAGGTTATTCTAGAAAAAAAGAAGAGAAAGGTTTCATTACAATGTAACATGGAAGCACCACACGACAAAACCAAACCTAGGTCTAGCCATACAGTAGATCAGATAAGTAAATAAACAAACAAACAAACCCAGCCCAGTAATTTATTCACAAAAAATGTTGTCAAACAACGACCCCATGCCACCTTAAAGAAAAACAAATCTCTCCCTCTCAAAACCATCCATATCAACATCAAACCTCATCCAGGTCCTAAGATAGCCGGAAAAATTCCTAATTCTTCATGAAGAGAAAGAAACAACAGAACGAAAGAAAGTGAAATCTGTCTGCTGCAGAGTGAAATAGTCATCAAAAAGGAAATACTAATAATAGCGATATAGTTGACATCCGCCGCTGACCCATAAGAAAACGTCATCAGCGGTACACAATCTCAACACTGGCAGTGCCGAATTTAGATCCAAACTAAGCATCCAAATTGGTTGAGGGTTTAAAATCCATCGTCTATTTCATTTTCAAAGAACAAGAAAAATACCATGTACTCTTTCAGAGTAATTACCACTCAAGGGGATGAAGAAGTGCAGTTGAGAAGAGATTGCGATCTGAAGCGATTGGCGAAAGAACGGTAAGTCGCCAAACTAAAATGATACCCGATAAGTACCAAAAGCAATTGAAAAACTAAGACAAACTTTTTGGTAGATAACGATCAATGGGATAAACTAAGAAATCAAATCAATATTGGGACGATCAGTAGCTAACTAAGCCTGAAACCTAACAGCTTCACACGAATTACGCAACCGTATTCAAATTGTAAAAAAAAAATCTCACCAAATGGCCTCCATCAACTACCAACTATTTCACAGCTCATACTTGATAGACGTAACTATTCATGTAAGCCAAGAAAGTGGTGGGGGATTGAAGCAGACGAAGAGAATGATCAATGACCTGGAAGTGGTTCGGTTGGTCTATTGGCGTATAACACACAGTTTCTGCTATGGCTGGGCAGACTCAGGAAAGATGCAGCAGTGCCGATGACACGCGAAGAGAACGAAGACAGGGTTAGGGTTACAAAATTACCGTGAGTGAAATGAAGACAAAAAGGCAATCTTTGTACAATTATGATCCTTGTTCGCCGGTTAGGAGTAGAGTGCAAAATATTTACCGTGAGTGAACTAAAGATTAAGGAGATAATTTATCATAAAGGTGGTATCTTAGCAGCTGAATTTTTTAAATCTTAAATAACTAAATATTTTGACTCCAATTTTATCACTAGTATACTTCATTCTTGTTTTTTTTACTATTAATTATGAAGGTTGTAAAAATACGAACTACTAAGAGTACACGATAGTAAAATAAATAACTAATACGGATGAAATAGTAATATTTAAATTATAAAAAATTTATAACAAATACTTATGAATATAACATATGTTCTACTTTGTACATAATATTTGTATTTTGTTATTAACCCCCTAAAATGTATATTTATATATTATAAATTTATCACATCCATAAACTATAAAAAAAATTACAAGTTTTGCTGAGTGATATAAGTTAATTTATATAAGTGATTTTTATGAAAAAAGTCATACTATTGCTAAGTAAAAGTGTAAAACAAAAGAACAAAAAATAGTATGATATAAAAATTATTGGTCTATTTGTAATTTTTCCCTGACAAAAATTCAACTAATAGGTAATGGTGGTGTGTAGGAAAGTGAGTCGAAGAAGAACTCACAATGGAGAAGACACGAGAGAAAAGAAGTAAACGAGAGAGAGATTGATTTAGGCAAAGCTTTCTGTATTGTGTATTGTGTGTCTTACAAGCCTAGGATTAGCAACTAATATATAGAGTTTGGAGGTAGAGAAAGATTACATAAAGATTACAGAAGATCAAAAAAACTACCCTAAATGAAGATATTATATACAGACTGAATAAATGCTATGGATACATACATGGACTAAAATAATGGTTGACTGAAATAAATGCTATGGATACACATACATGGACTAAAATAATGGTTTGCCTAAATAAATTATCTAATACCCCCCCCCCCCCCCCAAGCCGTAGGAAGCTAGATTGCCAAGGCTTGTGCGCCGCGCATCGTGAATGCCTAACCGAGGTACTGCGTATGATATCGTGTGCCTGGTAGTGCCTTGGTCATCATATCAGCAAGTTGACTGCCGGAAGGAGTGTAAACGACATCGACCAAACCTTGTTGTATCTTCCCGTACGAAGTGACAATCAATCTCATGTGTTTCGTACGTTCATGAAAGACCGGTTGCGTGCAATGTAAATTGCTGACTGGTTATCACACTTTACTGGTATGGGGTAATGTTATTGACGCCCATTTCATGCAAAAGACGTGTAAGCCACGTCAGCTCTGCGGTCACACGTCGTAAAGAACGATATTCCGCCTCAGCGCTAGAGAGGGAGACATAACCTTGCTTTTTGGTCTTCCAGGAAATAGGATTGTTCCTTAGAAAGATGTAGTACCCAGACACTGATTTTCTTGTGTTGGGGCAGGCGGCCCAGTTAGAATCACAATATGCAACCAAGTCAAGTGTCTTAGCATGGTCTCGCGCAAGAATTATACCATAGCTCAATGTTCCCTTAATGTAACTTAGGGCATGGATTGTTGCACGCATGTGAACATCAGTTGGTTGTTGCATGAACTGACTTAAGACTTGTACAGTGAAACTGATGTCAAGTCGTGTATTTGACAAGTAGTTTAGCTTGCCCACTAAACGTCGGTAAACAGTGGGATCATCTAGAGGCACACCATCAGTGTGCAATAGTGGTTTGCCTACTATCATAGGTCCTGATGTTGCCTTCTTATTTTCACAATCGAATTCCCTGAGGAGATCTATACAGAACTTGCGTTGGGAGAGAACAAATCCTCGTGAGGTTGGAAGGAACTCTATGCCCAAGAAGTAGTGCAATGTACCAAGGTCTTTTATTTTGAAGTTTTTGTCTAGAGCACACTTGAGGTGATCAATGCTATTTTGATTATTGCCAACGACGAGCATGTCGTCCACATATATAGCTACAAATAGATGCTCATTGTCACTCTTCTTGGAAATAAAGAGTAATCATGTTTGGACTGGAGAAACCAAGAGCGTGGAGAAAAGAGGCTAACTTGGAAAACCACTGACGACGCCTGTTTCAGCCCATATAAGGATTTCTTCAAGAGCACGCCTTATTGGTTCCAGAGACCTCAAGTCCCGGCGGTATCTTCATGTAAACTTCTTCATCAAGATCGCCATGTAAAAGGCATTATTGACATCAAGTTGGTTGATTATCCAACCTCGATGCAAAGCAACAGCAAGCAGGGCACGTATTGTTGTCATTTTAACTACTGGTGAGAAGGTTTCGTGATAGTCAAGCCCGTGACATTGTGTAAAACCCTTGGCCACTAACCGTGCTTTGTACCTTTCTAACGTGTCGTCAGATTTTAGTTTGACACGGTAAACCCATTTGCAACCTACAAGTTTCTTTCCCTTAGGTGGGGTAACTATGCTCCATGTGTTATTGTCTTCTAAAGCTCGAATTTCTTTCTGCATAGCTTCATTCCAATGCGCATAAAGGATAACCTCCTTATAGCTTGCAGGTTCACTCTCGTGTGGACTGTGTGTAACGGAGACAAAGGCCTTTGAGGGACTTAATTGAGCATCAGTCAAACTTGCATAATCGGAGAGAAGATTTGTGTTTGTTGTACGACGATGAATCCTGTCGTCAAGTATCTCCTGAAATGCAGTGTTGCAGATGTAGTCTGCCAAATAACTTGGTTTATGAGACTCCCTGCTGGACCGGCGTAAGCCTGTTGGAATATTGCTGGTGAAGGCTGCTCTTGGGCCGGTACAAAAGCTTGCTCGCTGGGATCATTATCAGTCCAGCTTGTTGGGCCTGATTCGCTGAGTTGGACCGGTAAAGGAGAGCTCAATTGATTCGCCATGTTGGCCGGTAAGGGGTGACTCATTTGCGTATGGATCAGTGATACCATATGTGCGCGGCATATCATCATCATACCAGACAGGCGTGTGCAAATTAGAAGCCTCGCTACTTGTGACGTTACTCGTTTGGTTAAAGTCTGAATGGAAATTCTTGAGTGTGGAATTTACATCTCTACATATTTCGACTTTCATTGTGTCCAAACACAAAATTTTATGTCCCTTTTTCCTTGGGTCAATTCCTAAATATATACAAGATTGGGCCCTAGGACTGAACTTTCCGGTTTTGATACCGACAATAGTTTTTATAACAGAGACAACCGAATGGTTTTAATATTTGCATAGTTGGGCTTTATTTGATATAAACACTCAAAGGGCGTTTGACCATAAGGCTTTGGTAGGCAGCTGATTAACCAAGAAGGTAGCATATAATACATTATCCCCAATAATCAAGTGGCACACCGGATTGGAAAAATAATGCTCTAGCTGTTTCGAGTAAATATTTGTGCTTTCTTTCGACTACCGTATTTTGTTGCGGTGTGTGAGCACATGTCGTTTGATGAATTATTCCCTCTTGAGCAAAAAATTTCTTACCTTCATTAGAGCTGCCTAGTTCATTAGCATTATCGGATCGCACAACTTTTACTGTGGCTTCGAATTGTCGTGCAACCATTTTGATGAAACCCACTATGGCTTGCCAAGCATCACTCTTTTGCTTTAAAAGATGGACCCAAGTAGTTCTAGTGTGGTCATCAACGAAACATATAAAGTATCTATACCCGTTATAATTGGTTGCCCTAAATGGTCCCCAGACGTCAACATGGAGCATTTCAAATGCGCGTTTGGTTTTGATTTCAGAGTTTGGAAATGGGAGACGCTGTGCTCGGGACTTATAACAAACGTCACATGCATATTCAGAAGAAAATTCATTACTCTTAATAAGTCCCATTTGCACAAGTTTATGAAATGCACATGGCCCAACCGAACATGTAAGTCTTTTCTCGTGAACTCATCACAGAAACAAAACCTAAGCTATTGCATTTAACTGGTGCATCAGATCCAAAACATTTTGCTGCTTCATGTGTGTCCAGTAGATAGAGCCCGGCATGGCCCAAACCAAGTCTTTTAGGTGTCCCCGACAAACGGTCCTGGGCAAGACAATGATTAGCGGTAAATATCACGCTACATCCAAATTGTTTTGTTAATTTCTGAACTGAAGCCAAGTTAAACATGAAGTCATGTATATACAAGACTTCTCGCAACCAGACACCTTGAGCGATTTGAACATCACCAGTCATGCTAACAGTTTGTGGCCTACCATCAGGAAGAATCACAGTGCGCTTGTATCCCAGATTTTTCCAATTTTCAAACAGATTGTAAGCTCCGGACATATGGTCCGTAGCCCCTGAGTCTAAAATCCATTTGCCAGAAAAATCGTTTCCAGTTTGTTTACTCATGAAACATAAATTGAAAACGCAAGGTTGATAATCGATACCTGAGAAGTTACAATAGCTGGTATCTTCTGATTTTGAAGCTTGATTATTGCTGGTCTTGATTAACTCAGTAATCTGTTGCAACTGACGTGCTGAAAATCCATCCTCAGTGACAGATTTCTCCTCGGTGGATTGTTCTGAACCACCAACCAAATTCGTGTATGCTTTCTTCTTCTTGGCAAGAACTTTTTCTTTTCCATGTAATTGATAGCATTCTCCAACTATGTGCCCACTTCTTTTGCAATGTGAACACTTCTGCCTCTAATAGCACTCATCGATAGTATGACCTTGTTTTTTGCAGTAAGTGCAATGAATTTTCTTTCGCTCACACCCTTCACCCTTTCTAGAGTTAGGGTTTCTTGGATTCACAACATTTTCACCAGTTCCTGAAATACTCGAATAGAAACTCATCCCGTCCTCTCTTCGATTGTGTCCTCCTCGTTGTTTTTCGTCATGCATAACCAGTGAAAAAGCTTGCTCAAGGCCTGGTGTTGGTTGCATCGCCAGTATTTGACCTCTAATTGAGACAAACTCAGAATTTAAACCCATCAGAAATTGAATGAGTTTCTCCTCTTCTCGCTGTCGATTTGTGGTTTTCTTTACTTCGCAGACACATCCGCCACACACGCAGACAGATTGAGGACGAGCAAGATCTAATTCACCCCAAATTTGTTTGAGTTTGGTGTAATAGTCGATTACCAAATCATCGCCTTGCTTCAACTGGTGCAGATCTTGGCGAAGGCTGTGAATGGATGCGAGGTTTTCTTGCTCGAATCGCTTACACAGCGTATCCCAAATCTCCTTTGGGCTTTCAGAGTACATCACGCTTTGTGCCAGATTCGGTGTAACACCCCTACAACGCCCCTATCAACTACCAAAATCGCAGCGGAAACAACCAACCAAACAATAACTAAACGCTTTGGTGTTACAACGCCGTTAACCACCCACGTGGTTAACTAGGCAGAATAAATACAAGTGTATCGGTCTGATGATCAGACTCCCGAGCATAGTAACTAACATCCATATATAAACATAACCGACAATACCGAGTATTTAATTTACAAATCATCTCCAAACCATAATCATCCACACTGTATAACAAGGTATCAAAATGTACGCCTCGGGAGCACAGGCGCATCCCGGGCTCAACAACCTACTTATCCAAAAGTATATCTACCACCTAGGACCTAGAGCCACTCTGCCTCTTCGATCCTCATCCTGCAATAAAAATATGGAGCCCCCGAGGGGTCAGCACCTTTGCTGGTAGGCTAACGCGCAGCCCATCGGCTACCGGGATACGCGCAACCAATTGTCATAATAACATGGCATTCATTTTTAACATCCGACATATATATATACCATAGCATAGCAAGGTAATTAGCATAGCACAACAACAATACATATCACCACAAGAACGGTTCACATAAGATCCTTCCACCATAGTTAGTACATACCATGAGCATAGAGATTGTTGCCAAACCCATACCAAGCTCGTTAATTACCTCATCACCATCCTGTTATTTGAACGGTTGACTTTAACCCAAGGTGTGTCGGATATAGTGATCCCAAGCACACCAAACAACACAGTATGCCCCTGTGGCCCGACGTGAGTCAGTAAACTAGCTTTGGATAAGCTAAGGGAAGGTTGAAACCAAATTGGAATACCACCTAAACATACACCAAGAGAGCCGAACCGGATATGATAACGACCCCCATCCATCACACGCGTGGCCGGAACATACCGGACTCCTCACTCCCCCCGATTAGCACTTGTTAGTGATCACACAATATTTTGTTAAGTCACATACAAGCAAGTGTTTAGGTCTTGTTAGACACGCCAAGGGAAAGGAGACATAATAACACAACATCATAATATATAACAACTGTAAGCTCTTTTCATGCCTTAATCTTATAAGGTCGTAAACACTCAGAAAACAATCAACACCCAAGCCGGTGTAAACCGTTAGGCAACAGACTGCAAGAAAACCATACCTTGGTCCTTGCCTGACGTTTCCACCTCGGAGAATCCTAAACACATTAGTAACGTCGGTTAATTAACGCACTAGTCCATTGTTAACATTATCTACTCAACACTAGTTTATTTTATTTTACACTTGTTACAACTTTCATCCTTTTAATTGCCTTTAAAACCACCTAACATGTCTCTTAACCTCATAATATCTTTACTAACCAACTACTATTTTTAGGTAACAATTCCCATCTTAAAACAATAATTTTTTGGTCCATAGTGCCCTGTCCGAACTTGTGTCCGAGTGTCCAAGTTCGGACACAAGCCGTGACTTTAAACCCAAAACAGACACATGTCCGAACTTGTGTCCGGACTTCGGAAGTTCGGACATGAGTCGAGAGAAATCCAAGGCAGAATTCTATATGTCCGAACATGTGTCCGGACTTCCCAAGTTCGGACACAGTTCGAGGATAATACCTAAGAAGTAACAGGTGCGTCCGAACTTCCAAGTTCGGACGGTAGTTCGGACACTACCTAAATCCAGAAAACTGTAAGCGTAACAGGGCATGTCCGAGCTTCCAAGTTCGGACGGAAGTTCGGACGTGCCATTATACTCATTTTCTACAACCTTAAACACTTAACCAAATTTCTCCAAAGCCTCCAACACTTATAGTGTCTTCTCCTTAAGTTCCTAAGTGATGTTTCATGCCTATACTAACCATTATATCAAGATATTCCTTCCACACAACATCATTACTTTTAACATCATTTCTTACAAACTAAAACTCCTTAAGTCATTCTTGAAATCCCTTTTCCTAAGCTTACATCTCCTTATTTTACCAAAGTTTGCCTAGGCCTTCATCTAAGTCCAAAATGACTTTGGTACATACTAAAACCTCAAGATCATGCCTAAGTCCTTATTACACTCTAGAACACTTCCTAGTTCATCAAAATTCCTTTTAAACATCGTGAACTCCTTATTCATTTCCTAAATTTCGACATAGTTTCTCCTAGCACTTTGTTACAGCTTAGCACATTATTTTCATCATTAATCATCCTAGAACACTAAAAACACCAAGAACACTTTCTTACACAACTTCACCAAATTCACACTACATCACAATATAGTGCATAACTTAAATTGCATGGCACTTAGGCCCTTAAAATGCATGGCTCTTAGGCCCTTAAAGTGCTTAAATCATAAACACTGAATTTCCACAATATATATGCCTTTAACCTGCGATTACATACAACAAGACATATGTCATTTTACTAGTCTCTTTGAGAACATTTACTAGGTCATTAACCATTTGCTCTTTAGGTAGTTTTAATAAGCAATTATAGCTCATTTCTCCTAAGGCATTAAACATCATTAAGTTAGTAGATTTACCTCTTTTTTTCCAACACACTTCCTTCTTGTTTCCTTACAAAACCGTATGGTATTTTGATTCCTTGTCAAGTTCTAGACAATGTACAAACATCATAATGAGTAATCAAGCTATAGGCTTCATCTCATTGTAAACCCTAATTTGACATTGTTTCAAAAACATTAATGTAGTTGTTTTACCTTGATCTTTGAAGAGAGTTTGGATATATAACAAGAGAGGACTCCACCTAGTCCATGAAGGGTTGGAATGAAGCTAGAACAAGGTCACATAAAAAGCTCCTTCAATGTGTATTTTCGGACATGACAAAAACAAGGAGGAAATGAAGTTTTTATTTGAGATTCCTTACCTAGAAGCCAAGGAGAGTAACAATATGTAAAAATACAAGCTCAAGCTCCTTCAATGGTAGAACACCTTGGCACCGAAATGGAGCTCTTGGAGTTTTGAGAAGATAGGAATGAAGAGCTTGATGAGAGGAAAGATTGGTGGTCTTTGTTTTTGATTTGGACAAGTGAGCTAGAAGCAAGTGGTCAAAGTTGGAACTTCCATGGTGGTAGTAGTATTACCGAGAGAGAACAAGGAAGAAGGAAGAAGAGAGGTGTTTGCAAACCGTGGGAATGAAGGAAAGAAATGAGAATGAGATAGGATTTGCTTTTAAGAAGATATTTATGTTATAAAGTAAAAAGTAAGTTTACTTAGTTTCTTTACTTACTTATTATATAACTAGAGAGTGGTGAGTCACCACACTTATAAAAACCGGCCCCCTTTATTAGTATGAGGGTGTTTTAGTCTTTGTTTGTCAATTTAATTACTTAATACAACATATGTTATAAACTAGCTTATAAAAAGTACTATTCACCTAAACAAGGCACTTAGAAGTGAAATTTTTGATTTCCCCTTAATATAGCCACCCAAATGGGATACTATATAGTACACATATATATTTAAGAGTAATGATGGACATTTAGCCACTCAAAACTCATTTACAAGACAATTTTTCAAAAACGTGCTTTAAGACTTCTTAAAGCACATTTTGTGTTTTAACTTGTTTTCAAGCTTGGTTTTCTTTGGTAATTGGTTTAATATGTTCATTAGTATATAAATGAAGTCTTGGTAAGCTCATTAGGTCTTACTCAAGTTTATCCCAAGCTTAGAGCACATTTTAGCTCTTATTGACTTTAAAGCACATTTTGTGTTTGCTTTTGTTTAAATTGTTTACTAATGTTTCTAAGACTCTTTTTAGTCTTAATAAATCATGTTTTAATGTTTAACCAACATACCAAGGTTTGGGGTATTTCATTCGGATCGATTGAATTTGTTAGCCAAGAGACGACGAGAGAATTGGCGCGCTCCCAAGCCAAGAGACGAATAGGTTCTGCATCACTTGGTTTCTTGATGCTGCCATTGATAAAACCGTGCTTATTTTTAGCCTTGAGAGCCATCATCATTCCCCATTTCCAACCCTGGAATCCGCTGTCGTTGAATTTTGGAACCAGACTCACACCGGGTTGTTAAGACGCGTGAACATACAGGGGATCGCTGGCGTCGATGCTGGTGTTGCTGGAAGAAGCGCCCTTCTCTGGTTCCACTTTCTTTCCGGTGTCAATGATTTCATCGTCGGCCATCTTGCTTGCGGAAGAACGAAAGAACTATCTTCTTTCCTGGTGCTCTGGTACCATGTAGGAAAGTGAGTCGAAGAAGAACTCACAATGGAGAAGATGCGAGACAAAAGAAGTAAACGAGAGAGAGATTGATTTAGGCAAAGCTTTCTGTATTGTGTATTGTGTGTCTTACAAGCCTAGGACTAGCAACTCATATATAGAGTTTGGAGGTAGAGAAAGATTACATAAAGATTACAGAAGATCAGAAAAACTACCCTAAATGAAGATATTATATACAGACTGAAATAAATGCTATGGATACACATACATGGACTAAAATAAATGGTTGACTGAAATAAATGCTATGGATACACATACATGGACTAAAATAAATGGTTTGCCTAAAATAAATTATCTAATATGGTGGTGCTTATATCATTTTTTCTAAAGTAAACCTTATACAAAGACAACATTATTTTCATTTTGGGATTTAATAGAAAAAATAGTCTTATTTGTACAACCATGTTAATTATTCATATATTACACATTGTATAAACAAACTCAATACACCACATGGTTCACTAACTAAAGAAAAACAAAAGCTTAATGTTCATACTACCAACTATAAATGTTTTGCTTTAATGTTTTATAATACAAACTAATGTGTATCATTACTATTTTATAATACTCTACTAATTTTTATTTTAATAACCTTTTTTAAAATGTTTAGGAAATGAGACTTGGAAATGGTTTAAATGTTGATAAAGTGTAATTATAAAACCTAAATGTTTCAGTTGAGACATATACTAACCAAGATATGTGTATATGCCTAGAGAAAATCCAATAAAATGAGGGAACTAGATCCAATGGTAGATTATTGTGAAACGTGAGATAGACTAACGTTTTGGAGTATGAATAATCTCCACCTAATTATTTCATCTACTTTGATAACTTAACCTCAAATAAAATGTTTTATAAGACAGAGGAATGTGTATCATTATTGTATATTACTCTATAGTTTTTATAAACTTAAGTTTCTTTATGTTTAGGACTTGGGAATGATTTGAATGTTAATGGATGGGTGCGGGCACGCGACACTCACGCGAGGCAATGATGCGCGATGCTCACACGAGGTGACTGGCGCTGGTGCAAGACGAACACGGGGTGTGACGGGCGTGGGACGGCGGGAGGCACGGCGTTGGTGTGGGCGGGGTAGACTGGGCGTCGAGTGCCGAGTATTAGACACTGATTCACAAAATATTAATTTATACTTTGTCGATACCATTAATAAATCTATATTTAAAAATTTATATACAAAAATTGTCATCCAATTTGATTATGTCTACCCAATACATAATAACAATCTTGATCAAGAATAGCACTGTATTAAGCGAATTTGAAGCCGAGTATAAAAATCAATACAAGTTCCAAAGGTTGCTTAAAATTTGCACTTTAGAATTTTTGTCAATCAAACCTAGCCCGGATAAGTCACCCGATTGGACCCATAACCCGAAGACAAGAATGACTCAAAGACTAACCCGAACCGAAAGCACCCAAACCTGAAATCAACCAAAACTGAAGTCACTCAAATCTAATATAAATCAAATGAACCTGACCCAAACCGAATATTAAATATCTACAAATTGACTCGAACCGAGTGACGTGAATTGTGAGGTCTTTACACCAGCAAGAGTTGGGCAATACAAGATTTTCTCCCACTATATATTCTTCTCGAGTGCATACATGACACTCTGTTCTTTCCTAAAACAAAGAAAAATCTCTCCTTTGATATTTGTGGGGTTCGTGAAAATCTTACAAAAACCTTTTTAGTTAGAGCTAGGTTCCTGATACGAGCCAATTTATTCTACTCCTTAGAACTTTATTCAAAATATAAGTCGTTTTACACTTTTTCTATTCATCATTCTACTTTTGCCCTTTATATTTTAAAATTAGGGAAAATTCCCAATATACCCTTTTTTCTTTCGTAATTCACAATATACCCCTGTTGGTATTCGTAATTCAACTTTAAACATGCTTAAATATTGTCCAAAATTGATGAAACTTTACATGAACGATACTAAAGTGTTATATTTTGGTCCAATATCAAATTTGAAGTTTTTTAAGCTCACATATGAACTGTGGGACCCAATGAAAATTGCGACATGTTCATTGGGTCCCACATGTCACATATGAGCTTAAAAAACTTCATATTTGATATTGGATGAAAATATAATAGTTTAACATTGTCCATGTAAAGTTTCATCAATTTTGGACAACATTTAAGCATGTTTAAAGTTGAATTACGAAAACCAACAAGGGTATATTGTGAATTACGAAAGAAAAAAGGGGTATATTGTGAATTTTCCCTTAAAATTATTATATTAATTTCACCCAACTTTATCTTTTCACGATAAAATATACTAACTTCTTTATATTCTTTTTATATCAAAGTAAGAATACACTAGTCATTTTACACTCTTCCTTAAAAGGTGTGCAAAAGTCAACTACTTATATTTTAGATAGGAGACAGTATTTCATTAAAACTTCTTAACTAAAATATCAGATGTAGTGTTTGCTTCATTATTGGTATGTACCATAGTGTGATCCAACATTTTCTTAAAAAAACATTAAGCAAGTGGGAGTACCAAAGGGTGATGAAAATTAACCACATTCAAAATGGACTTGCTAGTAGTCTAAGAATTGTTTTCTACGACAACAATTATGTGTTTTCCTTTCCATGTGAACAAGATTCCTTGGTGTTGGGCTTCAATTGTTGAAAAATCAACCAATTTAACACTTTATCGGTAAAGAAACTCTTTTTTTACTTTTACCGAGTCCATCTACACTTGCTATGGTAGCATCACTTCCTGCACTATCAGTATTACATTTTCCCCAATTATCTACGGGTGAAATCAATGGAGCATTATTGATTTGTTGAATGTCAATTGGATTTTTATTCCAGTGTGCTTATCAAATGATGGAGTCTTTGGTTTGTTCATAGACACAATTAATGACATGTTAATGCATTGATATGTCATAGTTCGATTTAGTTGACTTTGTACTACACCTCAAGTTTTCTTCCATCCAATTTTCCACACCTCATTGAAAACTAATCTCCACACTGGTGGTCAAAGCTTAGTTTATTCCGTGTCGTCTTTGCTCATTGACACTCCCTTGGAAATTCAAGAGTATCTTCCTCCATGTCATGGTTATTAAAACTACCAAACTAAAAACCTCTATTACAAAGCAAGGTTAGCAAACCATTGTAATTTGTTAACAAACGTTCTCTCTAATAAGGCCACCTGCCATATATTGTCCCATATATGGTTTCATCCACGGATGGTTTGCACTAATATTGTAAGTAGTGGACACTAAGGGGGTGTTTGTTTTGGGGTAATCAGGAAAGGGAATCAGATTCCTTTTCCCACTATTTGTTTAGCAAGATTTTGCTATTTCAGGAAAGGGTAAGGGATGGGTTTACCCTAAACCCTCTATCTTGATTCCCACCCCTACTAGAAAATGGGATTCCCTTTCCCTAGTACACTTTGACCGAAGACATATGACCATTGATCGGTGATCGGTGAATATTGATCGACAATTAATGACCGTTGACCGGCAGTCGGTATCCGTTGACCATTGACCGGTGATCGTTGACCAGTTATTTATTTCATTTCCTTCAACTCAAACAAACAACCGGAAAAATCAAAGAGAATTATTTTCCATTCCTCTTCATTCCCTTTCCTAATTCAATTTTGTTTCCCCGCTTGAAACAAACGACCCCTAATAACTTCTCATCTTTAGAACTCTTTCATGGCATGAAATTAAACACTTCATATTTAATGTGTGCATTTTTTTTCCATAGCTTCAAGGTATTATTGTGGTAGTAAACTTGTTTGATCATCCAATTTCCACTCATCTTCCCCATTTTAAAAGTCTATAACGTAAACAACATGATTGATATAATCTAGCCTATTGTGATTCATGAATTTTTTAAGAGCTTTCTCGGTAGCCCATTCATTAATTCTAGGAGTCAAATGGTCCTTTCTATAGTCTATCTTGAGACCTTCTTATGCTCTTCAATTCTAGGAGTCACACTTGGATCAGCCCTTTTGTACTTACTCTGTAGTCTTGTCACCAAATAACTATCATATTATTTCTTTATCCTCTAATTTTTCTACAAGATAAACACTATTCATATGGTTGACTTTTCGTATGCCTATGACATATCTTGTTCAAAGCAATATTGTGAAGTTTGCTCTCATCTTCTTTGTACCCCAACTAAAATAGTTGTATGCTTTGTGGCATACTAAGTTTGGGAGTGGTTAGGATTGCATGGTGAAACACTTGTAGTGCCATTCCTACATGTTTGACAAATGTATTCCTCACTGCATATTATAATGTTGTTATCTTCCATTCTGCCATTATTTCCTTCATATTCTCAAGAGAAAAAAAATGAGTGTCATTGGGCCTTTCATGTAAGAGGAAAACTCCTATATTATTCAAAGTTGTTGGAAAGAGGAACTTAATTTGGTCAATTGCTCTTGAAGCTACAATGTTATTGAATATCACAAGATTGGAATTGTCGAGCCTACCTTCCCCCATACTAGTTGTTAAATATATCCAAACCATAATGCTCATATGATTGTTGTAGCTTTTTGGCAAAGCCTAGGTATAATAACTTAATTAACTTTCCCTAGATCCAAGTGGTCTCCCATTTGTGATCCTCAACATCTTCTTCAATATTAAAAGAGATAACATAGAGAGGTAAGGTGATACAAGGTTTTTCTTGTCTTCTTCCCCTACTCAGTTGACACCCCCAATTACGTATAACTTTCATGGTTGAAACTTGAACATATCTCATGACCCGGTTGGTTAAACTTGTTGGTAATCTCAAACGAGGAAGGGCAATGACAATAAAGTGTCATTCAAGCCTATCATATACTTTTCATGAACAATTTGATTGTTGTCACTTGTCACCCCTTTCTCTGTCTTGGAAACATTCCTGGTGTTTGAAACCTTCTTAATCACAATGGTGTTATCCATAATTTATCTTCCATGAATAAAGATGCATTGACTTAGGGAGACTAGTTTGGGGAGATGACGTTTTAACCAGTTCATAATCATCTTAGTTATGGCAGTGTAGAGTGTAGCCCACATTGCAAATAGCGATGGGGCAGAAACATATAATCAATTGGGGTTGTCAACCTAAGGAATAAGGGAGATAAGGGTAACATTCATTTTTCCACTTCGGAGATTGCAAAAGCTATGTGATCATGCCACAAAGATAGGCTTGAATTTTTTTAAATATTTCTATATTTCTATAAACCATGGAATTCATCTTTTCCCAATGAAATATGTAGCATGATCCATAAACATTTTTCCAACAAATCATGACAACTTCTTCATAAGTAACTATATCTATATGCTGGGGAAATTTGTGGCTCAAACTTTTATATTACCCATAATTCAACGGTAAGTAATAGTAGTAATTTATTCTCATTATTTCTTATTTCTCTTATTAGCTCAATCCAATATCCTTCAAGATATAAAACTTCATTAGCTTTAGTTTGTCTCCTTTTTATTATTGTTTTAAGGTAAAGATACTTTACATTCATGTTCCCTATAACTATAAATTGGTTCACTGAATTTCAAAACCATATAGCTCTTCTTTAACTAGCTGGCAGTACTCTAACTCCCGCCTTATAACTTCTTTCCAAATCCATCAAATGTTCTCCTCTCCAATAAATGATGCATTTATATGTCTTGAGAAGGTGATGAAGAATCTTGTTCGTTTTGTTGTAGAAATTTTAAAGGATATCTTATTCAACATGAAACTTTGTACAAGCTGAGCAATTCATCACTAATATCATTGTTCATAATAGTAGCAGAGAAACGAAACCTCCATGAGTGAACCATGTGAGTTGAATCCTAAATGAGCACTCCTATGTGCGTCTAGTACTTTGACTATTGGACTTCATAAATACAAGGCAATGGTCATGTGAGATCTATGTTTTAAGAGAAATCGTAATCGAGTTGGTTGACAGTAATAACTTACCCGAAAAAACCAACTGAAAAGAATAAAAAAACTCATAAAAGATGAAATAACACCAAAGAAATCCAAAACCTAAACTCAATTTTGCTATATAATCATGCAATCACATATGTTTCAAACGGGAAAAGTATTTTCTATTAAGTAAACCATTAATGATGACTAGATTCAATATTTTGAATTTTATTGGTTCATAATTTATTCATAAACTAGTTAACAAACCAACCTTGGTTTTTTTACTTACAACTGCTAGCTTAATAATTTAAAGCACTTTAAATTTCATTGTAGAAAAAAAATTCTTTTAAGGTCATCATTATGTCTTTTGATGGTATATTTTGTTATCATTTTGTCAAAGATGACATTCCTCAAAGTTGGCTGGGTTTTACAGTCAACTTTTTATATGACTCTTTTGGAAGCTTTGGTTCTCAAATTGCCAGGTTGCGCATGGCAGTGTCCATAATCTTGAAATTGGATGGTTACTCGATAACAATTTTCTTGATCTTGCGGATAGTGGCAGGTTGGTGCATGGTGCAGGCAGGGGCGCAAACATCATTTGATGGCTGTTTCCGTAGACAGTAGTGCCACGATTAATGATGCAGGAGTTGGAGTTGTCTGTATAAAAGAGGATGAATTGGTGGTCACTGCTGGGTTTAAAAGTTTTGATGCAGGATTGCATCCGGCACTAGCTGAAGTATATGTATTGAGGGTTGGTACTCAATGTGCGCTTAAGGCTGGTTTCAAGCGGTCCGCATCAACTCTAACTATTGCTCCAATGTCAGCTATCTTTGTGGCTTCAGATGTACAAACTTTACTTCGATAGTGTTTTGAACATGACTTTAGGTTTTGATTTTTGTACTTTAAGGTTTGTGCCAAGATCTCTTAATGTAAGTGCTCATGTGTTGACAAATTTGACAAGAGGGAGTCATGATGAAGTCTTATGGTTTGAACATATTCCTCATTGTGTTTTGACCTTAGCAATGAATGAAATATAAAGCTCTTTGTTTAAAATAAACTATTGACTTGTTGTTTATCGTTTTGATGAATAGAAGCAATATTCATCCAACTGATTAAGGTGTCGTTCGGTAACTAGATTAATCTTAAATGTCCAAATAAAACTGTCTTTATTTTTTTGAAAAAAAGAACTAGCTTTATCTGACAACATACCCAAAATACCCTTACTTCATTAGCAAACAGTTCAAGCTAGCGGGATAACCAGTGAAATTAGAGAGAGAAATAAAGACTAACCAGCAATAATACGACAATCAGGAGCGGAGACGACAGTAGGGGATCACCATTCACCACAATAGGCTTCAAGTTCGACTTGGACCTCGTGTTGCTAATAACACCACCAGTGATAGAACCGTTGTTTTCGTTAAAACAACAGGCTATTGGATTCAGGCAAATCAAAGCCATGATTTTTAATTTTACGCTCACTTCTTCACCAGGTGGTCGTACGAAACATAACCACTCTCAATGAAGCGATCAATTAATTACAAGAAAATTTTCAAAACGAAGCATAATAGATTCTACATTTTGTTGGATAACAGAGGAGATAGAACAAACGAAGAGGGAGGAGAGCGTGTTGCTTACTTGGCAATGGCAATATGTGTAAATTTTAAAAAAGGACAAGGGTAAACTTGTATTTTTAACTGGGTCAAAAAATCCCAAAAACAACTTAATGTCTCAAAAAGCAGCAAAACCAACATTTATAATAAAGGTCATTTTAAGCATCTATAAGATCTTTATGTTGCTACTTTTTGAAAAAATAAAACAGTTTTTTATGAAAAAACAAAGTAAAGCTAGTTACCGAACGATACCTAAGGGCTCGAGCGCCCGTCATAACACCAAAAGTTAAAACTCATCTAAAGGGCAGCTTGCAATTAAAGGAGCAACAAGTCTATCTGCCCCCACTCCTTCCACATCCACTCGCACATCAAAGTCAATACACCACACACAAACCTATTAGTATTAATTCAATACAGACAGAGCGCAGTACCCCGAAAATTTAAGGATATATAACCGTAGAAAAAGTTTCAGCATAAGAGAGAAAAATCCAAAACAGTAAATAATGGCGTTTTCCCTTAGAAATTAGCACCCCTTTTATCAAGGAGGCGGTGATCCGACCGATAAGGAGCTAACGCTGGGTGGTTCTTCTTCATTTTTGAAACCAAAGTTCCCGAAAATCCCCTAAAAAAAAGGTCGTTTCACGTCTATAAGAGGGGCACAAGAAGGAAAAGAAGAATAAAAAGGATATTCTAAAGCTAATAACATGCATAGCATAAAAGATGTTTATCAGGCCTTCAAAGGATGATAAACTACTTACCATAGCGTCATTTATAGCATAAGCCACACAGTAATGTTCCTGTAATCCAGCACAAGGCAAAGTTGGATGAGAATCTATTACAAAAGCCTCGAGTGGTTGGTACAATAGTGCGCAGACAACATTCAGGGGAAAGATGGGCATCATACTTTGATGAGATGAATTTTAGAAACTAAACTCACTACTCAGTATAAAAAAAAAGCCACTCGAGTAGATGCTATGCTACCAGCAACCACAAAAACAACTATTTCACATATATCTCACGGACAATGGAAGTGACAGGAGTCCTAATGATATCATTAGCAGCCCATATCTCAGAAGTATGGACAAAGTTACCGCTACCGCATGTGCATACATATCCCCATAAGAAAAGGACTCTCTCAGGAAGTCGTTTTCAGTCGTATCCATAGCCCAAAAGCAACATTTAATATTTGAATGAGAGTAACCATTATACCAATTATTAAAGGAGTATACCTAGTGGCTGTCTGCCTAGATAGGGTTAAATGGAAGAGCCACGAGTGAGTTGTTTGGAGGACCCAACTTCTAAGAAAAATACGAAAACTTGTACCGAAACCACCATAGACAGACTTGAATAGTCAAGTGATTGACATCCGAGTGGCGGAGGATTGGAGTAGGGGACGGAAGGTCCTGAGTTCAAATCCTCTTACCACCCACTTTGGTAGGGGAAAGAAGTTTATTCTTTTATTACTTATTCTGGGGGAGTAGATGAATGGATTTTTCTCTCCGATTACCCAACCTGGTGGAGGAATGGAGTGGCGTGAAGGACGGGTGGTGGGGGAAAGGAGTTTACTCTCCGATTACCCAGCCTGGTGTCCCAAGGCGAGCATATCCACCATATCGTCAAAGATGCAAGGAAAAAGTTATAAGAAGTTTCTGATGGATGCTCAAGGGTCACCTTCAAGGAGAGGTTAAGGAAGGTTCCTAGGACAAGATCTCTAGGCTTTAGTAAGATGTCCTGTGTAATGTCTGTGTAAGGTAGGACTATAAAGGTATGTAAGAGTTGAGTTGGTGTTGTTTGATTTGCCCTTGCGGCACCCTAGGCCATATGTCTATAATTATCAAAAAAAAAAAAAAGACAGACTTGAATAGTAGAACACAGAAGTTGACACTAATATCCAAGTTATCTTAGAGGGGGCCGTTACAAAGACTATACTATCTTCCAGAGATAATTGTATACAACAATCTCACACGATCTGTGTATATAGCTTTTTCTAAAAGAGAGGTCAGTCATTTATACCAACTTTAACCATGAAATCAATTATTAATATGATCTTATCAGCATCCATGCTGTATCTTTCTTAATTGTAATGGTCAATCTAAAAGCTTGTTTAATCTTACAGCCATCTATTGTCCGCGTCATATATATAGCTTTTTCTAAAAAAAAAGAGGTCAGTCATTTATACTTAGGTCCCGTTCGAACTTTTCTCTGAAACGCAGGTAATGCTGCGAAAAAAACAAGCTACCCATGGTTAGCTTATTGTGAGTTGACATGTGTTATGCAGTTACAATTATAACCATTAATAAGTTGACAAGTGGCTTGCTGAATTCAGAGAAAGGAGATTAATCTCCAAAACGCCACAGACGAACGCGCTCTAACTTTAACATGAAATCAATTATTAATACGATCTTATCAGCATCCAAGTAGTATCTTTCTCAATCGTAATGGTCAATCTAAAAGCTTCTTAAGTTGAAAACAATTATCAAGTAGCATTTCTCCATACGCTAAGAAAATGACCAGGTGAATGTAATAGTCAGGATGAACAAGCAGAAATATAGTATGCAATCAGAAGTTAGAATATTGACTTACCTGCATCATGTACCACTCCTCAAACTCATCAAACAACTCTAACCTCTCAATCCTTATAAACAAAACAAACACAGCAATGAAAACTGTAAGAAACACAATTAAAGAAGGTGCATAGTAACAGATTAGAACATGCAGAGGAGCCATATCATAAGCCCGGCAACCAACAACAGAAGAATCGCAAATCCCTGGGAGCATATCCAAAGTGAAGGGAAGACCTCCACATTTCAAAAACATGAATTGTGCAAAGGACTATGAAGTTTGAATTCATAAGAGAATAAACAATCATTTCAAAAGAAACAAAAAAAAAAAACTAAAAGGCAGAGCTAATCATCAAAGATTTGACTGTAGTAACCAGATCAGCATTCATTTCGATGTAAAAATTCAAAATGACATGCTAGCCAGACAGCAACCCTTCTTGGTAACATGAGTGATTCTTGAAAAGAACTATATATAAGAGTCCAAGGAGACATGAAACATTGCACTCTTAGATAGAGGTACTCAGAATATCAGAGTTTTGAAAACACCAGCCAAGACAGCTCTTAGTGAATCATAATAAACAGTAAGAAAGGCAATATTATAGAAACCCCTACCTGCGCCTTTCTTGAGCATCAATAAATTGTCTGTATACTTTAAGCATATCCCATGCAGTAGCTCTCTGGAAATGGGATCAAAGGCATCAGAAGAACATATTCAACGAATTGTTACAGCAGCTAAGGGAAAGAACAAAACCCATTACACAAAAAACAATATAAAGTGCATCCGCAGCACAAACAGCAAAGACGGTTGTGTAACTAATTTTTGAAATCGTATCCATTAACAATCAGTTAATGAATACTGAGGCATTTTGAAAGGCTGAATATGGGAACCTTATTACAGGAGTCTTGAAGCGTTAATGGTAATGGATTATGTGATACGATCTAAGCAGATCGTCCTTCACAATCCTCAAACTTAAGCCTATTTTCTATTAAAAATCTCCAGAATATCTTTCATTACCACAATACCAGCTTAAGTACTCAAACCCAAAAGCCTACGGTGCATTAGACAGCTGGCTTAACCTACTAACACAGATTACTACCCAACCCCCCCCCCCCCCCCCCCCCCCCCCCCCCCCCCCCCCCCCCCAAACTACCACCTTGTCCTCTAGGTGGGTTGAAGTATGGAGTTCGATCTGGTTGCACCAGCAGCTTCCACTTATCAGTGAGCATAGTAGGAATCATTGTTTCTGGGATTAAAAATGGAGGTCAAAGGAAACAGTGGAAGCAGTAATATCCAAACCATCACTGTCGCGAATCAATTTCTAATCTACTTCCCAAGACTGTCTACCTAAGCTTGAGTTTCAATCCCCAGTAAACTCCCCAATTGTGAGCAGCTTCTACGTAGGAGATCACTCTCCCAATCCCTGACAGGGATCCTGTCCTATTGCCAACTCTAGCCGAATTGCTTTGGTGCGTCGATGGTCGGCTGGACTCTCTCCGTCTTTGTTCACTGCAACTGAAGTTTTTTTGCTCCCGACACTTTCATCAATCTGCCAGACTTGAAGACCAGCTAGGATACATGGGTTCATGAGAATCCATTTGTCACCATACCACTGATGGAGCCAAATGACCTGCGCGCTCCACCGCTGCAATCCGAAGTCCAGTTCATGTCGGAAGATCATTAAGTGGATGGGCATCATTAAGGTCAAACTGATTGAGGTGTGACCCAAATTAGGGAGTACTCTAATTTTCTGGATTGTCCCTGCCTATTTTGTTTGGACTCAATTTGGCGACTGAGTGACGCGGTTTGATGACTGGTAAGCCCACTTTTCTTGAACAGCACTAATGAGACAGCAAACCGGGCTTCCTTGACCTCCCCCTCCATAAATTTGATTCTCTCTTCAAACCTCGTTGCAATCTTTTTCTCATGTGGAGTAAACAACTGCCAGGAGGAGACTGAATATCTCCTAAGTCACCGACAAATACTTAGCGAACGGTTGACGGCAGGAATTCGAACAGAAAAGCATGCGATGGAAGAGGTTAACAACTCTGAGGAAGCAGAATTTGAGTTGGGGCAAGGACTGACCCTAATTGTTATGAATCGATTACCAGGTTTGATGTGCCTCACTCTTTTCTGTCTCTTCCATCATTTCCTTTTGTCCGAATGATCTTCTGCTGCCATCTCCTATTTTCAGAATTCCTAATTCCTTCTAGACTAACGCACAGACAACTAGACAGACCCCTCTTTCTTTGTTGTCGATTTCTCTTCTACTCTTGTCATCCCTTCTTCCTCTTTCTTGTCTCCCATATCTGTATCAACTCCTCTTTCTCTTCTAAGGTTTCTGAAGGAACTACCCAGACACAGTTTCCAATCTTCTCAATTTCCAATGTCCTTCACCTAGGCGATTGGATAGATCAATTCATCCAACCCCATTTCCTCTGACTCTACCTCCTTTTTGCAGTCTGTTTCCTCTTCCTAGATCCCCAGCTTCTACCGTTGTCCAAGTGGACGAGCTTCAAACCTGAATCATTACAGTTCAAAGTCGACTGATTGCACTTTGCGTGTGATAACAAACGATGACCGATTATTTGGAGCATTTCTCCCAACCTCCTCTCCATCCTCTCAAAAATCCCAATCAATAATTTCCTGTCTTTCATGTTTCAGAAAGCTCCCACTGCCCAAGAAGAAGCTCTTATACCTATTGATACAAGCTATTTAGATCGTCCTGAACAATCCTCAATCTGAGGCCTATTTTCTATTAACAATCTCCAGAATATCTTACAATACCACAATACCAGCTTAAGTACTTGAACCAAAAGCCTATGACGCATTAGACAGCTAACCCACTAACTGTACAGCTATAATTCAGATAGAGAATTACTCCCTCCGTTTAATAACATCTGTCATTCTAGGATGTGAATTCTAGCTTTTTGACACACTTTTTTCCACATTTGACTCTACACAAAAGTAATTATTATTTGGATAGAAAAGTAAAAAGTAGGGGATGCCTGCATCATTTTTCTACTTTTCTTAATAAGTGTGCAAGTTTCTAAAACGACTTATATTTTGAATGGATGGAGTACATTATAACCCCAACTAACCAGACTAATAACAATCAGTAGTCGTAACATTATACAAAAAAACATCTTAATTCATAACTATAATCCATCAGATGAATATACATGAGAAAGGAAAAGTTGGGAAATATATCCTTAAACCAGTCATTGTAAGACCACTCACACATATTATCTATGGACCCAGTACAGGACAACGGTAGAGCTGTAAAAAATAAATACGCAACATGACTATGAAAACAAGCATCAAACATGAGCTATTACATTATCAAGCCTTCCTGATTATATTTTTAAACCGATGATATATAAAGCCCTCGTTATTTTCAAGGAGGATCACTAACAATTCAAGTCAATTTTATCAAGCGACAAACTTAAATGGTGCTCTCATACAACAGACAAGTAGACTATGTTACATCATACCTGCCAACCATGATCCAAGAAAAGCTTTTCCTTTGCATCCAGTGTTGGTGTAGCATAAATGCTCAATAGTGCACAACCTCGACTCTAGAAAAGCAAAAGGGATGCTTGAGTATTATCAGACAAATGCAAATAAACATACTAGCTAAACAGGATCATAATAATTGCAACTATGGTACTATGATTTTCAATAACAAAGGAAGGAATTGCACATGCCCAAAAGTATACAAAAAAAATGAAACAAAGATTCTTCAGCGGGTTTTTGAGTACTGGGTGGCTCGTGCAAAAACCATGTGATTTATACCAGTCTCCCACAGATTGATATGTGATTCAATTCTACAATTGGACGGCCTTCGGCTAGAATATTGGTTTGCCCCTAAGTTTCAATGGAGAACATACAAGAAAAAGAGTTTGAGAGGTAGCGGATAGTATTATTGCATACTCTTACGCAGATTTGAAAAGGAAAAATATTGCCAAATTATTTTTTAACCTCCAAAGAATCAATCCCCATTCTCCAGAAAGAAAATATATTAGTAGATATAAAAGATATCAAATTATAGGAGACTATATATTATAAGTAGATCAACTAGATATATCAGTAGATAGAATTACTAGTACATGAGCAAGCGTATGGGTTTAATTAAGAGCATCATGGAACTAGTATGGCCTTAGGCCTCTTGGCAAGTCTTACAACTAGATAGGCGGACTTTACTACGTTTAGTCAAGGTTCGACCTTTATCATTCTTGTAATCCATCTCTTCTCTAATGGAGACAGACAAGTCTTACTCTTGCGTACTTTTCAAAACTTTAAACAGATTAATCAATGTACATTTCTTCTCATCAAAATATATTCATGCTTAAAACCACTTGAACTACTTACACTCAAGCTTGAACATCCCGCTCATAAATTGGGTGTAAAACCGAGAAATTACATAGGATAATTGGCAGGCCAATAGTAACAACTTGGCAAGGAGACTAGTGGAAGAAGGTCCAAGTGCTTACTTTTTGGTTGTGTTGTTAGCTTGAGTGTGGGGCTAGGGTTAGACTACCACGTTAAGGATTGCCTCAACTGATAGGTCTGTGGCAGTGTTTGACATAGTTATAGTTAGCTTTGTTGTGACTGTGGACTACAATGATGTTGGGATAGTTTAAAATCCTGCATCGATAAGTGGATGTTGGAGTAATTAACAATAACTGACGAGACAGAAGCAACAAACAACACAGGCGATCCTATTAATATCACTATGAGAACTGTAATCTTTGGGAGGCTAGGTGTTGGACTGAGCCTATTACTAAGTTGAGGCTGCACGACCTTCACCAGTGTGTTAACACGCACTCAGCCAAGTTCATAAACAAGTCATAAAATATTATAAACTATCATACCTCCAAATTTCTTATCATCTGCTCCCCAAAAGCATCATGGGGAAGGATCTGCAAATAGTCATAGATATTGAACACAATAAGAAGTCTTAAAAAAACAAGTTGAAGAAAATCATAAGCAAAAAAAAAGTTGAGGGGCACCTGTTCGTATAAGAAAAACACGGCAGTCGAAAATGTCTTAGCAGCCCAACCAGCAATGGAACGGCAAGATTCAGGATCCATGTATATTAAAACACATTCTGCAATAATAAATGTTGGCAAGCTGATAACAGCATCAGAATGAAGGTTTTGTTCTCTTTTACCCTTCATGGATTTCTAATCGTAACTAAATCTTTCATTTTTTTTCAAACACCAGAGGAAAAAAATAGAAACTAAAATACATAATGTGTTAGGACCGTGTAGTTATTATTTAGGAAGTTCTTGGGGTCTTTGATCATTAGCTGCTGTTAGCATTTATTGTTACTTTGAATATATAATTAGTATTATGGTCGCGGAGTCATTGTCGTTAGGTGCTTTTAGCATTTATCGTTAGTTTGAATAGAATTAGTATTAGCATTTATTGTTAGTTTGAATAGAATTACTATTCTAATAGAATTGGAAAGGGTTTAGCATTTATTGTTAGTTTGAATATAATTAGTATTTTGGTAAGTACATTAGTATTAATAAGAGGAGGGGTTTGTAAGTAGGATCATCCATGAATTGAAAGTATTTTGGCCTCATTGAGAGGATATTGGCCACGTCGGTTGAGTTACTTGGCCACTGCGGTGGAGTTACTTAGCAAGATAGGGTTTGATCCTATCATAATGAGTACGGCTAGGTCACATCAGCAACAGAAACAACAGTAATGATAGCAAAAGAAACTGAGCAGCATCCAAACAAATCACTAAGGATGTAATGGCACACAATTCAAAGTAACAATTAAAAGTTCATGGCACTGAGAGCTGCATACAGTTCAAGTGGTCGTACACTCGCCATATAATCATCAAAGTATCGCTATTGGAGATAGTGTACAAGTTGCATGAAACCAGAGC
The DNA here is from genome assembly GCA_023374045.1 of Limonium bicolor. NCBI lineage: Eukaryota > Viridiplantae > Streptophyta > Magnoliopsida > Caryophyllales > Plumbaginaceae > Limonium > Limonium bicolor. The sequence continues at coordinate 339,509,721 of CM041776.1, read as the reverse complement.
ACGAAAGAATAGCTCCATTGACAGTTTCATAACAGAAATTACTGCAATTCGTATGTAATAGCTCCATTACCATACCTGGGATCAAGGTTTGCCAAAGTAATGACATCGTTCAACTTTTGAATATCTCGTAAATCAACAGGCAGTAACTTATAATCATCTGAAAGCACTTGCCCATTCTCTACATTGCAAAGGGAGACATGGTTAGAGATGACGGAATTGATTGCATAGTTGATTAAGCACAGCAGGATTGTACAATAATACTTCAATCACGACAAAGTACATTACAATTGACTCAAAGCTCTATACATTAACAGTATGCTGAATGAAATATAGTTGTACATGCCAAGACTGGATATCTCACACATCCAATACGATTCCAAGGGTCCAGCCCAGTGAAAGTAGAAACCAGTCCGGGCCAAGCACATTCTTGCCCGACAGAACATCATCTACTAAGGGGCTACACAAACACATGTGTGCTCATAGACACATAGTCTACTTCACTGATCAGCGACCAGTCACATTTTGTCAAAGTTGTAGAGTCAGCAAACAACAATTACATTAAATTTTAGATATCTTAAGTGAATAGGCAAGTGTAAATTATTGCCACAAAAAAGCTGTGAAGACCAACAGAAATTCTAGAAGAGCCAAAACTGATTCAGAAGGAAAGCTTGGGACATGACGTACACTGGAGGGTCTAAGATCAGCGCTGGATATCAACAGAATCTACTTCGGTATGAGGAATACTCATTAACTTCTTCCTCAGAGCTTCTCAAAGATCTGTTACCCCTTGAGTGACCAGCCTAGAACTAGACTTTCTTAACTAAGTATTCAGCCAAATGGCCAAGCGACCTTAACACTAAGCCCAAAAAAATGTTAAAATTAAGGGTACATAATCATATAAGGTACTAAGGTTCTGAATCTCGAATTGACGTGACACTTTGAACTAGAGCTTCTAGCAGACGTTACATACAGAAAGCAGGAATCGTTAAGTGCTATTGGACCAAAACGTAAGAGCATCACATTTTAGTGAAGTCCAATACCATTCCAGAAATCCAGGCAATGCCAAGGTCTTATGATACATCAAACTATTAATATAGTAATGTTTTCATCTTCTATTATCCTAAAAATCAAACTTCTCTTAGTTTCAATTCACAAATAAACAAAATATCACGCTCAATCCAATCAGCTCAACTCAAGTCAGATAGCCAGTATACGTATAACCCTCCAGAAACAGGTGTGGGAAAGAATTACATAGACGACCTACCTCAGAGGAGAGCAATTGTAGGGTTCCCTGGGCAATGATGAACCAGACTGATTTCTAGAAAAAGAATTAGCTAACCAATTAAGAACGTAAATATTTCTCCAAGCAACTAGACTCCTGAAATGAGACTCAAAACACTGCCTAGGTCCCCACAAATTGATACTCAAGTTATTACTTAAGGTATACTCGATCAGGAGCCAGAAACTTCAATAAAACTCAACCATTGCAATTCTGATGTATGCATATTCACCTCCAGAAATTGATATTGATGTCGTAGTCCCAAGCTTCTCGTGCAACTGCTGGTGACATCCAATCAACAAAGCCTTCTTGGTAGTCACCTAAACAGGAATAAGCCCCACATTGAAAGAAAAAAAGTCATTACTTTCCTGTTTAGATCAATAAGTTCACTGTGGTCATGCTGGTAGAGTTGTAAAAGCCATGGATTTAGGACTTTCACATGTATGCATGGGTCAAGGGTCAAGGGTCAAGGGGTCAATCCCCACCCTTCAAAAGAAAACAGTTTACTATCAATCACAGGCTTCCAACTTCCTAATTAAACATTTTGGCCGCATATGCCAGCACAAAGTCCATTAGATAATGTGCCTAGTCATTACCTTCATTGCTTTTCATAACAAACAGAAGGTTAAAAAGAACAAAGTAGATTGCACGTTTTTATGGTAAAAGAATCAAACCAATCTATGCCAATTTGCAAAACAACTTTACCTCCTTAAAGTCCAGTTCCACGTATAAATAAGGAGCTTTCCCCTCCTCCTGTCAAAAAGATATGAAACATACATCATACATTTACTCAAAAGATGACAATCTAGGTTTCACTCAACCTAGCACACTCATAATCTCAAACCAAAAGATGTCAACATATTCATGAAAGTACAGCATGAGCAAGCTCATATAAAGAACTTCAGATATTTCAGGCAAAGCAACAACATCATTCCAATAAAAAAAAGTGAAGTCTTGGTCTGAGATATCCAACAAGACCTCAACAGAAAGATACATTTTATCGACAGCCCCGCAGATAGTAGTAGCTCAAGCCGAGGAGTACAGTACAGAAAAAGTAAAAATTTGAACAAATTAACCACATGGTAAACATCATGCATCTTATATAACAACACAGTAAGGGGACCGACTTCATAGTCCAGTTATGCAGTGCATCAGAACAAGGGCACCCCCTAATAATACTCTGGACTTACCATGCTTGACCCAATATCATGGTAGAATAGCAAATTGAGAAGTCAAGAATCCAGAGGTTAACACAGGGAACAAAAAGACATGTGAAACTATTAACCAGAACTATATAATCATACATCATTGTCCGGGAACATGAGAAGGTTATACCTTATCATTTTAGCTGCATCACGCAACGCAATTCAATGGAACAGCCCAAAATCTCACCTACCTTCAGCTGAAAATATGTCGTATCAAAACCTGCACCAAGTGATAAGATCTGCTTCTTTGTCGGACCATTTTCTCCAGTTTCCATATCACAGTCAAGAAACTGAAGAAGTAATTTCCGCAGAGCAATCCAACGGGCGAAGTAACCTTCATCGAGAAGGAAGGATAATAAGAAAGCATCCATTAGAAGAAATAGAACCTATTCTATTAGGAAGATTAGTAAAATACCACGATTAATTATGGGAGATCTCCGAACAGGTCTTCTGACAAAGAGATGGATGAAGTTATCACGCATGTATCCTTTTTTCACACAGGACCTTAGTAACAGCAATTATAAGTAAGTTAATGACTGCACAGTAAGCATTCATCATAATCACTGGCAGAAATTTTCAAATCAGCTGTTAATGCAAAAGTATGATGAATGATCAACTGTCGTCAATAGATTGTGCATACTAATTGAAAGAAAAGTCTTTACATTATAGCTCTTATCCAATTTTCACACGTCAACAACACAATCAAAGTGAAAAAATCTAAGAGTGGTGAAATCTGCTCATGACAGTGGAAAATCTTAAGTAAAAGGAATCACCAAATAGACACATTACATCACAGGAAAAACAATTACAGTCATGGCATTCTGATTAGATTGAAATACAAAGAAGAATTGTACAGGTACCAGATACATAAAAAAGGAACCAAACGCAAGACCATGAGAATAATAAGAGGATAATGAGGCAAAACAGAGAGAGGGTCAGAGAGAGCGTGAGAAAGAGAGAGGAGAAAAGGAATGTGGGCTCACAATTTACTAGCAGAAGCGTCATCATTGGTGGCTTGCACAGCTGTAGTATTGCTGTGAGCCTCCGCCCCGGAGGTCGTCATCAGAAGCAAGAGCACAGACTGACAGAAGCAAATTATCCGCCTTTAATTAGATGCATATTTCACGGGAGAGAGCCTCTAGGTTATGAGCAAGCACATATTATCAGCTACATTGAAATTTAAGCACTGTGAATCGAGAGGAATTGAGTAGAGAACTTCATAGCTTTTTGCATCATGTTGTAATCTGTCTAAAAAGCTTCTTCACATATTCCCAAACCTGTTCAATCAACAAATATATCACTTACCAACCCACTGCCTACCTCTCTCACCATTTTATTATCCGTCTTGATTACATGATCGTTTAAAAAATTTAACACATCAAATAAACAATCTTCACACGCCATTTCTGAAAAGGCATACACTGATAAAAGAAGTTTCACAAGAGAGAGAGAGAATCTCAGAGATGGGAGAAAAAAGGAGTTATGATGCAGCAGAGAGATGTAGCTCGAAGGGAAATATTAGTGGACACATTCGTGCGCAGGGTAACAAAAGAAAAAGTAGCAGTGGAGAACAAATCATAGTACTAGCAGTCTAGACGTTAAACAAAATCTTCGCAAATTTTCCATTCAGATGCTTTCATTCAACTGAACTCAAATTCTGAGACAAAATACTCTTCCGAAGTTTACAACCAGTTACCAACCCAAATTATCCAATAACGGTGAAGGAGGAGGAAGCAAGACGACGTACAGCTTTCGCACAAAAAAGATTCGTTCAATACGAATTGAGAAAGAACCGCTAGCCGTCCTTCCCCTGCACGGTAGTACAAGAGGATGGGACACGCCCAAGGATTGAGTTTTCTTCTTTGTTTGTTTCTCCTTTTTTTCCAAAAAACATACATTTGATGTAAAAAATTATGAAATGATGTTATTGAAGAGATAATTTCAATAAGGAAGAAATATTTCACATCGCACCTTTCAAAACTATGAGTTTCGGTAGTTTATTAGAGATGAAACAACCAGGGTAAAAAGATAGCAAAAGAGTACACATGTCAATGCATATATGACAGGAACAACCTATCTTGACTACAATAATCCACTTAAAAGTGGCCAAATATCCTCTAGTGAGGCCTAATCCTCTCTAAGAGGCCAACTTATTCTTCAACAAATGATCGATGCCTTCTACATAGCATTTCGTCTCCAATTATACTAAAGCCTAGGATTAGATATTTACTACTCTACCTTAGCTATTTATGACTTATCATTACTCCCCCTCTCAAACAACCTTGTCCCCAAGTTGGAAAAAAGGAAAATGAAAAAGCTACAGTATGGTGCAAGCTACAGATCGTCGACACGCCTGCTGGAGGTTTTAGGTTTTGCATCTTCCAAAATGGCATTCCACTACCAGAGCTGGATAAAGAGATGTCAGGGCCAGTGGAGACTGCTCTTCGAGCACTGTTACCCCGGCTGTAGCTTGGGAACGAAACAACCCCAGATTCAGTAGGATGAGATTCTGAACGACAAGGGAGACCTTGACGATGGTGAGCTCAGGTTCCAGGGATTCCAAGGAAGCTACATACTCTTCCAGAGTGTATTCGAACTGTATCTCGGTTGTCACTTTTCAGAGATGTCAAAGCTCCCAGAAGATCCGACTGGTTTCACCCATGGCTGATTTGGTTCCCATCCCAGAAACCGATTTCTCCTTAAGCCTTTGTACAACTGTGGTACCAAGAGATTTTGATGTGCAGAGGATGGGTTTAATCCATGCATGTGTTCTAGGCAATATACTTCTCCCATTGATTAAGAGCTGACGATGCTGTTGAAATCTTCACCGGCAGCTAGAATGTTTGTCCTCTTCTGCTTCGAGAGCGCCTCCCTCCTCCCTTTCTCATCCATCCTTTCTTCCTTCTCTTTTTCTGTCAAACGATCTTCTACTGCCTTCCCTTTTCAGAATCCCTAATTCTCTCAAAACCCCAAATTCTCTCAAGACTAACACAAAGTCGATTATACTCCTTACACACAAGGTGGACAGTTGGGCGAAGACAAATCATCATCCCCCTTTTCCTTTTCTTCTTCTCCTTTTTTCAGACGATGAATCCTTTGCTGTTTTCTCCATTTTTCAATTTTTGTGATTCCTTCTTTATCCTCACACCAACGATGAAAACATCCCTCATTTTGTTGCTGCTGAAAACTAAACTCTCCTTGTTCCTTCCCTTACTCTTCACGGTCTCCGATCTTCTCTTCTTGTTCTTTCCCTTCTTTCCATTCCTCCTTCCAGTTTCAGATCTTTGAATTCTAACCTCTTCTTTGACGGTTAATCTCACGTCCTCTCTCGGTTCTATTTTCTGAACCCCAATCTCCTCCCTCGTGGTTCTTGATTTCACATTGCTGAGTTCCATCTCCTTCATTTGCGGTCTCCAGTTTCTAAACCTCTCGACCAGTAGTTCCTGGAAATCTAACCACGAAATCTGCCCAAAGTAGTCCCATAACCATTCGAGCCATTGAAACACAGCACCCTCCATGTATTCAGCGGCTGCTTGAAATTTATTTTGTTCGTCGATGTTGCACGAGGAGAAATAGAGATCGGCCTTGTACAGCCAGCCTTGCGGATCCTTCCCGTCAAGATCGGAGGTTTGATGGCGTGGTTTACAAACTCGAGCTCCTCCATCTCTCTTGTTTTCATCGTCGCAACCTGCTTCTCTATTTGAACCATCTTACTAGCCATTATTCACCACAGCTGCCCCAGATCTAGCTTAGATACCAATTGATAGGAACAACCTATCTTGACTACAATAATCCACTTAAAAGTGGCCAAATATCCTCTAGTGAGGCCTAATCCACTCTAAGAGGCCAAATTATTCTTCACCAAATGATCCGATGCCTTCTACAGAGCATTTCTCCTCCATTTATACTAAAGCTTAGGATTAGATATTTACTACTGTACCCTTAGCTCATATGACTTATCAATATACTACAAGGTTATTCTAGAAAAAAAGAGAGAGAAAGGTTTCATTACAATGTAACATGGAAGCACCACATGACAAAAACCAAACCTAGGTCTAGCCATACAGTAGATCAGATAAGTAAATAAACAAACAAACAAACCCAGCCCAGTAATTTATTCACAAAAAATGTTGTCAAACAACGATCCCATGCCACCTTAAAGAAAAACAAATCTCTCCCTCTCAAAACCATCCATATCAACATCAAACCTCATCCAGGTCCTAAGATGGCCGGAAAAATTCCTAATTCTTCATGAAGAGAAAGAAACAACAGAACGAAAGAAAGTGAAATCTGACTGCTGCAGAGTGAAATAGTCATCAAAAAGGAAATACTAATAATAGGGATATAGTTGACATCCGCCGCTGACCCATAAGAAATCGTCATCAGCGGTACACAATCTCAACACTGGCAGTGCCGAATTTAGATCCACACTAAGCATCCAAATTGGTTGAGGGTTTAAAATCCATCGTCTATTTCATTTTCAAAGAACAAGAAAAATAACATGTACTCTTTCAGAGTAATTACCACTCAAAGGGATGAAGACGTGCAGTTGAGAAGAGATTGCGATCTGAAGCGATTGGAGAAAGAACGGTAGGTCGCCAAACTAAAATGATACCCGATAAGTACCAAAAGAAATTGAAAAACTAAGACCAACTTTTAGGTAGTTCTCGATCAATGGGATAAACTAAGAAATCAAATCAATATTGGGACGATCAGTAGCAAACTAAGCCGGAAACCTAACAGCTTCACACGGATTATGCAACCGTAGTCAAATTGCAAACAGTTCATAATTGATAGACGTAATTATTCATGTAAGTCAAGAGAGTGGTGGGGGATTGAAGCAGACGAAGAGGATGATCACTGACCTGAAAGTGGTTCGGTCTGTCTACTGGCGTATCAACGCACAGTTTCTGCTATGGCTGGGCAGACACACGATAGATGCAGTGCAGCAGTGCCCATGACACGCGAAGAGAATGAAGACAGTGTTAGGGTTGCAAAATTACCGTGAGTGAAATGTTGAAAAAAATTCTGACATGTTTTCAATAAAAAAAAAAACACTCCACCCCAAAAATATTATTCATATTAATATATAACCAAAACTAATTTTTAAAATAACACTTAGAAATCGTTTCTAAAGTCGTGTTTTGAAAAGATGATTTCTCAGTTTCTCAGAAATAAGTGAAATCATTTTTTGAAGGGACAATTTGTTACGGAGTATTATTTTATGAATTAGTTTTGGTTGGAGGTTGAGTAATATTTTTGTCGTGGAGTGTTATTTTGGAACCTTTTTAAGTGAAATGTAGAGAAAGAGAAAAGGATCTCTATACAATTATGATCCTTGTTCGCCGGATGCAAATATTTACCGTGAGTGAACTAAAGATAAAAGGACATAATTTATCATAAGGGTGGTAGTTTAGCAGCTGAATTTTTTAAATCTTAAAGAACCAAATATTTTGGCTCCAATTTTATCACTAGTACACCTCATTCTTCTTTTTAATTAATTATCAAGATTGTAAAAAACATTATGAGAGTTCAATAGGAACTACTAAGAGTACACGATAGTAAAGTGGATAACTAATACGGATGAAATAGTAATATTTAAATAATAAAAATTTTATAACAAATATTTATGAACATAACATATGTTCTACTTTGTACATAATATTTGTATTTTGCTATTAACCCCCTAAAATGTATATTTATATATTATAAATTTATCACATTCATAAACTATAAAAAAATTTACAAGTTTTGCTGAGAGATATAAGTTAATTTATATAAGTGATTTTTATGAAAAAAGTCATACTATTACTAGGTAAAACAAAAGAACAAACAATAGTATGATAGAAAAGTTATTGGTATATTTGTAATTTTTCCCTGACAAATATTCAACCTATAGATAATGGAGGTGGTCCTTATATCATTTTTTTCTAAAGTAAACCTTATACAAAGACGACATTATTTTCATTTCGGGATTTAATAGAAAAAATAGTCTTCTTTTTACAACCATGTTAATTATTCATATATTACACATTGTATAAACAAACTCAATACACCACACGGTTCACTAACTAAAGAAAAACAATAGCTTAATGTTCATACTACCAACTATAGATGTGTTTGCTTTAATGTTTTATAATACAAACTAATGTGTATCATTACTATTTTATTATACTCTACTAATTTTTATTTTAATAAACATTTTTTTAATGTTTAGGACATGAGACTTCAAAATGGTTTAAATGTTGATGAAGTGTAATTATAAGACCTAAACTTTTCAATTTAGACATATACTAACCAAGATTAATGTGCATGTCTAAAGAAAATTATGCAATAAAATGAGGAAAATAGATATTCTCAATGGTAGATTATTGTGAAACGTGAGATAGACTAGCGTTTTGGAGGATGAATAATCTCCAGCTGATTATTTCATCTACCTTGATAAATTAATCTTAAATTGTTTATAAGACAGAGAAATGTGTATCATTATTGTATATTGTATATTACTCTATATTTTTATTAACTTAGGTTTCTTTATGTTTAGGACTTGGAAATGGTTTGAATATTAATGGATGGGTGCGGGCACGCGACACTCACGCGAGGCAATGATGCGCGACGCGCGCACGAGGTGACTGACGCTGGTGCAAGACGAACGCGGGGTGAGACGGGCATGGGACGGCGGAAGGCACGGCGTTGGTGTGGGAGGGGTAAACTGGGCGTCAAGTGCCGAGTATTGAACACTGATTCACAAATTTTAATTTATACTTTATCGATACCATTAATAAATCTATATTTAAAATTTATATATAAAATTGTCATCCAATTTGATTATGTCTAACCAATACATAATAACAATCTTGATCAAGAGTAGCACTGTATTAAGCGAATTTGAAGCCGGATTTTCATCAATACATGTTCCAAAGGTTACTTGAAATTTGTAATTTAAAATTTTTGTCAATCAAACCTAGCCCGGATAAGTCACCCGAATTGGACCCATAACCCGAATACCGGAATGACGCAAAGACTAACCCGAACCGAAAGCACCCAAAACTGAAATCAACCAAAGCTGAAGTCACCTAAATCTAATATAAATCTAATGAACCCGACCCGACCCGAATATTAAATATCTACAAATTGACTCGAACCGAGTGATCCGAATTGTAAGGTCTTTACACCAGCAAGAGTTGGGCAATACAAGATTTTCTCCCACTATATATTCTTCTTGAGTGCATACATGACACTTTGTCCTTTCCTAAAACAAAGACAAATATCTCCTTTGATATTTGTGGGGATCGTGAGAGCTTACAAAAACCTTTTTAGTTAGAGTTAGGTTCGTGATACAAGCCAATTTATTCTACTCTTTCTATTCAAAATATAAGTTATTTTAGGGTTGAGAATGTTATTCAAAATATAAGTCATCTTACACTTTTTGTATTCATCATTCTACTTTTACCCTTTACATTTTAAAATTATTATATTAATTTCACCCTTTTTCTCTTCACGATAAAATATACTAACTTCTTTATATTCTTTCCATATAAAAGTAAGAATACACTAGTCATTTTACACTCTTCCTTGAAAGGTGTGAAAAAGTCGAATACTTGCATTTTAAATAGAAGACAGTATTTGGTTAAAACTTCTTAACTAAAATATCAGATGTAGTATTTGCTTCATTATTTGTATGTACCACAGTGTGATCCAACATCTTTTTTAAAAAAACATTAAGCAAGTGGAAGCACCAAAGGGTGATGAAAATTAAGCACATTCATAATGGACTTGCTAGTAGTCTCATAATTGTTTTCCACAACAACAATTATGTGTTTTCCTTTCCATGTGAACAATATTCCTTTGTGTTCGGTTTCAGTTGCTTAAACATCAACCAATTTAACACTCAATCGGTAAAGAAACTCTTTTTTTTTATATACTTTTATTGAGTCCACCTATACTTGCTATGGTGGCATCACTTCTTGCACTGTCATTATTACATTTTACCTAGTTATCTACGGGTGAAATCAATTGAGCATTATTGATTTATTGAATGTCAATTGGATTTTTATTCCAATGTGCTTATCAAATGATGGAGTCTTTGGTTTGTTCATAGACACAGTTAATGACATGTTAATGCATTGATATGTCATAGTTCAATTTAGTTGACTTTGTAGTACACCTCAAATTTTGTTCCATCCAATTTTCCATATCTCATTGAAAACTAATCTCCACACTGGTGGTCAAAGCTTAGTTTATTTTGTGTCTTCTTTGCTCATTGACACTCCATTGGAATGTCAAGAGTATCTTCCTCTGTGTCATGGTTATTATAACTACCAAACTGAAAACCTCTATTACAAAGCAAGGTTAGCAAACCATTGTAATTTGTTAACCAAATGAAAAGTTTGGTTCTCTCTGATAGGGCTACCTGCCATATATTGTCCCATATATGGTTTCATTCTGGGATGATTTGCACTAATATTGTATGTAGTGGACACTAAGGGGGTGTTTGTTTTGGGGTAATCAGGAAATAGATTCTCTTTCATGTTATTTGTTTAGCAAGTTTTTGCTATTTTTAGGAAAGGATAAGAGGATGGGATTACCCTAAAACCCTCTATCTTGATTCCCCACCCATACTAGAGAATGAGATTCCATTTCCCAATACACTTTGACCGAAGACATATGACCATTGATTGGTGACCGGTGAATGTTGATCGACAATTAATGACCGTTGACGGGCAGTTGGTATCTGTTGACCATTGACCAGTGGCTGTTGACCAGTTATTTATTTCATTTCTTCAGCTCAAACAAACAACCAGAAAAATCAAAGAGAATTCTTTTTCATTCCTCACCATTCCCTTTCACCCGCTTGAAACAAACGACCCCTAATAATTTCTCATCTTTAAAACTCTTTCATGGCATTAAATTAAACACTTCATATTTAATGAGTGCAATTTTTTTCCCATAGCTTCAAGGTATTATTGTGGCAGTAAACTTGTTTGATCATCCAATTTCCACTCATCATCTCCATTTCGCAAGTCTATAACGCAAACAACATGATTGATATAATCTAGCCTATTGTGATTCATGAACTTTTTAAGAGTTTTATCAGTAGCCCATTCATTACTTATAGAAGTCACACTTGAGACCTTCTTTCTCAGTCAAATAGTCTATCTTGAGACCTTCTTCAATTATAGAAGTCACACTTGGATTAGCCCTTTTGTACTTACTCTGTAGTCCTGTCACCAAATAACTATCATATTAGTTCTTTATCCTCCAACATTTTCTAAAAGATAAATACTATTCATATGGTTGGCTTTTCGTATGCCTATGACATATCTTTTTCAAAGCAATATTGTGAAGTTTACTCTCATCTTCTATGTACCCCAACTAAAATAGTTGTATGTTTTGTCTACTTTGTTGCATACTAAGTTGGGGAGTTATTGGGATTGCATGGTGAAACACTTGTAGTCCCATTCTTGCATGTCTGACAAATGTATTCCATTCTGCCATTATTTCCTTCATATTCTCAAGAGAAAATAAAAATGAGTGTCATTGGGCCTCTCATGTGGGAGGACGACTCCTATATAATTCAAAGTTGTTGGAAAGAGGAACTTAATTTGGTCAAGTACTCTTGAAGCTACAATATTTTTGAATATCACGAGATTGGAATTGTCGAGGCCTACCGTCCCCCATACTGGTTGTTAAATATATCCAAACCATAATGCTCATATGATTGTTGTAGCTTTTTGGTAAAGCTTATGTATAATAACTTAATTCAATTTTCCTAGATCCAAGTGGTCCCCCATTTGTGATCTTCAATATTAAAAGAGATAAGAGATAACATAAAGATGTAAGGTGATACAAGGTTTTCTTGTCTGCTTCATCTACTAAGTTGAAACCCCCAAGTACGTATAACTTTCATGGTTGAAACTTGAACATATCTCATGACCAGGTTGGTTAAACTTGTGGGTAATCTTAACCAAGGAAGGGTGTTGGCAATAAAGTGTCATTCAAGCCTATCATGTACTTTTCACAAACAATTTGATTGTTGTCACCCCCTTTTCTGTCTTGGAAACATTCATGGTGTGTGAAATCTTCTTAATCACCATGGAGTTATCCATAATTTATCTTTCACAAATAAAGATGCATGGACTTAGGGAGACTAGTTTGGGGAGATGACATTTTAACCATTTCATAATCATCTTAGTTATGGCAGCGTAGAGTGTAGCCGACATTGCAAATAGCGATGGGGCGGAACTATATAATCAATTGGGGTTGTCAACCTAAGGAATAAGGGAGATAATGGTAACATTCATTTTTCCACTTCGGAGATTTCAAAAGCTATGTGATCATGCCACAAAGATAGGCTTGAATTTTTTTAAAAAAATATTTCTATAAAACATGGAATTAATCTTTTCCCAATTAATTATGTTGCATGATCCATAAACATTTTTCCAACAAATCATGACAACTTCTTCACAAGTAACTCTGTCTATATGCTGGGGAAATTTATGGCTCAAACTTGTATGTTACCCACAATTCAATGGTAAGTATAAGTAGTAATTTATTCTCATTATGTCTTATTTATCTTATTAGCTCAATCCAATATCCTTCAAGATATAAGACTTCTTTAGCTTTAGTTTGTCTCCTTTTTATTGTTGTTTTAAAGATATGTTGTATTCATGTTCCCTATAACTATAAATTGGTTCATTGAATTTCAAAATATATAGCTCTTCTTTAACTAGGCAGTACTCTAACTCCCGCCTTATAACTTCTTTCCAAATCCATCAAATGTTCTCCTCTCCAATAAATGATGCATTTATATGTCTTGCGAAGGTGTTGAAGAATCTTGTTCGTTTTGTTGTAAAATTTTTTAAGTATATCTTATTCAACATGAAACTTTGTACATGTTGAGTAATTCATCACTAATATCATTGTTCATAATAGTAGCAGAGAGACGAAACCTCCATGAGTGAACCATGCGAGTTGAATCCTAAATGAGCACTCCTATGTGCGTCTAGTACTTTGACTATTGGACTTCATAAATACAGGACAATGGTCATGTGAGATCTATGTTTTAAGAGAAATCGTAATCGAGTTGGTTGACAATAATTACTTATAAAAAAACCAACAACTGAAAATAAAAAATAACCCAACAACACATAAAAGATGAAATAACACAATGAAATCCAAAACCTAAACTAAATTTTGCTTTATAATCATGTAATCACATATGTTTCAAACGAGAATAGTATTTCTATTAGGTAAACCATTAATGATGACTAGATTCAATATTTTGAATTTTATTGGTTCATAATTTATTCATAAACTAGTTAACCAACCAACCTTGGTTTTTTACTTACAACTGCTAGCTTAATTATTTAAAGCATTTTAAATTTCATTGTAGAAAAAAGTCTTTCAATAATCACATAGCAAGAAAGTGATTAGTTAGGTCATCATTATGTCTTTTGATGGTATATTTTGTTATCATTTTGTAGAGATGACATTCCTCAAAGTTGATTGGATTTTGCAGTCAACTTTTTAGTTTATGCGGTTATTAAATTTACTTATTTTTTTATGCCCCAGGTACTATAACAAACATAATTGATAATTGGACAAGAAGAGCTTCTTCATATATTTAATGAGTTGGAAACTTACCGGTATTCAGTAACCATTGCGGTACAATGAGTCTTAACTACAACTATATGTAGCCATCTTTGGCTACATTTTTTATGGTACAATTTGTGTAGAGTAAATGTTTATGTTTTATAAGTTTGTTGTACAGTTTATAAAGTTAGTATGTACATTTAGTACAAATTCAGAAATATCACAATTCACTGTATACATGTACATATACATCCGTACAGTTTTGAATGATCACATGTACAGTTTTCAATGACCAAATGTACATGTATGTAGCTATCTATAACTACATGTGGTTGTAGCCAAGAAATTTGGATTGCGGTATCTTCTTACTTTGTGTATAAAGTTCCGTCAAAATAATAAATTTATGGTGATAATAGTAAATTTGTCTAGCCTTGTTTCTCAAGTGATACGTTATAGATTAACGACTGTGGTTTATAATGTGATTGTCTAGTATTAGAAGCCTGTTTCTCACGATCCCCAATCTTAAAGAAAGGACTAATCATCTGTTGTAACTCTAGTTTGTCAATAAACCAATAACAGCAAATCACATGAACACAAAATGTAGTCATTTGAAGAAATACAATGTGGACACTGTCATTATCGTCTTTCTCTCTAGGTGAGGTTGTAGCGTTCGACATGCTTTTTTTTATATAAATGGACAGTATAAATGTACCAACATATGTTATTTTGGACTTCTTTATTTGTTTTCATCGTTCGACTAAAAAAACATAAATGTCAGTATAAATGACAGCATAAATGTTAGTATAAATGCCTGTAACAAATACTACTTTTTCGTTTCCGTGCTTTCACTTCCGCTTCTTTACTCACTTCATAATGCAATATTGATTTAAAAAAAAGACATTTTTTACAAGTTACTTTATTTGTTACAAATTACATAATGTTTCAAATAATTTATAAAAAATAGTACTACTCCTTTAGCCAAATTAAAAAAAAACCACATTAATAATACAAATCTACAATATATTATTTGTAATACAACATAGATTAAAAAAAATTAAAAAACAATAAATAGACACACTTATTGATATATAAATTAAAATATTAAAAAAGTATATAGATATATGAATAAATATAAATTTATTAACATACAAAGTTACAAAAATATTATATATTATTAAAAGTTACAATTTCACAAAATAAATTCACATAACATTATCAGAAAATTTGAAACGCTGTTTTTTTTTTACATTATAGAATTTAGATAATAACAATATATTCTTTAGAAGTTACAAGTTTTGCCTAAAATAAAAAATAAAATTTTATTGATTATATAAATATTTTTATTTTTTTTAGTTTCTCAAGTTTTTTCATTGTATATTAAATACTCATAGTAATATTGTTTGTGAATTTTTCAATTTATTTTTACTAACAAAATAAAGTTACTTAGTGTAATATAATAAATTGTAATTGTAATACGAAAACGGTAAACACACTACATATAACTAACTTAACCAAACATACTGCATATATGTCGCACTGCCAAACAACAGTTTTCAAAACAGCTGCATTTATGCCAGTGTAAACCTGCCAGCAAATATATTACTCCCTCCGTCCTAAAATGACCGTCGTATTTGCTTTATGACACGTTTTTCCACTTCAATATTAAGCATATAAGATAAAATAATTTTATAAAACTAAATTTTGTAACATATAGTTTATCATGTAAGAAATCATATATAAAATTTTAATTTTCAAAATTAATTTATCTTATATGTTAAAAATTGAAGTCAAACGACATATCCAAATAATAAACTTGACAGTCAATTCAGGACATAGAGAGTATATTTATACTAGCGTAAACCTGCTGTTGCCAAGGTAGTCATACCGTACAGAGCCTTAAAGTTTACGCTCCATGGGCCTGTAGAGCCGTAATTGGGCTGAAATTGAAGTTGTATCCCCATTCTTCCATTTCCCCACCCTCTCCTAGTTCACTTCGGGGTTTCGACTTTGAGATGAAGTGCTAAACCCCTTCCCCTCCTTTACAGTTTTCCAGCGTAAGGACGGCATTCTTGCAAAGCTCGAAGGAAGCGGAAATGGCTGCTCCAGGCATCTCGTTTAGCGGCAATGTGAAGGTCAGGCTTTCGCCCCTTGTTTGTAAATCTCGAATTCTACTGGTTATCTTCAGGTGATTATAGTTTATTTGTGTATTATATATATTTTCGCATATCGCTCTCTTTAGAGATTCATTGATGAATCTTTTTTTCCCCATGGATCGTTGGTTAGCTCTCAGTCTGGTTAGCGTCTAAGAATTTTTTGTATCGGCTTTGCCCTACTCATTTGGAATTTTGAAAGTCGAAGCTTACAAGTACCGTGTTCGGTAGTATCCGTCTCCTGTTTATGATCCCTTAGATTTGAATTAAAGGTGATTGCGAAACAGACGTGCTCATGTAGTGGATGGATACAGGAAAAGCTTTCTTTGTGAGGGTAACTACCTCGGATTATCCTCCTCGCTTCTCGTTTTGAGCTGCTCTGTTATCCAAGGAGCAGGTTGATACTTGAAGCTATAGTCCTCGTGTAGTAATTCATCTTGTTTCTGTTCTTCTGGAGGTGCATGTGTTACCCAGTTATATTATCTGGTTATTAGTGTGCTAGGACTTAAAGAGACTGTATTTCCCAGGAGCTACTTGGAAGAAGAGTCCTAAATGTCTTGTCATGTCCATTATTCTATCTCTGTTTTCTCTGTTGAGTTGCACTGTTAGGTCAAACATCTTTAGCGATCGGATGTTGTCACCTAATCGGATTCTGGAGTCCTTCAATTTTCATCTGCTGAACACAAATTCTCGTTCTGTCTTTCTATTTTTTCTTTCTTACTTCGACTTCTTCTTCTATTTCATTCTTCCTAGTTCCCGGAAACCAAGAAGTACTATGTGTTATTCCAATCTATTTGCACTTTTTAAAATGAGTTGTAAGCTTGATATATGTAGGATTTTTATTTGAATGGTTGTACGTTTTCTTCTTGAAGTTTTAATTCACTGTGTGAAACTAAAGATTTGTTCTAAATGCAGAAAGCAGTGGCTGGGATAAGACGGATTAATTTGGAAGGCCTTCGATGGAGGGTTTTTGATGCCAAAGGACAGGTCAAAACTTCTACATAATGTTTTCTTCTTTTTCCACCTGTGATTTCCTATCCTCCTTTGCCTGGAACTTTCTGTAGTTGGCTGTGGTAAGAATCCGACAGCTCGGGTCCCTTTGAAGCTTATAAATATTAGTTGGGGTATGTTCAGGCTTTATGGCGCAAACTCCCTTTTTTGGCAGTAAGCATTTAAATTTATAATTCGTGCTGCGCTCTACTGCTATGAATTTTAGGTTCTTGGAAGGTTAGCCTCCCAGATCTCTACTGTGCTTCAGGGAAAGGATAAGCCAACCTACGCACCAAATCGTGATGATGGGGACATGTGTGTTGTCCTTAATGCAAAGGATATATGTGTCACTGGGAGAAAGCTTACCGATAAATTCTATAGGTGGCACACTGGGTGAGTACAGCTACCCTTTTTTTAAGTCTAAACACTAGCAAGAACAAATGATCAAAATGATAATGGTAGGACCAAGAAATCTATATGGCATTATATGGACTTATGAAATCTGCTGCTATTGTATTATGATAATGAAGAGAAAGAAAAGCTTAAACTATTGGGGGCGAGATTGAGTGTCTGAACATAAATTGATGGAATGCAGCTCACCCCATGTACGGCATCAGTAGATAGCGCCTTGCAAGGGGAAAATAGTCAAATAAAAGAGTGCATAGATGTGTTGTTGCAGTTTAAAACATAGGAAATAGCTTGGTCTTTAGGTTGTCTAACAAGAGAAAAGGCAGATGCGTTGCTGCAGTTTAAAACATGGGAAATAGCTTGGTCTTTAGGTTGTCTAACAAGAGAAAAGGTTGATTTGATGAATCCTGTGATGTCAATGGAGTGGTCAACGTTAAAAATATATACTTAATGTTGGTTCAGGATCTTAGTAAGAAAATGTTAATCAATACTTATTTGTTTCTGGGAAACGTGTGCTAGGGTCTCAAAGCCCTGAGATGCCATTTAAAGTTATGTTGACGAGATGAATGAATGGTTGAGTAGGAAGGCATGTTAGCTTGCTCATGTGTTTGTCCGTGGCTTGTAGATATATTGGCAACTTGAAGGAAAGAAGTTTGAAAGATCAAATGGCCAAGGATCCTACTGAAGTTATCCGTAAAGCAGTGCTTCGAATGCTTCCAAGAAATAAATTACGGGATGTAAGTGTTCCTATTAGGATATTTGGTCGATGTTTTTTTTTGCCGTGGTCGGTTGCTGTGCCTATTATCATCATCAGAATTCTTGCCACCGCTACCTTTATTTACTGTTGCAATTGCTTGATTATGGCTCATTTATTTTATTGACCAAGAATTTTGGGTATTTTGTGGTGATTGGTTTTTGGCGATTGGTTATTATCATCAATGCATGATATTTATGCAGCTATTGGGTAATTTTTGACTATTTAACGTGTGATGAAAGCAAGTGTTGAACATTTTCACTGGTTTGGTTTTCCATGGCTGTTTTTATATGGGGCAGGATAGAGACAGGAAATTAAGGATATTTGCTGGTGGTGAGCACCCGTTTGGAGATCGAGCTGTTGAAAATTATATTATGCCTCCTAGACAAGTAAGGGAAATGAGGCCTCGAGCAAGAAGAGCCTTGTTTCGAGCTCAGAAGAGGGAGGAGCAACAACAACAAAAGAAGCAAGGTGTTACTGTTGCTGCAAAGTAAAAATCATCAGGAAGAAGATCAGAGGGACTCCAGTGTAAGCTCATAAATAAGACTATAGGACTCAGTGTATGACTCTAGACATGATTGAACATTTGTCCAAGGTTGGCTGGGAGCATATCCGCACGGGGAAAGAAGAAGATTCACAAATATTAAGTGACGTGATATTCTTCTCTGTGGTTTTACTATCATTGTTGGTTTGTGTCTTGTTCTTGTTACCAACTTTTATAAAGATGAATCAATTGCATTTGTACGAGTAGGACGACATCTTGATAGTTTTCCAGATCAAACTATTAACTCTTCTGCCCCACTTGCAGCAGATGGGATTTGATTAATCCAGGTTTCTGAATTTTTTTTGATAAGGGGGCTACACTACATGTGTAGCAGTACATTGACCGTGAACGGTCTACATAGCTTAGGAAAGTCCTTAGCTAGAAATTGAAAAGAAATTCATAGGAAACTTCAAACGAAGAATCCGAAACACCAACTGCAAGCAATGCGGTATCCTAGACTTTCAAACACTCTCATCAGCCCAACAAGGCTCAAAACTTCAAGCCCTCCCAGCAATAAATCTTCTTGACCATACTACCTTGATCATCATCCCCTCCTTAGTTTGTGGAAAACATACGAGAGCTTGGACTTTTGGCGAGCGTTAAAGACATTCCAAAACTGCTATTGAAGCCGATTGGGTTATTTCTTCACTCCGCTTCCCCTTAGAATGCGGTCAATATTTGCTAAGGATCTCCGTGGATAGGGGTAGTGAATACGCAACCGCTGGCCATATTTAAAGCATTCACGTGCCTCCGCAGAAATATTTGCAAACTTTTTATTCGGTTTCTTGACGCGAGGCTTCCTCGTCTTGTCTTGTTTTGTCTTTTCTGGTGAGACTACTACTTGCAGATCGTGTGCCACATTGACATATTTTCCTTCCACCGGGGTAGGCCCGTCATTATTTGGATTAAAAGGTGACCCGATAGAAACTTCCTGGTAATCCTCCCCCACACAGAAACTTAATGAACTGTCTGAGCTGGACATCTCATGGACTGGGATATCTTCATTAGCATTGTTGTCCCCAGGAAGAAAGTGGTGCAACTGGGTATAAAGTTTCGGCGCCTCCCCTTGAGCATTGGCAGTTAAAGTTGCTTGTGCCGATTCACATCTCAATGGCTCCTCACACATAATAGAAGAATTATTATTTCTAGTAAACGCTAGGAGCTTTGCCATGATTAACGGTTTCGGCGCCTCCCCTTGAGCATTGGCAGTTAAAGTTGCTTATGCCGATTCACATCTCAATGGCTCCTCACACATAATAGAAGAATTCTCTAGCAGTTGTATAACGGTTTTGTCCTCTAGTGGCCAACCGAGATGGAGGAAATCGTGCATGACTAACCAAATAGCCCGTGCGGAAGTGGACTTATGGGAAAAGTATGCACTTAAGATATCATGGGCATGCATGGGGAACAACTTCATCCAGGTTTCTGAATTGTTCGTTTAAAGCCTTTTGCTATTGTTTATGATGTGCTATGTGTCAAACCGTTCCTTCTGGAGGAGCTTAACACTTTGTTTAAGACCTGCACTTAACAATTTATAAGGCTTCATTGGACGTTGATTTTCTCTGTTGCTTGTTACACGTTGTGGAATCAAAAGGACGTTTTTTTAGGCGGTGTTGATATGAGTTTCGGGACGTCAGCTCCGTTAAGACTACAAAACAAGGGGGCATTCAGGTTGGATTTCAATGGGCGTGAAATATATATGGGATGTTCTATCTAAAAAAATAAAAAATATATGGGATGTTAGGGGGGCAAATTATACTAAGGGGGTGTTCGCTAGTCACGATAAAATCTTTAATCTACTTTTTGTAAAAAGCAGATGACATTTGTCAGTTTTTAGTTGGATAAAATGAAAACTCAGTCCACATGTTAACTGCTCATATACTAACTAGAGGGAGATTATTCTCAACGCAGATATACCTGCGTTTGGGTGTCAGTATCGAACGGCCCCTAAGAGTCCGTTCGTTTGGGGCGATGAAGACTTACAGCTGCTTTTTTTTCAAAAAGTGTGACATGTGTCACATTTGCATTGGACAACAACTTAACACAACACACTTGTCATATTCTAATAAGCTAACCATAGTGAGATTTATACAAACGCAGCTACGACTACGTTTCAAAGTGACTGTTGAACGGTGCCTAAGGGAGCGTTCGTTACGCGTGATTGGGAGATTAATCACTTTTTTTAAAAAATTGTAACAAGTGTCACGTTCTTATTGGAGTTAAAACTGACTAAAGTTTCAATACTTGACTGGGATTGATTAACCATAGTCAACTTATTTTATTCGCAGCTTTTGCTGCTTTTGGCATCCATCACGAACGCGCTCTAAAATGGAAGCCTATCAGCATCGTATTTCTATTCAATTTAGGGTGCGTTCGTTCTTGACAGCCAAAAAGCTACTATTTGAAGCTTTATGAAATACCCCGTAATTAAAAATAGTGATTAATTAGGCTAATAAGTAATTTAGAAGCTTAATTAAGTGTAAATAATTATGAGGGAACAAATCCCGAAGAAAACGGACCCTTAAAACGGTTTAAAAACATTACCGAACCTTAAAGCACGTTTTTCGAGGTAACCGGGAAAACGTGTCTTTAAGCGGGTCAAATAGACTCGTAACAGTTTTGGTCAACTAAATAACCATTAATAAATATTAGTGAAGCTTTAGGACCAATAAAATCAATAAAACGAGAGATTAGTAAAAACTGTCAAAAACGGGAAGTTGTGGGGTAGAAGTATAAATAACTCAAACTAGTGTGTCCAATATTGCAAATAAATTTCAAAACCCACAAGTGGGTCTGTGTGCTAGCCGATTTTAAGGCCCTCACCCTCACACTCTCTTATTTTCTTTTATTGTGTCTAATACACTAGAGGACAAAACCATTAAGTCAAAAAGCAAATATTTTCCTCTCTCCTCCATTCACTCCCTCTCTCACGTGAGAACACCCACACCAGCACCTCTCTTTTCCTTCTTCTTCAACCCATGCGATTTCCATGGTGGAAATAGAAACACCCACAAAACTCACCTTCTCTCCTCTTGTTACTCTAGCAAACCTCTTCCAAAAATTATAAAAACACCACCATTGTAATCCTCTCCTCAAGAGCTACACTTCCATCTTTCCAAAATTCGAAAACACCCACTTTCGTTTTCATGGGTATGCACCATTTGAAGCTTCAACACCACCATTAGAAGGCCCTTGTTCTCCTTGTTCTTCTAAGGTAAAAATATCTTCAAAAACTCCATCTTTTTCTAGCCTAAATGGCAAAACGAAAATTTAGACTAAACCTTGTTTGGTCTCTTGTATGTCCAGCCGATTTTGGCTTGTTGAAGGAGTTGGAAACCTTGTTCTTGAACCACTCCAAGCGTCAATTGCACTCTTGAGAGGTAATATGAATTCTAAACCCTAGAAATCTACATAGAAAGCTTAAATAATATTAAGAGTAGTTTTGGTATTGAATGTGTGTGTATATATGGGTGATAATGTTAGATTTGTTGAATACCAAAACCGGTAGAGAGAGAAGGAAGGAGAAAGAAGAGAAAGAAAAACTAGAAGAAAAACAAGGTAAGGAATGCTCACCTTGTGTAGACTTGCATATGAATGTAACAGATTTTTATAAGTTGAATTTAGTAATGAAAATGGTATTGTGTAGTAGAACGATGTACATGAGAATATAAGTATTTTGAAGCCTTAAAAATACATTTTAAAACTGTCAAAACAGATTGGGATTGAGTTAGTTATGTGCAGGAAATTTGGTAGTATTTAGTGTTGTTTAGCATTAGTATTTGTATGTGAGAGCTTGTATATGGTTGATGTTATAACAGGTGAGAATGAATGGAAATGTGTTTAAAACAATGTGGTGAGAGTGTAAAAATATAGGGGAGACTATGTCAAAATTTACCTAGAATTATAACACTTAGTGAATTTTAAACTAGGTGAATAATGTAAGTTGTAACAGATTTTGAAAGAGATTGATAGAGGGAAGATGGGGGGAGATAGTTAATGTAATTGTAATGTGTTAGAGGTGTTAGAAATGACATTAGAAGAGGAAGTTGTAGATGGAGAGTGTTAGAGTTAAAATCTGTAGCAAAACACAATTAGGAAACAACTAGTGAAAGTGTGAGTTGAAACTTAGAAAAATTATGTGAGTGAATGAGTATAAAGTTGTGTAATGAATTAGGGAATGAATTAGCATGATTTAGGGTGTTTAAATTGTACAAAAACATGTTAGGATGTATGTAGGAAAATTGGGGAAGCAATGGGTGAAATTGGGAAAGAAAAATAAAACTGTAACAAGGTTCTGGAACCGTCCGACCCAGACGGTGAGTCGGACGTGGGTCGGACGGGTCTTAAGAAACGAAAATAAAACCTTCTGGAATGGTCCGACCCAGAGCCGTGAGTCGGACGTGGGTCGGACATGGCTTAGGAAACATTCTGTAACGGTCCGACCCAGAGCCGTGAGTCGGACGTGGGTCGGACATGGCTTAAATTTCGAAATCCAACATTCTGTAATGGTCCAACCCAGGACGGTGGATCGGACGTGGGTCGGACAGGCAAAAAAAAATAATGGTCGAAGCTTCTGACTTCGTCCGACCCAGACGGTGAGTCGGACGTGGGTCGGACGGAGCTTAAGACTCGAGACCGAAACCTTCTGGAATGGTCCGACCCAGAGGGTATGGGTCGGACGGAATAGTGCTGGGTCGGACAGGGTAATTTTCTGGAACCGAATCTTACTGGAATGGTCCGACCCAGGGCTTGGGTCGGACGGTGGGTTGGACGGCCCAATCCTGACAAAAAAAAAAAAAATTTAATTTAAATAATAAATGTATATATATATGTATATGTATACCCATACATATATGTATATGTACATGTGAGTAAGCATGCAAACCTTAAGCAAGAATATAGAAACTTAAGTAAAGGAAAATGATTAAGTAAGGTGTAAGAGTAAGAAGTATAAGGACATAGTAAGTATAAGTTAAGTAATGATAGCTAAAATAATCATTTAATTGTATGTGTATAATAGGATTTGATTTGTGACATCGAAGGACGTTTGGAATTACGTGCGACGGTGAACGGTATGGATTCCTCATGCCCCGTATGCTATCTTGGTTACTCTGATTTGTGTGCTGTGTGCTAATTGATCACCAAATAAGATAAATGCACGAATCGGAGTTAATATGCATACTTGTGAATATGTAGTGTTGTATGATGTTGTATATCTTCTTTAAATCATATAAGGAAAAATTACATTGCCCACCCATGAGGTTTAGTGAATTTACACTGCCCACCCATGACCTTTCAAATATAACAGTGCCCACCCATGACGTTAGTGTAATATATCTTCCGTCACCCAATCTACATACTTCTGTCATGTTTTGTTAATGTTGACTAGACTCACCTTTATTGACCAAACGACACTTAGTAGCAAATTAAAAAAAAAAGGCACATTCCCCACGTGGTTTCCACTCTCCTTCCTACTTGTGATCTTCATTGCCTGCTCTCTGACTGTAAGTTCGTCGGGATTCATCTCTTAGTAGTGTGCGGTTGTTGCTAGAGATTCTAAGGTTCTATCTTATGTTGTATATTTCGCTGACTTGCGATTAGGTTTGTCATCCCCTAATTTGTGATATCTAGGGTTTGTGATTTCTGGAATAAATTTGGTCGCTTGTCTCTGATAGCCTTGCTCTGATGCGTTTGTGATTTATAAGCTTTGGGTTGACAACGTCTGCTGTTTACCGTGACATGCAGGCAATTTGAATGCCTACAACTTTGAGTTCTGGACACGACTAACTGTCTAATTACAACATCTGATTACGTAGTGACATATACATCAATGTACAACAATAGTATGTTCACCTCCGATGACCTTGCTCTGATGCGTTTGTCATTGAGATCTTGTACAGATGGAAATATTCAGGTTGTTTATGGCATTTATGATATGTTCTACTGATATTGTTTACTATTAATCTGTGTACTATTAATTAGATATTGTTTAGGGTGTTTACTGTCCTCCTAATTGTTAAGAAATTACTGCAGTTTTTAAGGGAATTTTTAATATATTATAGGGTGTTTACTATGGTTTCTCTTTCTCATGTTTGGGTAGCTAGCTAGATAACTGGACCATTTCTTTCTTTCCTTTCTCTTTCATAAAAATGGACCATACAATGTATTTGTCTGTTTTCATAACTATCGAACCCTCCTACTGCTTGAACTTATTAGAAAGGTAATTAAGTAGCTAATCTCACAATTGAATTCTAGAAACTTAATGAATTGAAATCGGTAACCTGTTGCAGCAATTTGTAAAGTTAAAACCTTGTTTACATTTTGTAACTCTCGGACTTACCTTGCTGCCTTCTATATACGTTCGATGTAAATGAACTGAAATCAATAATCTGTTGCAGTAGTAATTGGATGAATCTCAGGGAATAAGTTCAATCTTAAACGTAGCAGTAGTATTCAAAGGACGATCTTATTACACTGTCATCAATACATGATGTTGCAATGGAATTTTCAAAGGCCGATTGTATTACATCAACCCATACATAATTGACACCCCATACCTAATTGACACCAAACGATTACATAAGGATAGCCCAAACAAAAAACATAGCCAGTATTATCACAACGTATGCAAACACCATCTTCACTTTCTGCAGCTGAACCAGTCTAACTTTTCCATCTCTTCAACTTTCGGGAGCAGGCAAGAATTCATCCAATAGCATAGATTTAATGCCACTAATAGAGATGTTCCTTTCTTGCCTTTCGGAGCCACAATTTGAAGAGCAATCCTTTGACAAATAATACTGATGTAGATTGACAGCTCTCCGTCATACAAAGAAGTTGCACCTCTAAAATGGTATCTCATAGTTTTTAGCAGTATTGGCAACCTTTAAGTGAGCACTAAAGTTGCATTGGCATTTCACATCCCTCTTAGGATTGAAGTTGAAATTGTGCCCCCTTGAAGAAGACATCATGCATACAACACCAAACAGAAATATGAACTCAAGTTTAAAACAAAAATAAGCTCAGATTGGTCCTTATGGCCATCATCATCACTTTTCAAAAAGGTTACGAATCTTTAGGTGCAAATGCAATATCTACGGAGCAACCTTATCATAAATCGCTTCAATGCTTTTCAACAGAGCAATCAGATGAAGGGTCGCTTCTACACAGGCATGTACACATAAAGCCATAACCAATTGAATAAAGGCCATAAAAACGTTTTGCATCAGATGCCCATTGCAACAAAAGCACATAAATCACAATGGAGCACTGTCATTAGAGAAGCCAAGAACAATTCCAGAAATCACCAACCCTAGATTTCACAGATTAAGGGAAGCCAGTACCGAAAGCAAGTATTGTAAGCCAGTGACCATAAATCAGACACTGTAATTAGATAGTTAGCCAAGGCCAGAACTCAAAATCACAGGCAATCAAATTGCCTGCATGTCACGGTAAACAGCAGACGTTGTCAACCCAAAGCTTATAAATCACAAACGCATCAGAGCAAGGCTATCAGAGACAAGCGACCAAATTTATTCCAAAATTCGCAAACCCTAGATACCACGAATTAGGGGACAACTGAATCGCAAGCTACAATTGCAAGCTGCAATCGAGAGTTTAGAATCTCAAGCAGCAGTCGCACACTACTTAGAAAGAAATCACGACAAACTTATAGTCAGAAAGCAAGCAGTGGAGATTGGGAGCAAGAATCGTGACAGCGTAAGAGGAGCAGACGGGGAGAGAAGTTGTCAACGTCCAAAATAGAAGCAAAATAGTAAAGTGGGAAATATTGTTTGGTCAATAAAAGTGAGTCAGGTCAACATTAACAAAACTTGACGGAAATATGTAGATAGGGTGACGGAAGATATATTATACTAATGTCATGGGTGGGCAATGTTATATTTGAAAGGTCATGGGTGGGCAGTGTAAATTCACTAAACCTCATGGGTGGGCGATGTAATTTTTCCTTTGTATAATTCATGAAATGTATGGATGATAATGAATGTGTGTATGTATGTTGTATTGTACCGTGACCGTTATTTATTGTGTTTGGACTTCTAACTTGTTCCTAACAAGCTAACCATCCTAACTTAAAATGGTAATTAAATTGGAATGAGTAGAAGTCCGATATAGTTTCGGCCACGCGTGAGGATGCGGAGTCACGAGAGGTTGGCTCCAATTCCTGACTCTTAGACTGGTCCGCGGCCCAAATCCCTTAAGTGGGTAGCATCCCGGATTGGTGAGTCAAGTAAATCCCGGATGTGGGACGGTGTAGTCCCCAAGGCCGGAGGTCCCGACGACTTAACTTGAGTATAAGTAAGTAAGCAAGAATGAGTAAGTAAAGTAATTGAAAGTAAGTAATTGTAAGTAAGAAGAAGTAAGTAATGAGTAAAAGAGTAAAGCATTCTGATTAACCCGGATGCATAATTTGGCTAACCTTGTGAAGGTAAGTAAGTTGTGTGCTACTACATTGTTGCCTTGAATTATGTAATGTATTGTATGAGCATGTATGATGTATGAAAAGCATGTATGTATGAAGTAAATGAATGGCATGTTCAGTGGACGTCAAATAGTCGGCGTGCCCTAGCTAGCACGCGGTATATGCGGAGTCCATATGCAGCGTTTGCTGAGCCCCTTGGGGCACCATTTTTACTACACGCAGGTACTCGAGATTGATGAAGATGCTGAGGACATAGTTCTATTTCTTTATCTTCTTTTTGATTGTAAACAATGAATTTGAGATGGGTGTACTAAGTAGTACAGGGCTACAGTTTTGATTAGCCGGTGTACCATGGGGTACACCTTTTTGGATATTGGGAAAGGAGCATTGGTATAGATGAGTAGCTTTAGAAACTCATTCTTTTGGGAAGCTTGAATGGTTGTAACTGAATATACTTTAAATACTCGGTGACCCAGGATGTAAGTATTTGGCATATGTTATTTTGGTAAGTAATTTAGTAGCTCGGTACGTTATGTTCATCAGACCGTGACTGTAAGTATTAGTAGCCTAGCTAGCCGTATGGGCGGTTAGCGGCATTGTTTCACCCGCCGTAGTAAGTATGTAATAATTCCGCTGCGAACTCGTAGGATTAATAGGACGATCAGACGGTAAGTGTAACACCCCTACTCTATTCGGCTCCTAATCATCTTACTTAACAATATAATCGCAGCGGTAATCTCAACAATTGACTACTGGTCACCGTTCTTGCTCGCCCATACGAGTAATAACGTGCTTCCTGATAAGCTCTTAAATACGAAACATTTTCTCGCAGTGACAACAAGAGATAGATCTAAACTCCCAAAACCAATATAAAATACATTCACAGTGAGCTTTCTACGTATCCAAAACCTATACATGTTTCTAGGTTCGTATTAAAATGCAACAGTGCATGCTTAAATAACTGTAATCAAACTACCCAGCGCGTCACTCTCTTTGCCGACACCGGAAGTTGCATACCTGTAAAAATGGTAGTTTGTGGTATGGAATCAGCCCCTGCTGAGTATGTTATTACCTGACTGTCGTGCACCCTCGGACCATTCAGTTATTTGGTCGAGAGTATGCAATTCGTTTCCATACAAATAGTTCAATGTTGAAACTGTAAAACAACAATATATATTGCAGTAATCTCAAATAACAAACAAGCCCCCGGCTTCACACATCGCATCGTAATAAACCACTGAAAGCGTTTGCAGCGCTTATATGAGTACAGAGACTCCATTCCAACAAACACTTAATGTTTCATAATTGAGTTCAGAGACTCACTCGACCAGACACCCAACCACAATCCACACATGAGTACGGTGACTCGACACAACCAGTTCACAACACACAATATGAGCACAATGGCTCGTTCAAACAAATCCACCAACATACCACACATAACCACAAAGCACAACCAATGAAAAACAAGGCGAAGTAACGAGAATTATAAACGAGTATGAACTCTCATCTTTGGCATGCAAGCCCAAATAATGTTCGCCTACTGTACGAGTTAATATAGTCGTTCGTAATTGTTCAGTCATGTCTAATGACAACGTCTCGTTAGAACGACGTGTCTCTAAGTTACCCATCTCTTATGGCGGGTCACCCACGACAATAGCCACTCCAGCGGTAGAGTCTCCGTCCTACGAACAATCTGTAGTTCGTTGGAAATTTATCCAGATACTTACGGCTACCACACGGTGTCCTAGTATCGTTAATGGATCACAATTCACAGCAAGAGCCACATCCTTGATAAACTTATCTATACCATCGCATCGCTTTACTATTCTTTTTTTTTTCTAACACAGCAGACCAAGGTCGTAGTCCAATCCTGAGTATGTCGACTCGGGATCCAGTGCTAGATACGAGAGTGGCGTTAAAGAGGCCAATGCTCCGTATATAAGTCTCAGATATTTTATATATCTTATTATCCTAATGCTACAACGTTTTACTTACGTTCCTTATATTACACATATAAGATAACATCATTGCCGCTAGTTCATTTTATAATATGTTCATATATAAGAACGGTACTGTTATCGCACAACAGTAATAATAAAGCAGCATTAATACACAACTCAAGCATATTATTTCACACAAGCAGAC
The DNA here is from genome assembly GCA_023374045.1 of Limonium bicolor. Lineage (NCBI taxonomy): Eukaryota > Viridiplantae > Streptophyta > Magnoliopsida > Caryophyllales > Plumbaginaceae > Limonium > Limonium bicolor. The sequence continues at coordinate 339,480,208 of CM041776.1, read as the reverse complement.
ATTCAATCTTATCACAGATTTTCACACCATGTCTGAACTGAGGAAATCCTCAGAGACAATCAAGCCACATAAATAACATACCGTTCACCCTGATGTATTACGGTGGAGTATGAATCAGCAAGATCCTATGCTCCTTGTGTATCTTTAACAATCTAAACAATACATAATGCTACTGATTAGCATACCGTATAACAATACAATCCTACGGTACCCCGTACCGTCCCTAATAACTCCCGGTTAACCCCCCGTTATTAACTATCAATGTTTGTCGGGCTTTTGGTTTAACTCGAGATTGGAAAAGTGTTATATTACATGCGTAGTTTGCCTTGTATATTAATATACTTATTGTTGGACTTGTTATCGCATGTAACTAATGTATTTGTAGATCGTATAGTTTGTTTCATTATTGTATGTGTGATCCTTTGTCATGCACTATGCATCTTACCTTAGTATTTATTTTTCTAAGGTTTGTCTTTTCTTTTCTTTTTTTTTTTAAATCCAATGTGGTATAATTCATTTGTAAACTATACGTTTAATTACATGAATTCTTATATCACATGTACACTCTCTTTACATTAGAATTCCATATCCAATGTTTGTAATTCTTTTTCCCTTTATCTATTATCATTTTAATTATGATAATCTATAATTATTGAACCACATCACATTTTCCACACCATTACATATATTTATTTATATGTGTGTATTATGGAACTATTTATTACATGGTAAGTCTTATAATCTATATTCATTCTTTTTAATGAATATCTCTTATATTATAAATGTTATAACTCTTATAACATTAAAAACCATATTATAAATTCCATTTAAAAATGTTAATATTTTCGAACAGCACCTATGTTCTTAAATATTTATGAAATCCACCACTTGATTAATATAATGTTACATTCTAGTTATATAACATATCTTATGACATTTAAGTCATTTAAAACAATCATAACCTATAGTTATATTTTGTTTATAAAATACCAAGCAGCCCCCTTATATTTTCGGCTTTTATTATAACCACTACACTTCTATAAAATCACCACTCATTCCCAATTTATAATACATAGTTTTCTAATTCCCTTAAAACTATATTTTATACATATCTTTATAAAACCTTATATATAATTCCAAAAATTCCCAAACTATACCAAAAGGTTATAAACATTATTCTTAACCTTATTTTTCCTCTGAATCTCGGTTTATATATATTTGTTACCTATTTGTAGCAATGTTATAAAATACCATATATTATACTTATATAATTCATATGAACTCCAAACTTAACCAAATAAACTTCTAAAAATTTCTAATAACTTAAGGACTTTACTAAACTCCATTTAGCACCCTTAATTCTCAGTAATTACATTACCACCCCAAACCTTATAAATCTTTTACAATTTATTAAGTATCTTATTATAAGGTAGTATTTTAATTTCTTAAATTTTCTAAACTTGGTCAAAGTCTCCTATATAGTCAACTTTGACTCCTAATACCAAGTGGGAACCAATTTTTTGGTAATTACAAATAATAACCTATACTTTTCTATTTTTACAATTTTGACCCAAAACTTTATAAAATGTTATAATTCTTATTAAATTCATTTAAAAACCCTAAACTGTTCTAAATTACGCCCACAACTTTCTAAATTCTTAATAATTACGAATTGGCCCCAATTTTAGTTATAAGCATAAATAAAACTAAATAAGCTTATAAACTTAAAATAAAATGGCCTAATGACATGGCCTTATTACAACCTTGAACTTGCAAAATAAATTACACAATAAATGTCTCAAAATATAGCATATATATTCGGCCTCACTTAGGTTTAATTATTTTTCCACATAATGTCATAATTTGACCATCATGTTAATTAAATCCCTTAAATGACTAGCTTAATTTATCTTAGCCCTTTTTTTCCATTTTTAGGTCAATATGACCTATATATATATATTCACTCTCGGCCATATATATATATATGCTTAAAAATTACAAAAAATCATAAGTTTAAGGTGTTTATACCTTGATTAAGCCTTGTATGCTCTCGGCCACTTGTAGGAAAAATCACCACTTGATTAAGACATGTTTAATACACAAAAACAAGATATGATTACACTCCAAGCTTGAGCTTAACCATAAGGGATAATTAATGTAAGATTTAAGGCAAAAATCACCTTAAAAATGCAAGGGAAGTTCTAGGTATTTTCGACCTGAACCAAACACACCACAAGGTGTTAGATCCACCATATTGACATAGGAAATAGTTAGATCTTGAAATACTACCTTGTTATTAGGTTTTACCTTGGAAAAATGCCTTAAAAGAGAGTATTTCTCTTGGATCTTGGTCACCCTTGCTCCAAATGGCTAACCAACAGATTCCACATGAAAAGAAGAAGAAGACGAGGCTATGACCAAAGTTTCACAGCCAAACTCGAAGGGAATCAAAAGTTATGAGCTTAAAGCACATTTTTACCTTAAAATGTAGATTTGAACAACCTTGGTCCCTCTACTGGTCTCAACCGAGTTTAGCTCTTGTTATAACCTTAGAACACTGAGAATAAGCCATAGGAATTGATGAGCCATGAAATTTAGGTGTTGGTAGTGAAGAGATGAAGAAAAAGGGCTAAAAATGACATTAAAACACTTACCTTAAGGACTTAAGAGCTAGGTTTGCCTTCCATGTTCAAGAACAAGCTTTGAGAGCTTGAGAGGAAGGGAGAGCTCGGCTGGAATGAAGGAGATCGGACAAGGAAGGAAGGAGGAAGGAAGGAATGATTGAAAGAATTTGAAATAATGTAAAAGTAAGCTTAATTTTCAAAAAGTAATGTGTTAGGTAGCATTATTCTCAATCAAGGAATTATGCTGCCTCCTCTCTTATTGCCAGCCGGCTGCCATGGTCCAAGTGGGTCAATTAATTGACCATTGACCATACTTGGTCAATTTGACTCATGCGGGCCCCACTTTAGAGTTTTATTAATATTTTAATATTAAATTTGTAAAAATTCGTAAATTTCTGGAATTAAATTCCTAATATGATAATATGATTATATATCATATTTACGGATAATTATAATTTTTAAGCCCATTAAAAATCAATTAAAAAGGCAATCTCACAAAAACGTGCTTTAAGGAGTTTTAGCGCACATTTTTGTGTCACAGGGTGTTCCTGAGCTTAGTTCTCCTTGAGAATGGTTTTATTGTGTTCCTTGATTCATTATAATACTTAGGAATCCACTTTGGATCTTATTTGAGGTCATACAATCTTTATGGTGTCTTAAAGCACATTTTGGCTTTACCGATCTTAAGGCGTGTTTTGCCTTAGATGTTTAATAATCATCTTAGATCATTAATAGATCATTTAATTATATTTTAAAGGTTAGGGGTATTTCAGTAAGCATAGGATTAGCGGTTGGGGTGTTACAAAAAGTGGTATCAGAGTGTAGTTACGCTCTGATGTCCATAGTACCGAGCATAGGAGATTACCGAGTTAGGATTTCAACCGTCTTAAGACGGATACTTAGAAACCTAACTAGGAACTACCGTTGTTAATAACGGATACCCTTGACGTTCTTAGGAACGATACCTTGCTTAAATTCCAAGACCTTTGAGTCACATCTTGCAAGCCTAATGTAACTGTTAAACATTCAGATGTCAGGACGAGGCCGAGGCCGACCTAGAGGCGAAGCCTCAGATGGGACCGGCGCGCAGACGATAGCTGAGATCGTCGCCGCCACGGTAGCGCAGATGCTACCTCAAGTAATACAAGCCGTACAACAATCCCAACAAACCCAACAAACTCAAGCGGGGCCAGTCCCTCCCCCACCACCCAGAGAAGCGAACTGGGTAAAAGCTGTAGCGGAGCTCCGCCCTCCCTGCTTTAGGGGCGAGAGCGATCCGGCTAAGCTCGAGGCCTACATCTCCGAGATGGAGACGGCCTTCGAAACACTCGAAGCTCCTGCTGGAGTTCGAGTCAGAGTTGCGGCGTACTACTTAAAGGATGCGGCAATGGATTGGTGGAAGCTGGTCAAGCATGAGCACGTCAGCGACCCCACATTCGATTGGGATTCCTTCGCCTCACTCCTCCGTTCAAAATACTATCCTGAACACGTGAAAACCAAGAAAAGGCTAGAACTGGACGCCTTAAAGATGACAGACAAGATGACTGTCGATGAGTACTACCGCACCTTCACTTCCATCCTTCGCCTCCTCCCTGATCTTGGATACACCGGCCAGGTGTTGGTCGATCGCTTCTATGGCGGTCTGAGCCATCGCCTACGGTACGGTATGGGCTATACCAGGTTTACCTCCCTTCAGGTAAATAACGGTTAACCCTTAGTATCATTTCAATTCCTTAAATTCCTTGAATTCTTTGAATCCTTCTTTATTCCTCCTTAAATGAGAATCCCGGCTAATACCTGAAATTTCAGGAGTGTTATCACGCGGCTTCTCGCGTTGAGATCACTTGTCAACTAAGGGATGAAGAGACCGCGCTGAAGCGCAAAGCTAACAACAAAAATACCAGCACTGAGGAGCAGAACCAGGGGAAGAGCTGGAAAAAGAAGAAAGGGAATTTCTTTCAGCAATCCCACAAGAAATCCCAGGGTGAGAGCAGTGCCCATGCTGAGCAGGGCAAACCATCTGAGTTACTTCAGCTTGGTTATTCTGCACCAGTGGCAGCTAAGCCACTGAGATCACACCCACCAAAGGGTAAATTCCTAATCCAATTCGTATTCGCATAAGTATCGTATAAGCATCATTTCTAGTATATCCACGCACACATGTGCTAACCCTCTAACCTCAGGTTCTAGCTCCGGAGCCGCCAAAACCTTCTCCGACGGCCGCACCTATGTGTGCAGAAAGTGCAACCAGGACCATCCTGGTAAGGACTGCTACGGGAGGGAGATCAAATGCTACAACTGCCAGAAGCTGGGACACACAGCTAACAAGTGCCCAGAGAGTGGAAAGCCGAGGGGTACCTTCCAGAACTACAAGCAGAGAGAGGGCAAGGAGGTGGCATCTGGCGATGCACCGGCCCAGCAGGCACCTCAGGGACAGGGATCCCGGGGCCCTCAGAGAGGCGCACCTCAGAGGCAGCCTGTTCTGCATGTGATTGACCGCGATGGGCCCGGTTCGAAATCCGGCCAAGGTAATCACCTAAACCTTTAATCCTTGAAATATCATGCCTAGTAGTAGAGTAACTGTATGAGTGAATGCATGAGTAGATAAATGAAGTGTATATTGAGCATGAAATGGAGTAGTTGAAACTAGTACTCACCGTAGATGAAATTTGTAACCATAGGAAACTTTAGTATCTGTTACCCGATACCGGTAACCTTGAATCAAGAAGAGATCGACATCACCAACCACGACTACACCAACAAACAGTGTCAGGTCATCCGCCCAGGTATGATCTTATTAAAGGGATACCTGACACCCGACGCACAAATCTCAATCATCCGACGATGCAACGAGCTAGGAACGGGTCAAGGTGGATTTTACACACCCGAATTCCCCGGTGGAGCGAAGATGAAGCTGAAGATGATGTGCTTGGGAAAGGACTGGAATCCTTATACCAAGACATACCAGGAGACACGAACACAAGATGGAGCGACGCCACCGACAATACCACCAGAGTTTCAGACCCTCATCACACAAGCAGTGGAACTTGCACAGCAATGTGAATCTGAACCAATCCCTGCACATAAAGCGGACCTTTGTATCGTCAACTTCTATGAAAAGGAAGGACGACTTGGGTTACACCAAGACAAGGACGAGACAGCGGAATCTCTTGAACAAGGAGTGCCCGTAGTGTCTTGGTCCATCGGTGATGACGCCGTATTCCTGTATAGCGAGCAGAAGCGTGTGGACCTCGCACAGAAACTGGTATTGAGATCAGGAGATGTCCTAATCATGGGTGGAAACTCTAGGATGCTGTATCACGGGATCAACAAGATCAAGTTGAACACGGCACCGCCGGCAATAATCAATGCCACACACATGAAACCAGGACGCCTGAACCTTACCTTTAGGAAGTATTAAATTCCTAGTATCATGTAATCTATTAGTAACGTGTATTAGAGACACGGTATGTATGATGGTTGGTTTATCAATAAAGAGCAGTGTTGATTTAATTCCACTTGTGTCCACCATCAATACTTATCCAAATGTGAATCCAATAGGTTGTGGACTCGGTACCGAAGGTAACCTGAGCATCCTCACCGAAGCCCAAGCCGGCAGAAGCGGCACCATCCTAACGGGAACCTTCCCAATAAATGGCATTGATGCCAATGTATTATTCGACTTCGGCGCCTCTCACACTTTCGCATCACCATCCTTTGTGAAGAGGTTGAAGCTAGATGCGGATGAGCTACCGAACTTCATGGTTACCCTCCCATCGAAGGAGCGAGTAAAGTGCACCAAATACTATCAATCAGCCACAATCCAAATCAAAGGCGAATCGTTTCCCCTTTCCTTCATCGAATTCAATGGATTGGGATTCGACGTAATCATTGGGATGAATTGGTTGGAGCGGCACAAGGGTAGAATCCTCTGCGCCGAGCATCGTTTGCTGCTCAAGAGTCCTTCTGGGGTTACCGTATCTTACCGCCAGAGACCGAGAGAGCCTTCGACCACACTTATATCTGCCATGGCTATGTACCGGGAGCTCAGAAAGGGCCAAGAAGTGTATCTTTGTTATGTACAAGACCTGGAGCGAGATCCAGAGTTCAGTGATGAAGTACCTATTGTATCCGAGTATCCCGATGTATTCCCTAAGGAGCTACCCGGCATGCCACCACCGAGAGCAGTGGAATTTGAGATTGATCTATTGCCAGGTACCGGTCCCATTGCTAGGGCACCGTACCGCATGGCACCAGCAGAGATGACTGAATTGAAGGAACAGTTGAGAGATCTTCTAGACAAAGGGTTTATACGCCCGAGCGTATCACCCTGGGGAGCACCGGTTCTCTTCGTGAAGAAGAAGGACGGTAGCCTCCGCCTTTGCATTGACTACCGCGAGCTGAATGCGGTCATAGTCAAGAATAAATACCCACTACCACGTATCGATGACCTATTCGACCAGTTGAAAGGAGCCTCAGTCTTCTCCAAGATCGACCTCCGTTCAGGGTATCATCAGATTACAATCAAGGAACAAGACATTGAGAAAACGGCATTCCGTACAGATATGGCCACTATGAATTCACAGTGATGCCATTCGGTTTGTCAAACGCACCGGCAAAATTCATGGACCTCATGAATCGTTTATTCAGTGAGCAGTTGGACACTTCGGTTGTGGTCTTCATCGACGACATCCTTGTATATTCCAAATCACCAGAGGAACATGAAATCCACTTGAGGAAAGTGCTTGAGACACTGCGCGAGAACCAGCTGTATGCGAAGTTCTCCAAATGCGAGTTTTGGCTTGATCAGGTATCATTCCTTGGACATGTCATCTCGAGCGCAGGTATCTCAGTTGACCCTTCTAAGGTAGAAGCTGTACGATCATGGCCTAGACCCAAGACTGTTACCGACATTAGGAGCTTTCTTGGTCTAGCCGGTTATTACCGGAGATTTGTAAGGGACTTCTCGAAAGTCGCCAAGCCCATGTCTACATTGATGAAGAAAGATGCACCGTTTGTATGGACAGACGAGTGCGAGTTATCATTTCAGAAACTGAAAGACTCATTGACCTCAGCGCCCGTCCTTACTCTTCCTGAGGGCACAGAGGGATTTGAGGTATACTGTGATGCATCAGGCAAAGGAATGGGATGCGTACTCATGCAGCATGGCAAGGTTGTTGCTTATGCCTCCCGCCAGCTGAAGAAACATGAGGAGAATTACCCGACTCACGATTTAGAGTTAGGAGCCATTGTCTTCGCCTTGAAGATATGGCGACACTATCTCTATGGGGTAAGCATCACCATCTACTCCGACCATAAGAGCTTACAGTATGTATTCACTCAGAAAGAACTCAACTTGAGACAGAGAAGGTGGATGGAGTTTCTTTCAGACTATGACATCAATCTGCAGTATAAGGAAGGGAAGGCAAACATTGTAGCCGACGCCCTGAGCCGTCGAGCACACTCGCTCCATTCGCTACTCGCTTCTTCTAGCTTGGTTGACGAGGTGCGAGACGCTCAGTTGAGCGACCCTTACCTAACCGAAATCAGACACAAGATCGAGAATGGTACATTTGAGAAGAAAAAGTATGATTTTAAGCTACATGAAGATGGTTTGATTCGGTTGAATGGCAGGCTATGCGTCCCCCGAAGCAATGCTGAGCTAAGGGATCGCATCCTGCGAGAGTCACATAGTTCTACATTATCAGTCCATCCGGGAGCCTCCAAGATGTACAAAGACATGAAGAGGTACTTCTGGTGGTCTGGAATGAAGTCAGATGTGACAGAATTCGTATTGAGATGCTTAACATGCCAGAAGGTAAAATTTGAACACCGTAGACCGGGCGGAATGGTACAATCGATGCCAATTCCGGAGTGGAAATTTCATGATATCTCCATGGATTTTGTTGTAGGACTCCCACCTGCTAGGGGAGGACTCAACATGATCTGGGTTGTAGTAGATCGCCTTACCAAGGTTGTCAGATTCATACCGATGAAGGACACCTGGAAGGTAGTAAAGCTAGCGGAGCTTTTTGATAAGGAGATCATCAGACACCACGGAGTCCCTAAGACCATAGTATCTGACCGCGACACCAGATTTCTTTCGAGATACTGGAGAGCTACAAGGGAAGCGTTGGGTACAGAACTGAAGTTGAGTACCGCCTTCCATCCTCAGACCGACGGTCAGACAGAAAGGACCATCCAGACACTGGAGGACATGCTTCGGGCATGTGCTTGGACTTTCAAGGGAGTTGGTTAGATAAGCTTCATCTTATCGAGTTCTCGTATAATAATAGTTATCACGCCTCGATTAAGATGTCGCCTTTCCAAGCTCTATACGGTAGACCTTGCCGTACACCCTTGTGTTGGGATGAGTCAAGTGAAGCGGTCATAATAGGACCGGAGTACCTTGAGCAAGTGCAAGCCGAAGTGCAACAAATCCGAGCCAACATGAAGGCAGCCCAAGATAGACAGAAATCCTATGCGGATGTGAGACGACGCGACCTTGAGTTCGCCGTGGGCGACCAAGTGTTCTTGCGAGTTTCACCTATGAAGGGTGTCTTCAGATTTGGTCAGAAGGGCAAGCTAAGCCCAAAATTTGTAGGGCCGTACACTATCACCGAAAGAGTTGGTTCAGTAGCCTACAGGTTGGCACTACCTGAGGACTTGGGACGTGTCCATGATGTATTTCATGTGTCACAACTCAAGAAGTATATGGCTGATCCTTCTCATGTGTTGGAGCCCGAGAGACTATCCATTGAGCCAAACATGAGATATGTCGAAACCCCAGTGAGAATCCTTGATAGGAAGACCAGAGACACTCGCCATAAGTCTATACGAATGGTGAAGGTCCTATGGTCTAACCATGATGTCGAAGAAGCGACATGGGAGTTAGAAGATGCCATGAAGGCTAAATACCCGCAGTTATTCATAGACTAGAGAGTCTAGTATTTAGTATACGGGTACGGGTCGTACCCCTTTTAAGGGGGGTAGAACCCTTTTGCTCTAGCATTGCTTCGGGGTAAGCATTGCATTTTGTATGGCACATGTAGTGCAAGTGAATTTAGTATGGATGTGTATGTATGTGTAATGTGTAATGAATGATGTGTGTGTGCAATGTATGGTGTATTGGTGTAATGTGTATTGTGGATGGCAATGATGTATTTTGTATTGCGGTATGGTATGAATGGAAACGATGCATTGTGTATGTGAATTGCGTATGATGTTGAAATGTGTATGCTTGCAATGTGAATGAAGTAAACACCTCATAGGTGTAGTAAGACACATTATGACTATTAGTGCGCATAATGAGCAGAACTATAAAACTATTAACCTTGAGCAACTTTGAGGGCAAAGTTTCTTAAGGGGGGTAGATTGAAATACCCCGTAATTAAAAATAGTGATTAATTAGGCTAATAAGTAATTTAGAAGCTTAATTAAGTGTAAATAATTATGAGGGAACAAATCCCGAAGAAAACGGACCCTTAAAACGGTTTAAAAACATTACCGAACCTTAAAGCACGTTTTTCGAGGTAACCGGAAAAACGTGTCTTTAAGCGGGTCAAATAGACTCGTAACAGTTTTGGTCAACTAAATAACCATTAATAAATATTAGTGAAGCTTTAGGACCAATAAAATCAATAAAACGAGAGATTAGTAAAACCTGTCAAAAACGGGAAGTTGTGGGGTAGAAGTATAAATAACTCAAACTAGTGTGTCCAATATTGCAAATAAATTTCAAAACCCACAAGTGGGTCTGTGTGCTAGCCGATTTTAAGGCCCTCACCCTCACACTCTCTTATTTTCTTTTATTGTGTCTAATACACTAGAGGACAAAACCATTAAGAAATCAAAAAGCAAATATTTTCCTCTCTCCTCCATTCACTCCCTCTCTCACGTGAGAACACCCACACCAGCACCTCTCTTTTCCTTCTTCTTCAACCCATGCGATTTCCATGGTGGAAATAGAAACACCCACAAAACTCACCTTCTCTCCTCTTGTTACTCTAGCAAACCTCTTCCAAAAATTATAAAAACACCACCATTGTAATCCTCTCCTCAAGAGCTACACTTCCATCTTTCCAAAATTCGAAAACACCCACTTTCGTTTTCATGGGTATGCACCATTTGAAGCTTCAACACCACCATTAGAAGGCCCTTGTTCTCCTTGTTCTTCTAAGGTAAAAATATCTTCAAAAACTCCATCTTTTTCTAGCCTAAATGGCAAAACGAAAATTTAGACTAAACCTTGTTTGGTCTCTTGTATGTCCAGCCGATTTTGGCTTGTCGAAGGAGTTGGAAACCTTGTTCTTGAACCACTCCAAGCGTCAATTGCACTCTTGAGAGGTAATATGAATTCTAAACCCTAGAAATCTACATAGAAAGCTTAAATAATATTAAGAGTAGTTTTGGTATTGAATGTGTGTGTATATATGGGTGATAATGTTAGATTTGTTGAATACCAAAACCGGTAGAGAGAGAAGGAAGGAGAAAGAAGAGAAAGAAAAACTAGAAGAAAAACAAGGTAAGGAATGCTCACCTTGTGTAGACTTGCATATGAATGTAACAGATTTTTATAAGTTGAATTTAGTAATGAAAATGGTATTGTGTAGTAGAACGATGTACATGAGAATATAAGTATTTTGAAGCCTTAAAAATCATTTTAAAACTGTCAAAACAGATTGGGATTGAGTTATTATGTGCAGGAAATTTGGTAGTATTTAGTGTTGTTTAGCATTAGTATTTGTATGTGAGAGCTTGTATATGGTTGATGTTATAACAGGTGAGAATGAATGGAAATGTGTTTAAAACAATGTGGTGAGAGTGTAAAAATATAGGGGAGACTATGTCAAAATTTACCTAGAATTATAACACTTAGTGAATTTTAAACTAGGTGAATAATGTAAGTTGTAACAGATTTTGAAAGAGATTGATAGAGGGAAGATGGGGGGAGATAGTTAATGTAATTGTAATGTGTTAGAGGTGTTAGAAATGACATTAGAAGAGGAAGTTGTAGATGGAGAGTGTTAGAGTTAAAATCTGTAGCAAAACACAATTAGGAAACAACTAGTGAAAGTGTGAGTTGAAACTTAGAAAAATTATGTGAGTGAATGAGTATAAAGTTGTGTTGAATTAGGGAATGAATTAGCATGATTTAGGGTGTTTAAATTGTACAAAAACATGTTAGGATGTATGTAGGAAAATTGGGGAAGCAATGGTGAAATTGGGAAAGAAAAATAAAACTGTAACAAGGTTCTGGAACCGTCCGACCCAGACGGAGTCGGACGTGGGTCGGACGGGTCTTAAGAAACGAAAATAAAACCTTCTGGAATGGTCCGACCCAGAGCCGTGAGTCGGACATGGCTTAGGAAACATTCTGTAACGGTCCGACCCAGAGCCGTGAGTCGGACGTGGGTCGGACATGGCTTAAATTTCGAAATCCAACATTCTGTAATGGTCCGACCAGGACGGTGGATCGGACGTGGCGGACAGGCAAAAAAAAAAATGGTCGAAGCTTCTGACTTCGTCCGACCCAGACGGTGAGTCGGACGTGGGTCGGACGGAGCTTAAGACTCGAGACCGAAACCTTCTGGAATGGTCCGACCCAGAGGGTATGGGTCGGACAATAGTGCTGGGTCGGACAGGGTAATTTTCTGGAACCGAATCTTACTGGAATGGTCCGACCCAGGGCTTGGGTCGGACGGTGGGTCGGACGGCCCAATCCTGACAAAAAAAAAAAAAAAAATTTTAATTTAAATAATAAATGTATATATATATGTATATGTATACCCATACATATATGTATATGTACATGTGAGTAAGCATGCAAACCTTAAGCAAGAATATAGAAACTTAAGTAAAGGAAAATGAGTAAGTAAGGTGTAAGAGTAAGAAGTATAAGGACATAGTAAGTATAAGTTAAGTAATGATAGCTAGATTAATCATTTAATTGTATGTGTATAATAGGATTTGATTTGTGACATCGAAGGACGTTTGGAATTACGTGCGACGGTGAACGGTATGGATTCCTCATGCCCCGTATGCTATCTTGGTTACTCTGATTTGTGTGCTGTGTGCTAATTGATCACCAAATAAGATAAATGCACGAATCGGAGTTAATATGCATACTTGTGAATATGTAGTGTTGTATGATGCTGTATATCTTCTTTAAATCATAGTTTGTATAATTCATGAAATGTATGGATGATAATGAATGTGTGTATGTATGTTGTATTGTACCGTGACCGTTATTTATTGTGTTTGGACTTCTAACTTGTTCCTAACAAGCTAACCATCCTAACTTAAAATGGTAATTAAATTGGAATGAGTAGAAGTCCGATATAGTTTCGGCCACGCGTGAGGATGCGGAGTCACGAGAGGTTGGCTCCAATTCCTGACTCTTAGACTGGTCCGCGGCCCAAATCCCTTAAGTGGGTAGCATCCCGGATTGGTGAGTCAAGTAAATCCCGGATGTGGGACGGTGTAGTCCCCAAGGCCGGAGGTCCCGACGACTTAACTTGAGTATAAGTAAGTAAGCAAGAATGAGTAAGTAAAGTAATTGAAAGTAAGTAATTGTAAGTAAGAAGTAAGTAATGAGTAAAGAGTAAAGCATTCCGATTAACCCGGATGCATAATTTGGCTAACCTTGTGAAGGTAAGTAAGTTGTGTGCTACTACATTGTTGCCTTGAATTATGTAATGTATTGTATGAGCATGTATGATGTATGAAAAGCATGTATGTATGAAGTAAATGAATGGCATGTTCAGTGGACGTCAAATAGTCGGCGTGCCCTAGCTAGCACGCGGTATATGCGGAGTCCATATGCAGCGTTTGCTGAGCCCCTTGGGGCACCATTTTTACTACACGCAGGTACTCGAGATTGATGAAGATGCTGAGGACATAGTTCTATTTCTTTATCTTCTTTTTGATTGTAAACAATGAATTTGAGATGGGTGTACTAAGTAGTACAGGGCTACAGTTTTTGATTAGCCGGTGTACCATGGGGTACACCTTTTTGGATATTGGGAAAGGAGCATTGGTATAGATGAGTAGCTTTAGAAACTCATTCTTTTGGGAAGCTTGAATGGTTGTAACTGAATATACTTTAAATACTCGGTGACCCAGGATGTAAGTATTTGGCATATGTTATTTTGGTAAGTAATTTAGTAGCTCGGTACGTTATGTTCATCAGACCGTGACTGTAAGTATTAGTAGCCTAGCTAGCCGTATGGGCGGTTAGCGGCATTGTTTCACCCGCCGTAGTAAGTATGTAATAATTCCGCTGCGAACTCGTAGGATTAATAGGACGATCAGACGGTAAGCATAGGATTAGCGGTTGGGGTGTTACACTTTATCATAAAGCTAACTATGGTAGTGTGGTTAACCAATATCAAATTGACACATAGTTAATAGTGGGACCTTTTTATTGGACTAGACAAATAATAAATTGACACATGTCATCAAGTGAGACCCAAAATAATTATAAAGTACATTAATCTACCAAAAGCTTGCCATAGAACGGGCCCTTAGAGGTGTTTGTTTTGGATCTTTTCTCCGATTATTTTGAGATGGGTTAATATGAATACTTTTTTAAAAGATTAATTCAGAATTTTTTATATGTTTTCGGTTGAAAATTGAAACTCAAACCCACATTTTGACATGACAATTTAAATCTACTCCAAACACTGCAGAAAATAAATAATACAGTATGATGATAAGATCTTTTTTTTTTGAAAGAATATGGTGATAGGATCTTGTACAACATATAAATATGATCAAAATAATACTTCCTCTGTCTTGAATTGATTGTACTGTTTACTATTTGGATATGTCATTTGACTTCGATTTTTAACATATAAGATAAATTAATTTTGAAAATTTAAGTTTTGTATATGAATCCTTACATGATAAATTATATGTTACAAAATTTAGTTTTATAAAATTATTTTATCTTATATACGTAATATTGAGCTCGTTTGGGGAACAGCTTCCAGCAGCAGGCAGCTTCTCAATTTCTAAAATCAGCAGGCTTCCACCAAACACCCAAAACCAGCAGTTGACAGTTTCTACAAAACCATCAGCAGACAGCTTCTCAATTTTCAGTAGCAGAATCTAACAATTGCCTCTACTTTTTAAAACCATCAGCAAGTGTTCCACCAAACACCAAAACCAACAGCTGACAGCTTCTGCAAAACCATCAGCAGACAGGTTCTCAATTTCTAGCAGCAAGACACAACAGCAGCCCGACCAGTTATCCCCAAACGAACCCATTGAAGTTGAAAAACGTGACGGGGGAGTACGACGCAACAGAAGCTTCTACCACGAATGTGCGTCAGCTCTCGCCACATCAGTAAATCCAATGCCACGGTATACATCTCTTTGAGTTGTGGATGGCGAGATCAGAGTTCAGACGGCCACTTAAAAAGATTTATAGGAGTAATATTTAAATTCTTTGTTGTTTTCTCTGACACCAAGCTAAAAGAAAAAAGGAAAAGAAAAGAATCCTATCCACTTCTGAATTACCCTCCTCTCTGTTTCTTCTCAGCGAAGACTGCGCTAATCCTACTATTGAAAACCTAAAATTCCAGCCGTAAACCAATTACCGGGAGAGACGTTGGCTAAGAGTCAAATTTGCGGAATATGTGGAAGCTGCGTGGTGGGATGGGCGGTGGTGGAAGAGTCCCTTCCGACGGGATGCTCCGTTCTGTGCGGAGAATGGCTAGACAGGGAGTCAAGAGCATCCCGGAAACTACTAACGGCAGCTCTTCTTCTGCTTCTTCTCCCTCCAAAAGGGGTCAAGGTCATGCTCTGTCTACTTCAGCCCCTACTCAACCGCTTTCCTCGTACCATCCTGACAACGATTATGGGCTCTGGCCGTTTAGCCCGTCGTGCGATGAGTTCGAATGGGTTCACGGTGTTGGAGATAACGAGCCGTTAGATGGTTTCATGAACGGACCTCCTTCACTCCATGAGACTGAGGATGCTCTGTTTTCTCTCAATCAGTAAGTTTCGAGCAATCTGTGCTTCCAGATGTTTTTTTAGCACCAGTTTATTGTTATACTTGTTGCAAGTGCTTTTTTTTTCCTACTTTTGGGATGGTAGTGATGTTTTTGGTTGTAATTGGTTCCAGCTTCAACTTCCTCTCAGTTCGGGTTTTAGCTTATTGTAACTGCAGCTGTGATTGTAATTTGTTGTTTCCGTTTGGTCACTCATCAGGTTCTTTTACTCCAATTTGCTATATTTATTTTATACTTGGTAGATGTACCATTAAATTCCTCTTTCACTTTTATTTCTGTAATTTCCTGGCGTTTGATGATTGGCTTGCAAGAAAGTGATAACTCGATCGACCGGTTTATTTATGCCTTTAGTAACTAAAGCTGAACGAGCTGGTTCTGAGTTTGATTTTTTCACTATGGTGGGAACTTGCTAGGATCAACAATGAGAAGTTATGTATACTTTCTTGTTTCGTGGAAGCAAATGAAACCTTTTTGGTTGGTTTTTGTTCATCTGAAAGCGACTAATTTGAGTACTATATACAGCTTTCAAATACAGGAACTATGATATTTTTTACTTAACGAGGACAAGTAGGTGAAGAAATGTAAAAAGAGTAAGCAGTGGAAGAGATAGATGTAGACTCTTCATATTATCAAATAGCGTTGTATCTACTTTGTCATTTAGTACAGATGTCACTTCAAAATTACTCAAGCAACTTGAATTCATTTTCTACCTCCTTCACGCATAGAGGGAAGAATTAGATCATTACTGTTGAAATATCCGGTAGAGTATTTAAGAATTTTTTCTTCTAATCATTTTATCCGGTGAATCAATCTACAATCAATCCTTCATTGCATCTTTCTCTGATGCTATGGGCATCTTATCTTGCCTACAACTCTTAAATATCTCATGTCTACTACATTTAGACGTGGAATGTCTGCTGCCTATAGGTTATAGCCCTTAACAGGCCCTTCTTCCATATTTACCTTAATGGTCATATTCACACATTTTAACAAAATAAATTTTATGGTGGAAGAGAAAGGACAGCCTTTTTTCTCAGCATATATTTCTTCTCATGTGTCAATTTCCAAGTTATTATTTGAACTTTTTATACTAACTGTTCCTATATATTGGGTGGCTCTTCAGTCACTGCTCTCATCCACATGGTTCACATGCTACTTATTTGCTGTTATGCTCCATCTCATCCAATGAAAATGATCACCACTACTTTGTCCATTTGTCCTCTGATTTACAGATTTGTCGGCTCAGTATCACAATCATATTTCTCTGAAGACACAACAACACCTGCTTCAGGTGCTCATTCACCTGACCCGGGCGTGAATGGTGGTGCTATTATACAGAGGATCCGATCCGTGAGCTCAGATTCAGATTGGGACGAGCCAGTGTTGCAAATTTATGAACAGAGCATAATTCCACGGCCCAAGTTTAACAGAGTGTACGATGCACTTCATATGCTTGAAAGTGAACCCCGTGTTCAGGTGTGAGGCTTATGTTCTTGAAGATTTATGACTCTTTTTTCCCGCGGAACCACATTTTGTAGCTGACATTAGAAAGTGAACTTGTGATCCATTTCGAAGTTGTTTTCTGCTCTCTTAAGTTTCTCATTTGATCCAGAATTTTGGTGCTGATAGCTAAGTCATACATATGGCAGCACAGGTTTTCAACTTCATCCTAGAAATAGTAAATGTACGTTACCCATAAACAAAGATGACGTAAGCTTTAGAATTGTATTGGTAACAAACAGAGAGAGCCATCTATAATTCCAAGTGGATTTGAGTTGTGTAACTGATGATTAGAGACGATCCGTCTTTATTTTTGAAATGGAGTGCATCACATTTTCATTTTTAAGGCATAGGGGTAGTATTTTACTGTCATTGATGTCTCTTATCTTGGGGTATCTTATTGGTATGCAGAAAATGGTGATTTCATTGTCCACTGATAAGGCTGTTTGGGATGCCATCATGAGTAATGAAGCTGTGCGAGAGTTCCGTGAATCATACCAACTAGGTATTATTAGTTATCTATATCTGAATACTATGGCATCCTACTTTGTACTACTATGAAATATAGTGCGACCCAAATTCTCGTAGGGGTGAAATGGACTTTGAAACAGTGAGACAACAAATATCTATTCGTTTTTGCAGAAGAAATCACCTCGTTTAGATCAGATGAGAACTCTGATGATCCTCCTGCATCAGCCAGTGTGTTAGCTTGGATGTTTGATAATGCAAGGGTGAAGTTCATGGAACTGATAACCAATGTAACAGATCTCATGAACTCACTATTCCAACCAGCTACTACGGACCCCACGGAAGGGCCTGAAAAGTATCCTGATAATAACTTTGTAGAGAAGGTCAGAACTGCTTTCATGCTCACATCCATCGTCCTGATGATTGTGATCATGACTCGAGCCCACCGTGGTTGATCAAACAAATCATTCGTCGACATGAAACGTCTACTCCCTTTTTTTTTTTTGCTTCTGCAGTGGCAAAGTCGCCATTAATGTGCATCCCTTTTGTTGGTTTTGCAAAATGTGTTAGTTTTGATGTTGTTTGACATTATGTTCAATAAGCTGAGAATCTTCTCGGTTGTGGTTGGTTGTGTTTCTGTGGTGGTGTATGTTGACATTGTCATGGTTGTAAGGTTACTACAAGGATATCTGCTTTTAGCTTTTAGCTTTCTTGGACACACCTCTTCCCCAGTTTATGGGGAGATGGCAGGCAATGTAACAATGTAATATATTTGTTGTTAATGTATCCGTTTTTCTTTCATCTCGGCATGTCTAGTGTTCTTCTATTCTGTGTGCTTCATCCGTTTTGTTGTTGTAGTAGGTACCCTTGTTTTTCCAAACTTTTACCGACCGTTTACAATTAAGAACACTTGGGCTAAACACAGATATCAGCAAAATCAGGTTCTTCAATCTGTCATTTGGTTTCTGATTTTGGGGCAGTTAACATACACCAATAACATGCCTTTCCGTACACAAAAAGTAAAGTGACTTTTTACAGCTCTAACTACATGTAGACTTTCTATTTGACAATACAGAAGGGAAACGTAGAAGAACAGAGGAACTCATGGCAAAATCTGAATGTGAATCAACTAAAATTGTACTCCGATACAGTCAATGTGACTAATTACTCATCGCTGAATCAGAATGCCATTACTTTCATTTCCGATCGTTGAGAATCGACTTAACATCAGGACTGACAACGGCGTGCCGATCAACTTTCCCCAGCCTACAAAACTGCTTTGACTTGGGATTTACAGCAACCACATCCTCACAAGCATCCCCTTCTGATCCAGGAGTCACCTGTTAGTGAATCAACCCATCATCCACACTTTCACAGTAGATGGTTGTTCCATAAAAAATTCAAATAACATATAGATAGAGATAAGACGACTAACGTCAAAGAGAGTTTCTCCCATTTTCAGTTTGACCTTTCCACTCTTGTAGACAAGCAACTTCCCAACATGTCCCGAAGGCAAGTCTCTCCATGTTGCCGACATTTGGGGACCTTGGGGTTGTGGTATAGCAGCAGCAGCAGGGTCAGGAGTAGCAGTTCCCTTCTTATCAATTGAATCTGAGATCTTGATTACTTCTTTTCCCTTGTTACTTATCACTTGTTGCCTGGATAATGGGACTGAGTGAGGTAACTGGAAGAATAGAAGCTTCGGCTGCTCTGCACACGCCTCCTAGAAAGACGAACAAAAGGCCGATTCGTTCAGCATGATCCATGACAAAAGGGTGGGTTGACGTATATGAATTATGAAGCCAGACAACAGGTGATATTATGGAGAATAAACAAGACAGATACTATACTAATTACATCCAAAATAAACACCAACCAGAAGGTGAAGCTTCTTGGCATGATTTGTTTCCTTTTCATTATGACCTTTATTCATTGCTGCCTCGCCAAATTCAGCTTTGTTGAGAATTTCTAAGAATGGAGACAGGTTTGTTGGCACGGAATCAGTTTGACAAATAGTAGAAAGCAAGAAATATAGTGCAGTATTGAAACAAACATGGAATGAATCTCTGTTTTAAGTACAAACAGATACAGAATTTGCTAAACCTGGGTCTCCGGAGTATGGCTTTCTCAGTGGAAGCACCGTCGGATAGTGACCGGCTTCATAGTTCTGCATTAAGATTTGAGAGGCCTCTGAATTCTTGTTAAAGATACATACTCCCTCCGTCCTGAATTGACCGTCCTGTTTACTATTTGGATATGTCGTTTGACTTCAATTTTTAACATATAATAATTAATTTTGAAAATGTAAGTGTTGCATATCATTCCTTACATGTTAAACTATATGTTACAAATTTTAGTTTTATAAAATTATTTTATCTTATATTTAATATTGAAGTGGAAAAACGTGCCATAAAGCAAACAAGACGTCAATTCAGGACGGAGGGAGTATAATTTAACAGGTAGGTAGTATCTGCATATGATTTTAAGCATTTGGTTGGTTACCCATGGTTCTACGTAGGCTTCCTCCATCTCTGTATCAGACCCTTCTTCCATGGTTTCATCAAGATCCTCTGGGAACTTGATATCTTCTCCATCAGCTCCATCGGCAGTAGCAGGGGTTCGAAGTGGAGAAGGGTACGTTGTTGGGGCACCACCACCAAATGCAATTCGAACAGGAGCTACAGATCAGGTAGATTGATAGCTGAGAGAGGAATTGAATTGCTATATGTATAAATCCTAATGTAAGCTCAAATGAATAATGTGATAAAACTGAGAAATATTGTATCATGGAAATCATCATTATTAGGCGCCATGGACAATCTTCTCCTACAAATCTTTCTGAAGGAAAAGTGTGAACCAATGAGTAAGAAAGGAGTTATGCCATCAAACCAGAAAAAGTTAATTTCACCGCTGAACCACTACAGATGTTGCAACCAATATCTAGCTATATGGCATCAAATGTGTGCTCACGGAAAGCAGAGGGAACTTACATCTTGTCTCAGATGTATGCCTCTGGCCTGAAGTCCTTTCCTGTAACTAAAATCATAGCAGAAAAGATTTAACTATTAACTGTTTGTCTGGGTTCCATATCTCAACACTTGAGCGCCGGAAGTCAGGAAACAACAACAACAACAACATCCATGAAACATAAGGGAAAAGAGGGTTCGGCGGAAGGGCAAAGCCAATTTTATTTTACTTTTCCTTTCTTCTTGCCGCATTCCTTCCTTAAAAGAATGTTTCTGCCCGTTCCGATAAGTATGTCGGGGATTCAAGCTTGAATGAAATGAAATCGATCACATTGTTACTATGAATATGCAAACTTCAGATACAGATGATTAACCAATGAAATAAATGATTATCGGCCTATTTCTTTTGTCTCAAAAAATATCACAGAGCTATTTGTTTAAAGTGATATGTCTAGTTATTTTTTTCCATAAAAAAACTAGCTGATGAACAATTAATATACTAATTATAACGAATTGTATTTTATGGGAGAAGATAATACACTGCATGATTCATATAATTGGATTAAAGGAAAACGAAGCGAGATTAGCCTAAGAGACAACTTCCAAAAATAGTACTGCAGATGTAGGGTATAAGCCTTGATCATATTTTTTCATGCCGGTCTTTGACATCCACTTAACAAAATGGATAATATCTTTCAATTTAATGGCTAATAGACTCAATGGCGGAGCCGATGTGGAGGGCGGGAGCAAAGGATCCTTAACTTTGTTAAATTGCACAAAAATATAGTGTAAAAAAAGAAAATTTTAATTTTTTTTTACAAAATCCCCCAATTATTTGTAATTTTATGTATACGCTTTAATTTTATTTCTGACCCCATCGCTGTAGTCTACTATAAATCACGAGGAAATACGAAAATAATCTTTCCGCAACTCTATATTTATCTACGTCTTTTCTATAAAAAAATTCTAAACAATACGAAAACGATTTTATACCAAATAGACCAAGTAATGAAGATAATAATAACCAAGAAATCCTGTATGCCCGAGGAGATATGAGAAAACTCACGCGCAACATTTCTTTTAGCCGCTCGGTTACGGCAGCTTCGTCTTTGTCATTATCTCTAACATGTTTATCAAGAAGAAAACAGGAAAAATAAACGATCAGGTGAATAATTCGGCATAAGTGTTCCCGACCAGAAGGAAAAAAATATGAAGCAAAAATCGAGTTATTTGACTGTTTCCTTCCCGTACCTTTGAACGGTTCTGGAAATTCTTTCCGACCGTCTCCGCGGAGGAACTTTAGGGACAAACTTGAGCTGCAAAAATTCACAAAACAGCAGTAATAATCAGCGAGGAAGAAGAAAACTGCAGTCATAAACGGAAACAACCGATTATTAAGAACTTAAAATATGAGATAAAATTTCACCGGAGAATGAATTTTACTGAGTCAAACCTTTTGGGGGAAGGCGACGAGGAGGAGGGTTCCATTTGATGGGTTGAAGTAGCTGGTAAAGTGGTCACCCAGGGGTTTGGATGAATCTGGAGCGGGAGAGATATTTGCCGCCAGAATATTGAGATTTTCCAGACAAAAACTAAGAAATCGGTCAATAACTTGCTTGCGGAGACCGGGACACGCCGGTGATTATGGCATTTACCGGTCGCCGGTGGTGGATGGAAAAAAATGTCGTAAAATAAGAGGATGAATGGAGAATCGAACCCTAGATCTTGAAAAACAAGAAGAACAATCAGTACCAGCTACGCTATCAAGGTATATATTGATCGCGCGCAGAACGTATAAATTGTTTCTAACTACTATTAACTAACTTAACTACTATTCAGTTTCATTTCATTGACACTATTTTCAGAATGAAGTAAAAGAAAAAGTGCACGTCAGGGGATTGCTGGAACTTTTTTTTTTGATGTAAACTTTTCCATTCGCATATATATATATATAAACCAGATCAGTGTAGAGTAGTGGGTCTCGCATATTACAGACACTAATATCACTAGTACGATGGGGTTCTAAAGAGTCATCCCCACAACCAAGAACGATAGCTAAGGGAATGTCTTCCCTTCTCCAGATCTTCCAAGACAGATCACCATTATACATTTTTGACAAAAAGGTCGGGAATTGTTTAAATAAATCATTACAATCTAAAAACTGAACATAAAACATATTTCTGATAACAAAGGCTAAGTCTGGGAGATGGTTGATTGTCGACTGAGATCCTTTCTTCACCTCATTACAAATCTGGCTTGTGTGTCTCTGATTTACTTGAATGTGAATTCTGGTGAATCCTTCTTCTCTTGCTAGCTTAATTCCTTGAGTAATCGCCTCAATTTCCATCTCATACTCTTCTTGTTTTGGAGAGGTTTTGATGTTGAAGGCCATTCTTGGGTGATTGTCATAATCAATGAGTAACCCTGCTGTGATGGCAGCTTGCCCTTTCTTCCTGAGGCAAGAAGTAACAAGTAAGATCTCATCTTGTTGCAAATAATAATTACAAGCTAGTGATCTGTACCTATCTTTACACTTCATATTCCTTCATAGTAAGTGGTAAAAGCTATATTTTCTCAATACAACTAATAACAGCAAACTGAGGATTGTGTTTTGTTTGATTTTTTCCATCATAAACTGCCCATATGTGGTTGGCCACGGTAGAAATCTTCCTAATTGACCAGATTTTTGCTTTTTGAATGAGCCAGTCTTGAATGGCTCCTCTTCTATATTGAGGGAGATCTCTAACCTCTATAATATTCTCCCAGTGAGATCTGCTAGTCTAGCAAAGGAAAATTGCATGGATATCTGTGTCCAAATCTCCACTGAAACTACATTTTCCTGAGCCTCCCAATCTCTTAGCAATATTGGTCATGCACAGGAGTTTGTCATTTAAGAGTTTCCAGCATAGAAGTTTCACCCTCGGGGGAGAGCTTGGTAGAGATTCTTGAGATAAAATCCCAAGTTCCTCGGTTGGTATTGGAACTGTTGTTCCTATCCTTGTTGTCTTGAAGCAGCATGTATCCTTGTTTCACTGAATAATTCTTATCCTTAGCAAAATGCCAAATCCATTCATCTTCTTTATCATACTCCACTTTAATGTTGCAGATATCGTGTCTATCAATCTGAGCAAAGGAGAAGTTAATCAGGTCAGTGTCCCAGTCCTTGCCATCTTGATCCATTAGCTCTCTAACATAAATAATGTTGGGTGGAATCCTACTAGGGTCAATGATTCTAAAGTTACCATCTCTTGGGAGCCAAGATAAATCTCTGATTTCTGTGTTCTTACCATTCCCAATCTCTTTCCTGACCCCTGCTTCCACCAGATGAAGGTTGGATATAAGAGATTTCCAGATGGGGCTGTCCTTATTGGAAGGTTTGGTCTTTAAGATGTTATGGTTAGGATAGTAAATGGCTTTTAGGGTTCGAGCTACTAGAGAGTTTGGGAATTTTAGCAGATTCCATATCTGTTTAGCTAGGAGAGCTAGATTGAAATCTTTTGAAAAACTTAGATAAATGTGCAAGTAAAAAACTTAGATAAAGGATGCAAGATATGAAGATAATAACCGATTCTTATTGGTTTCTTATCAATGTTTCATCTAATAAGTCATGAACAGTAAACCAACTTATTTGTGCTTAACATACTACAGTAAGTAATGAATAAGGTATTAAGAAGTTATAAACGATGTATCAATTCATGAACAATGGTTTCTCTTAACATAACATCAGAAGTCTCCACCATCAATCCTTCATGTAACAATGCCTTTCTAATTTTATGATTTCTTAAAATGCAAATCTTTTTCCCCTTCCACTTTCAATTTTATGTGTAGCAATATCCTCTTTTTTTAAAAAAACTTTGACTAAACACAGATCAGTAGTTCATTTTAAGAGAAAATGTCGCCGGTGATTTTATGATTGTTGCTAGTTGCTTATCTATTTTTAAGAGATAAGCTATTAATCATCATTTATGTGAGGACTTGCTTAATGCAACAAATAAGCTAAAAACTACTACGACATCCTTTTCAAAATGTAAGTCATATTAGAGATGTATTTAGACTTAACTTTGTCTAAATTCATCTCTAAAACGACTTATATTTTGAATTAAGGGAATATCAAATAAGCTATTATCAAACAAGAACAAAAACTAGTTTCGTGGACTATAAATCTCTATAAATTTATGTGATAACAATCTTGAAAAAGTTTCTTGAAAGTGAGAGCTAACAATCTTGAAAAAGTTTCTTCCTAAACTATATTCTCAAGATTCGTAGGTCATTTGTGAAGCTACGAGAGTACAAAACCTATCACGGGTGGAAAATATCCTATTGAAGAATTATCTGATCAGTTGTACAATTGAAGTGAGGCTAATAAAAATGAAATTAATAAAGATAGTGAAGCACAGGAACGCAGGAAATAGAAATGATCATAAAGGAATGAACCGAACTAGTGAACACAGGAAATAGGCCACCTATATATGTAATTCTAGCAAAACCTCACAAAATTATGGGTCGACTTGTTCATAGATAATAAAGCTTACGAACCAAAAGCAGGGTTTGAATTCGTTAAACCTAACATTGATGAGTTGGCGAATTCACATTAGGTTTCTCAAGCAAAACGATCTTTCTTTACCACCATGGATAGATTTATAAGATAAAGGGATCATTTTCCAAATTTAACATATTAAAGAAGATGATTGTTGGTACGGTGTATTTAGCCCCACCTTAACCATGTCGTTAAGAAAACTAATCATGTTTCCATCTTCCCGACCACATGTACCCCGGGGGTGTCGGCTCCTGGCATGGAATGTGCCGGATCCTCCTAGTCAAGACCTCGTCCCTAAGAAGACCAAATTCTCTGTCTGGTGGCTAGATTCAACCGGGTCACACCAGTCAAAACTCTGGCCAACTTTATCACCACATCGACCCTGGCCCCAACACCATGGAAACACTCATGACCTAGTCTTAGCTTTGCTCTCTCTAATTGGGCCGGGTCTGTATCGGACCGGGTCTACATGTGAAGAATTGTACAAGAGTTATATAAGTAGAGCATCTGAAGTCATTAGAAAGCAAGATATATACTGTACAGTTCTCTTCTCGATTGAGATTTCTATCAGTAAAAAGAAGTTCTTCCTTTTGTCGATAGTTACGTTCTTCCTCTCTTGTGTTCTCCTTCTTTCTCGATTCCTAGAATTGTATCATGGTATCAGAGCAGGGAATGTCCTGTGCTTCCTGATTTGCGTTCTAAAGCGTCGTTTTTATCGGAGGAGAAGCTGTCTCACGCCGTGGAAAGATGACGAATCCTGAAGAAAAGGAAACCGGAGAGAAGGTGAAATCGTCGAACGGCAAGGATGGCCACGACGAGGAAGACGGGGAGAGTTCCGAAAAAGGCAGAAAAGATGACGATCCTTATCATCTTTTGAATTCAGATCTCCCTGGTATGACCCTTACGGGCAACAAGTATGATGGAGGAGCTGGGTTCGTGACATGGAAGAGGAACGTACTGATTGCCTTGTCCGCCAAGAACAAAATCGGCTTCATTGACGGAACATTGGAGAAACCGGCGAACCCACCCGCAAGAACTAGAGCGTGGCAACGGTGTAACGACATGGTAATCAGTTGGATTCTTTCAAGTTTGGAAAAGGATTTGGCAGAGAGTGTTGTGTTTTGTGAAACGGCAGCACAGATTTGGTCTGAATTGAACGGGAGATTCGAAGAGGGAAACGCCACCCGTTTTTATACTCTTGAGCAAGATCTGGCGAACACGAAGCAAGACGAAGATAATGTGAAGACCTACTACAACAGGATGAAACGCATCTGGGACGAACTTGATTCTTCCAACCCTTTGCCGACTTGCAGCTGTGGTGGGTCGAATAAACTGCGAGAGTATATTAGGGTTCAGCGGTCAATGAAGTTCTTGATGGGGACTCATCCAAAATACGCCAACGTCCGTGGGAATTTGTTGATGATGAAGCCCTTACCAAGCATTGACCAGATCTATTCCCTACTTATACAAGAAGAAAGGCAGAAGGGGGCCAGTCGAGCTACAACGACAGAAGAAAACAATCTGTCCTTTGCAGTTGAAGCAGCGACAACAACATCCCAGTATACTGGCAAGAAGCAGATGAGGTCACCAAGGCGTCAGGGTCTTTACTGTGTTCATTGTCACAAGTCAGGGCACACCGAAGAGCGATGTTTCGAAAAGATAGGCTATCCGCCGAATTGGAGGCCTGGGAAGAACAAGAAGCCCATAGCAGCAGCAAGTGTTGAAGGGGATTCAAAGGAAACAGGCAGAGAAAAGCCGCAAAAGACTTACACTACAGAGGAGCTCAATCAAATTCTGGCACATTTTGCAAGAACCCAAGAGGGAACAAATTCGTCCAGTCCACAGACAGCTCCGAATTACGGTTTCGTCGGTAACAATTTTCCTTTCCCTTCGAAAAATCATAACTGCTTAACTGTTTTCTTGGAGCAAAATGATTCTTGTTTGCATTCCAGTGCTTTGAAAGGAATCAGAAATAGTGAATGGATCCTTGATACTGGTGCCTCACAACATATGTGCTCTGATTTGAACCTTTTTTCTCAGATTCAAACTCTAAGGCAGGAACAAAATGTGGCCATGCCTGATGGGCACCCACAAAAAGTTGCATCCATAGGGACAGTCAAAAAAACGATAAACTGATTCTTACTGATGTTTTACATGTGCCTGCATTTAAATTTAATCTGATATCAGTAGGTAAACTTGCTCAGGATATGAAAGGGAAGTTGGTCTTTGATGATCATTGCTGTTTTTTCCAGGACTCTAGAAACTACCTTGAGCAACAAATAGGGACGTACAAATCTGGAGTCTACCTGTTAGATGTTTCCTGTGATCAAAAACTTGAATCTGTTGCTGCCTCTGTTTGTGTGAAAGATGTCCTAGTTAGTGGTTTTGATTGCAAGGACGTTTTGTCTTTATGGCACCATAGACTAGGACATTTGCCAGTTGCTAAAATAGAGAAATTGAGGCTCATAGACAAGAAAATCTGTAAAAGACAGTTTGTTTGCGAACCTTGTAATAAAGGCAAGAGCCAACGTTTACCATTTCAGAAAAAGGGTTCCATTGCTAATGAAATTTTTGATCTTGTGCACATAGATGTTTGGGGGCCATATAAAACAACCACTCATGATGGATTCAACTATTTTGTTACCTTTGTGGATGATAATTCTAGAGCTACTTGGGTGCATCTCATTGCAGCTAAATCTGAAGCTTTCAGCATTATTATTGATTTTCTGAATATGGTAAAGCTACAATTTGGAAAAGAGGTAAAGGCTATAAGAACAGATAATGCCTATGAGTTGGGAAGCTCAAAAGCTACTTCAGATTTTTTAAGAAACAAAGGAATAATCCATCAAACTACATGTGCCCATACCCCACAACAAAATGGGGTTGTGGAGAGGAAACACAAACATATTCTAGAAACTGCAAGAAGCCTAATGTTACACTCTTGTTTGCCAACAAAATTTGGGGGGAAAGTATACTCACAGCAGTATACACCATAAATAGAATGCCACTCGACAGCCTGCAAGGTAATTCCCCCTATGAGATTTTATATGGTAAGAGTCCTAACTACGAAGAGCTGAAATGTTTTGGATCTTTAACTTTTGCTCACATAAATCAGAAATTGAATGATAAGTTTGCTGCCAGGTCTGTGAAATGTGTCTTCTTAGGGTATGCCCCTAATAAGAAAGGCTACAAGCTGTTTGACCTGGATAACAAGAGAATTATAGTCAATAGAGATGTGAAATTTTATGAGAATGTTTATCCTTTCAGAAGTTCACACTCTTGTGTAGATGCAGAATCTTTAGTTCCTGGTTTTTCTGATGAGAAACAGAAGGAATATTACCCTTCGAACCTGTATATGGAATCTGTTAATCCCCTTTCACTTGAGCAAGAAACAGGTGATGAGACAGAGCATCAGAGGAGTACAGCAACAGAAACTAGAACCAATGTGCAAGAAGAAGACCTTCAGCATGATGAACTTCAGCATGATGAACCACAGCCCTTGCAAATGACAGCACCAACAGAAAACCTGCGCAGATCCTCGAGGGCCAGGGAGCCACCAAGGTACCTAGAGGACTACATCGTGGGAACCGCCACCAGCAAGAAAAACAATATCACTACTAATACATCAGCTAAGTACCTAGATCCCTTTTCCTCAATATTAAATCAAAGACTGAATGCTGTGTCTGCTCCCCCTGTTGAAGAAAATGCAAATTTTGATGATAGTCACTGTTTATGCTCTATGATGTTACCACAGAAGACAATAAAAGTTAGTATGCCTGAAACCAATTTCTTGCCTAACTGCTTTACTGTTTCTGCTAGTCACGAGACTGAACCTTCAGATTATTATGAAGCTATTAAGGATAAAAACTGGATAAATGCTATGAAGGAAGAGTTTGTAGCACTAGAGAGAAATAGGACTTGGGACATTGTAGAATTACCGAGAGGCAAGAAACCAATTGGTTGTAAATGGGTTTACAAACTGAAATATAAAGCTGATGGTACTCTAGAAAGGCATAAAGCTAGACTAGTGGTAAAAGGTTACACACAACAATATGGCATCGATTATCAAGAAACCTTCTCTCCCGTAGTTAAATTCACAACCATTAGGGCTTTGGTTGCTATCAGTTGCAAAAGGAATTGGACTATAACTCAACTTGATATAAATAATGCCTTCCTCCATGGAGACTTGAGAGAGGAAGTTTATATGCAAATGCCATTAGGTTACACCACCAGTGAAAGTAACCAAGTTTGCAAACTTAGAAAGTCGTTATATGGCCTAAAGCAAGCTTCTAGGCAATGGCATGAGAAGCTGAGTGATTTTCTTTACAATTTTGATTTTCAGCAGTCTTTGAACGATTATTCCTTATTTGTTAGAAAAAGAGAGGGAAATCAGTTTATCTTGCTGTATATGTAGATGACATCTTGCTGACAGGTGATGACTTAGACATGATTCAGGAGATCAAGGAGAAACTCCATAATAAATTCAGAATCAAAGATTTGGGGGAAATATCTTATTTCCTTGGAATGCAGTTCATTCACACTGCAGAAGGGATCATTGTTGTGCAGAAACAATATTCTGAAAACCTTGTTCGTGAATTTAACTGTGAAAATCAGAAGGCTGTTGCCGCTCCTTTAGAGTTAAACACAAAACTGCTTAAATTCCAGGGCAGTGCACTAAAAGACCCTTTGCTGTACAGAAAGCTTGTTGGTAAAATAGGTTTTTTAGCCCATACTAGGCCTGACCTTTGTTTTACAATTCAGATGCTCAGTCAATTCTTACAGGAACCACATGATGTTCATTACAAAGCAGCTCTGCACACCCTCCGCTACATTAAAGGAACAGTGGGATATGGATTGATGTTTAATAACTGCAAAATTATAAACTAACTGCCTATTGTGATGCAGATTGGGCAGGTTGTCCCAACACCCGCAAATCTGTGAGCGGATATTATGTGGAACTGGGAGGTTCACCAATTTCTTGGAAGGCCAAAAAGCAGAGCAGTGTAGCCTTGTCATCAGCGGAGGCGGAGTACCGGTCCATGAGACAAACCACCGCAGAACTTAGCTGGCTTTCCAGATTGCTGCATGAGCTCGGAGTTCAAGAGATCATCCCCATCCCATTGCGGTCCGACAGTCAATCTGCTGTGTACATCGCGCGCAACCCAGTCTTCCACGAGCGTACTAAACACATCGAGGTCGACTGTCATTTCGTCAGGCAGCAGATTAAAGAAGGCATCATCAACATAGAGTTCGTTCCTTCACATCAACAACTAGCAGACATTCTGACCAAGACCTTGTCAGGAAAGAACTACAGCACTGTCATCCAAGAATTGGGAATGACAAAGGTGTGACAGAGCTGGGCACACTCACAGATCAGGCGCAGTGCCTTAGGATGTTCTTTGGCAAAGTTCACTCCTCCGGATGTAAACTTTAAGAGGGGGTGTTAAGATAGTCTTAGCTTTGCTCTCTCTAATTGGGCCGGGTCTGTATCGGACCGGGTCTACATGTGAAGAATTGTACAAGAGTTATATAAGTAGAGCATCTGAAGTCATTAGAAAGTAAGATATATACTGTACAGTTCTCTTCTCGATTGAGATTTCTATCAGTAAAAAGAAGTTCTTCCTTTTGTCGATAGTTACGTTCTTCCTCTCTTGTGTTCTCCTTCTTTCTCGATTCCTAGAATTGTATCACTGACATCATGTCCTGTCAATCCTATCGGGCAACCCATCATTATCAATTCGGACAACTCGTCATTACCAACTCGGATAGCCCTCTAGCACATCATTAATACCATGTGTCATTTTCATCATTATAGGGCAACCACACAAGGAAAGGAAGCTTCTCTCCTGACAAGGCCATCACAAGTGACGTCAACCTTATCCTACATGGAGGCAACCTACGTCGCCAACCCAGCCAGGAGACGAGCAAAGAACCGGGAAGGCGGGCCGACCTACCTGTCTTATTCCTTATAAATAGCAATCAACGCCTCATTTATGAATGACACACACTTGTACTCTCTCTCTCTACCTCTCTCTCTCTCCTCACTTGTATCCTCCTAAATCTACTGGAAACCTCTATCACCCCCTGTGGATTAGATCATTCAAGATAAAACCACGTAAACCTCTATGTTTCTTCCATTACTGTTAATCGCAATCCATAAGTCTCATGTCATGTCACCCCTAAAGAGTTAATCTAAACCTACAACACATATTACACTTTAACATTTGGTGCCGTCTATGGGAACCTCTCCATCATCATTACAAATCTCTTTGTACATACCACAAAAAAAACCTTCAAATGACACCACATTAAGGCAGAAAACCGAGGAAAATCACCTTCCAAACGAGAACCTCGCCTCCCGAGGAAGAAACATCCCCTGTGAATTAGAGAGCATCCTTTGATGATACCAACTACACCAAACAGCAAACGATCTCTATGGAAAAGTTCTTGGTCCTACAACAACAAATGGATGACCTAGTCAAGCGTTTCACCCACCAGTAAGCAGCAACGAACGTAGACGAAGGGAAGGTGGAGGACCACGATCCCTTCTCCGATGAGATGAACCAAAGTCCACTATTCGCCAACTCTGCTAAGAACATCTCATCTATGATGGCTTGGGGGATCCTGTGGAGCCCTTAGCACACTTAAAATATGCAATGGTTGCATCTCACATTGACGGCCACACTCAATGCCGCCTCTTCCCATCTTCTCTGTCGGGATGGGTGATCACGTTGTTCACGCGCTGACCAAACAAGTCCATCGAGAGTTTTGAAGAACTCGGGCAGCTGTTCCTATCACACATTGCGGTTGAACGATAGACCAAGAGGTCATCCTCCGACCTCATAGGCATGTGACAACATCCGAGTGAGGATGTCAAAGAGTACACCAAACGATTTCACAAAGGTGTCACGAAGGTCGACGAGCACGAAGACTCAGTCATTATCTCTACATACCTTTACGGCTTGCCAGAGATCAAATTTATAAGGTAATTGACTATGAAGACCCCCTAAGGCTCACAACGAGATGATTACCGAGCCAAAATTAACATCAAGGAAGAGAAGTTCGTTTGTATAGCCCAATGTTGGTAAGGTATAATTAGTCACGCCTTAATCATATTATTAAAGATGCTAATCACATTTCTCTTTTATGATTACATGTACCTAGGGGACAATCTGGTGTTTTGGACATGAAGATCACGGCTCACGAGTGTCCTGACCAGTGAACACCGAATCCATGAAGCCAGCTTCACTAATCCTCGAAGCCGGGTGCCATCAACGAAAACTCCGGTCGACTCCCCGCGTCGCAAGAAAGAACTTATGACTTAGCACATCCATCTAACGTCCTATCCAATTAGATTATCCGTCATTACTGCTTCAGACACCCATGGTTACCAACTCGCACACCTCTCTAACATGCCATCAATGCCCTAAGATAGAAATTGTCCCTTCCATAATTAAGGATAGGCGGCCGAGCAGAGCGAGGAAGCTTTGTTGTTGACAGAGTAACCTAACCAAGGTGGATTCATCCTCATCTTGAAGTGCACCCCGCGTCATCAACCCGGCTAGCAAGCGAGTGACAAAGCCGAGAGACGTATCAAACCTCCTTACCCCTTCCTTATAAATAACAATCAATACCATATTTATGAGAAAGGGTCAGTGAAAGCACAGTGGGAGGTGACATACCTAGTACTCGTAAATACTTCCTGTACCTTCATTGTTGCTTCTTGACTTTTACTAAGAACCTCTATCATACCACCCATGGACTAGGTCTTCATAATAGTCGGCCGAGGCTACAACACCAGCCGGGATTGGAAGCGGGGCCTCAACGAGCCGCATAACACTAATTCTAGAAGACTGACCAAGAAAAGCATTCCAGCCATCAGCTTCAGCGACAACGATATGAAAGGTGTAATCTCTTGCCTTAAGGACCCGCTTATCACAAAACGTAAATCCACAGCCGAAACAGACACCAAATTTTGGTGGATGTTGATAGTAGATTCAACTTGATCATCGTCAATGATTACAACAAGTTGGGTGCCCCTGAAAAATGGGTGAACAACTTCAGCAACCATCTTGCCGACTTCTCAGGGGTAGAATCCCATTCAAAGGGAACAGTGGAGTTACGGATGACGCTTAAAGATGGGGAACTTATCCGTATGAGAGGATCAAATTCCTCAAGATGGATGACCCCCCAGCAACAACGCCTTCCTGGGACGCCCCGACATCCACGCCTTCAACTCTGTCCCGAGTACGATGTGCTTAAAACTAAAGTTCCTGACCCGATATGGGAAAGTGGCCACCGTGAGAGGCCATCAAAAGGCAGCCTAAATCTACAATGTGAAGGCTTCCAAAATGAAGACCCCGGCTCCAACCTCTAGACCGGCCAACTCCTCGCCTCATCTTTCTTCGAAGTCTGGTAATGGTGAAAGGTCTCACTAGGTATATCCCTTCTCTAACTCTAGGAATTGCATAGATTTTCTATGTGTTTAATTCATGGAAAAGTCTAGGGATTGCATAGATTTTCTCATAAGGATTCCAATACAACAAGCGGGGAGCAAAACAGAGCTAAAACGAATAATATAGGCCCCGCTGAAGTTGTGTCTGACCTTGCGTCCGGACATGCAAGGCCGGACAAGTACTGAGACAAAGTATAGACACGTCCAAACTTCCATCCGAACGAATTAGATCGGACATCATAGGCGCATCCGGACTTTAAGGTCAGACACAAGTCCGGACGCCTCAGGAGAAGGAATTCGCACGACACCAACAGAGGTATCCGGATGCGAGTACTGAGTCGGTCTCCAGAGCGCGGAATTCAGAAAAAGATAGAAAAAATTATATAAAATCGATCGATCAACTCACGCATGAGGTAGCGCGACCTAGCCGCTCCCAATTTCATCAAAAGATCAACACCAACTTACAAAAGGTACAAACCACCATCAATTCTTGAGAGATTACCACTGCCACTTCCAATTCACCTTACGCATACCACCAGACCCATACCACACCACCGATTACATAAAGAGAAGGGAGGCACGTAGCAGTTCACCGCAAGCACACCAGATTGAAACCTGCTACACCTCTAATTAGTCAGAAGCAACCAACACAGAGCGGGGAACAGAACCGGGACCTAGATCGGAGTTTCTTCTAAACTGGAGTTTCTTCTTTCTTTATCTCTAATTTATTTAATATCTTCTTATGGTGTTAATTATGTTTCTAAATCCTGAGTGAGTAGTTGTTTTTAGTTCCTCGGGTTGGGGAAGCGAACATATTTCGTAGAATTTCTGTCACGTAATTGTTTCACTACTTTTTATTGATGCAATAGTTTAAGACCTGTTCTTCAAGCACTTTAATTCTCTGATCAATTATTAAGTAAAGTTTGTAGTTTTCTAATCAAAATGTGGTGCTGAGATTAGTTGACAAGACATAAGAAGTTAAACCGGATTAACAACTAGAAGCATGGTTTGCCTATTGGTTAATCCGTCTCCAATAGGAACTGCTCTTAAAGCAATTGATCTGTTTGCGGATTAGAGCATTAGTCTACTGCTAGTTCTCTCAAACAATTAGAATTCATTGTACATGACCCGGTCGGTGAATTTATAAAGTTCCCGAGTTTATTATAATGTTAGTGAAATTGTTACTTTTACTAGGATTTGAAGAAATAGGTTAGTAGAACAACCCGGGGCGCGCCTCTTATTTATCACATTAATCACTTTTAATTCTCACTTTGTTTTAGTTTATTATTTGCTAATTATTTTACTTATTTTATTAATTTGGTTTCATTAGATTAATTAAGTAAAACCTGAAAAAGTGATGTTTCCTGTTTTCTTAGTTAAGTTTAGGCTTCTCTGTTAGATTCAGAATTTGTCAATTAATTGAACGAGGTCCCTGAGATCGACAACCCCACTTCATTCACTATACCCGCAAAATGATGGGTGTGAGCTTCAGTTTTTGAACCACTATCCTATGTTGATTTGGGTTGATTAGGATCTGATCGGGTTCTAGGTCCACTTATAACCTAAGTTCAATAACTATAATTATTACAACCTAAGTTAGCTCACTGGAATCTATTTATAGTCGCCACCTAATTTTGACCTATGGTAAATTAGGAAAGGAGAGTTCGGGTTTGGGGTTGGGTATTCAACTTTTTAGGGTTCAAATTACTTTCATTACCCCTTTAGGTTGTTTTTCCTCTACTTAGATTATTTACGGCTTATTACGAGGTCATTTTAACCTAAGTGCGCAAGATTCTGATTTATTGGTATTTTTGACATTTTTTGACTGAAAATTGAAATTACCTAAACTAGGGTTTCGGAAGCCGAATTAGGTTGAATTTTAGTCCCGTCCGTGGCCACAGACTTAATGTCCGAGACCTCGGACCCTAGTTAACCTAAATAGTCAGAAAAGTCAAAAGACCGAGAAAACAAAATTTGAAAAGTCCAAGGCCACGGACAGGACGTCCGTGGGCCCAGACATGCTTTGCAAAAACCCTAATTTTCAAAAATTAAAAATCTCGCCACCGTCTGAGAGCATCCGTGCTTACGGACGGGGAGTCCAGGACCCCGGACGTGGCGTCCTTGGTTGCAGGCCGCCCTCAAACGGCGGCGTTTGGGCTGTTCCCGGTGGTGTTTTCGACTCAAATTTTATAGGTGTGTAGCCTACGAGATTATAAACATGTTAGTACTTGAAAGAATCCAATTTGACTAAGAATTAAAGCCGAAACTTATTGAACAAGTAATAGGGCAGAAACACAAACGAATAACAACTCAGAAGTTGAAAAGGGTCAGTTCGAACCCAAATTTTGACAGAAAGTTAATAAAGTCGTGGGGAGTTAGACAAGTTGAATTCTAACCTGTTTTACCTTCGGGATTAGTATGATCCTTCACACCGGGTATCCTTGGAAACCTTGTTGATGTCGGTTCCGGATCGAATTCGAACCGAGCTTCTAACCCTTGAAGATTGGTGATGTTCTTCACATTTTGAAGGTGATTTGATGGAGATTTGATGATTGTGGTGGCAATAGGAGTTGGAAAACTCGATTTGATGATGATTTTGGTGAAATTTTGGTGTTTGATTGTAGATCAGGAGTTCAAAACGTGAGTGAGAGGAGACGACTAAGCGCTCTAGTGATTTAGGGTTCTTGAAGCTGTCTTTCTCATCAAGAGATAAGGTCCCTTATATCGGCACCATTAAAGATAAAGTTACTCGGTAAAGACTGAAGTTTACCGGGGTTTTTATTGGGTGACTTCCCAGGGGATTCTGGCCATGGAACTTTAACCACATGTAGAGGAAGATATTTCTGATTTTTTAAAAGAGAAATTAGAATTTTCGGATATCGTAATATTTTTAAATTCAATTTATCGTCAGATTCGTTCAAAAATTACTAGAAATTTAATGGGAATTTGAAAATTCAAAATTCCAAAGCCGTTATGCTTTAATGTCGTCCTTTACCATGTGTCAAAGTTTCAGGCATTCCGAATTGATTTGAGCCGTTTTTAAATGAGAGAGAAAGCTTACAGGAGGGCTTAGGAGCCCCGAAAATTACGAAACATCCCTCTTGATGACCAAGCTTTCATATGTGCCTCGAAACGTGCCGATCGAACTGGGATTCTATATCTCTTGACCAAACTACCATTTTAGCACTTATGTGTTAATAGACTCTCTTTCGGGGGGTTAAAATTTTGGGTATAACAATAGATACACTGTCTGGGTAGAGATAGTCACATATTTATGCAACAATCACACTACTAGAAAACAGTAGTTTACCTACGAAAATTACCTACGGAAAATATTCCGTAGGTAATTCTCGACGGAATACCTACGGTTTATAGTACCAGCCCTTGGTTAAGTTGTTACCTACGGAATACCGATGGAATTCCAACAAAAACATTACCGACGGAATATTCCGTAGGTAAATTTGAAGGGAAAAGTGCGGGAGGACTGGCTGGTAGTGGCGCGTATAATGCCATCAAATTACCTACGGATCTTTTCCGTAGGTAAATAGGCGGGATTTTGAAGAAAGGTTACCGACAGAATCTTCCGTCGGTAAATTCTGCTTGAAAAATTACCTACGGACTCAATTCTATCGGTAATTGCTTCGTAGTGGTAGGCGAGCGTTAAAACTGGAACGCGGCGTTTTCTTCTACACAAAGATTATTACCTACGGATTAGTTCCGTCGGTAATTACCTGCGGAAACATTCCGTAGGTAATGACTCTTTTATAAAGCGAGATTACTTGTAATAACAAAGTCGTTCCTTGTAAGCATATTTTTTCTCTGACAAATGCCGACGGACTTATTCAGTAGGTAACATGTTACCGGAAACGACGCCGTCTTATTTATATGGAGTATTTTTTTTCTGATTAATACCGACGGTTTTTATCTGTCGGTAATGTGTTATGATGGTGTTTTATCTTCGATTTTATCCGTCGTATTTACTAGAGAATAAAGTAAGTCTCATGAACAGCGCTGTCGTTTATGATAAAATGTTACCGTCGGAATGTTTCGGTCGGTAATATTTAGTACTACTAGTATTTTTCTCCTTTCTGCTTCCTGAGTTGTTTCTTGAGTTTTGTGTCTTCAGAAAAAAACCCCAAACGCTTGCGGAGCCATCTTCTTCCTTGGTCGTTTCCCACAGCTCTCCTCGCTCGATTTTGGTTTCTCTATCAACTGCCCGGTTCTCCCTCTTTCTGGACTCCATTCGCACCTGCCCGGTTCTCTATCGCGATTCAACTGCCCGGTTCTCCCTCTTTCTACTCGAGTTTGTTTCTGAATCTCGTCGTTGCTGAAGTTGGACCCCAATCATAAGCGCGCCCGTCTTCAATCAGGTACGCTTCCTTAGTTTGAATATCGATTGTGTTGTTGAATCTGGTCACTCGCACCTGTGTTGTTGAATCTCGTGGTTTACTGTATCAAGACGGGGTTTCAGTCACTGGTTGTGGTGAAATCGGCTGTGTTATTGGTTATAATGTGGAGTTGCTTCCTTAGTTTGACATCAATGTACTGCTTGGTTTATCTGCTTTACAAGCAAGGATTTTATTATTATATGCGGTTGATTATAAAATCTGGTGGAGCAATTCTAGAGAAAGGATTAATCTGGTGTGATGTGGAGGCTAATTGTGCGTGTAAATATTGCTATTTGCTTAATCTGGTGGAGCAATTCTAGAGACAGGATTAAGAAATTTATAAGCAGATTAATCCAAAAGAGAGATTTTGATATAAATCTGAACGACTAATGACCCACACCTGTGAAGAGTAGGACAGAACTATCACCCCATCATCCTAATACAAAATATCCAGCAAGTATTTTGGTAGTCATCCTAGTTGGGTTTGGTATCGTCTGACGTGGAGGAGCTGAGGCTGAGTCCAAAATGATTATGATGATCACGCATGTTGCTGGTTCCTTTATTGTTATTGATACCACCTTGTTGCTGTTTTGATAGCTTCTGCTTGAGCTCAGACAGCAGAGCTTGATTCTCTTGGTTGAGCATCTGAGCCTTCTTCCTCAGGCTCTCGTTCTCTCTGATTTTGTAGCAGTTTTGCAAGTACAGCTCTGAGTTCAACCTCTCCATCTTCTTGTTTTCTTTGATTCTGTTCACAAGAGTAAGACCATTTGTTTCCTAACCAATTCCTCGTGTAAAAAAAAAAGGTGGGGCGTACCACATGACATGTTTGGGAGTTTGGGTAATTTGAAACGCGATGTTTTCTTCGGTAATTACTTCGTAGTGTCAGACGAGAGTTTAAGATGAAACACAGTGTTTTCTTCTACATAAAGATTACCTACGGACTGTGAAATACCCCTAAATTAATTTAAATTAATTTAGGGATTTTTATTAAAAATTAAATTATTATATGGAATTATGAATATTAAATTATTAT
Organism: Limonium bicolor; assembly: GCA_023374045.1. NCBI lineage: Eukaryota > Viridiplantae > Streptophyta > Magnoliopsida > Caryophyllales > Plumbaginaceae > Limonium > Limonium bicolor. The sequence continues at coordinate 339,441,221 of CM041776.1, read as the reverse complement.
ATGGAGTTGTGAAATTTATTTAGGGGTTTTCTCCTATTTAACCCTAATTATTATACATTATTATAGTATTATGAATTTAATAATAAGATTTATAAGTCAATAAATCTTGGGAAAATTATTAAACACTCCAAAAATATTATAAAGATTTTAGGAAGTGTTGGAACATTGTTTTGAAACATAAAAGTCAATATAAAATTCTAGAAACCTTAAAGCTTATTAAGCCTTGCTAGAGTTGACTTTTTGAGAATGGTCAAACCAGGCCATGAAACCTATACCAATAAATAGGTTATGAAAAACCATGAAGATCGATAAAAAGAACGTCAAAAACGGATCATCCTAGCCAAAGTTATGCTAGATTGAAGTTTTGAATCAAAATTTTAAAATCTGCCACGTGTCAAGCTCACACGCGCCCACACTTAGATAGATTTTATCTCCACGATTTTCGGAACCGATTTTGCCCTATCTTGTGACCTTCATAACTTTCTCATCTTATTGAATTTTTGAGTGCCGTCTTCTTTGTTGCCTTCTCCTACATTTCCTCTAAACAACCATAACTCACACAAGCCCTAACTCGTTCTAAATCAACCGGAAATTCGAGCCAAAGTTGCTACCCTGCAAAACCATTGCTGCAGTTTTCCAGTTTCTCTTCGAATTCAGGTAACTTCGACTAGCCATAACTTCTTCGTTTCTCAGCCAAATTCCATGTTCTTTAGCTCGTTTTGAAGAATCTAATCCCTCTATAACTTTCATGTTGATGACCAAAGCTAATTCCAAACCGTTTGTAAGAGAGAGGTGTCTAAAGTTTCGAATTCATCACACAGCATAAAATCACAGTTTTCTTTCCAGAAAACGTAAGGTAAACTCGCAACTTCTAGCTTCGATTTCTTTCTGTGTGTTGCGAGTTAGGATTAGTTCTTGTTATCAATATGTAGATCTAAGTTTCCTCTTTCGATTAAGCCTTATAAGTATTCTAATTCGATCTAGAACTTAACTTATAGATCTACAAAGTGAGCTCCTCGAAAACATTCAAGTTCGAATTTTTCCAGATTCCGCGATTTCGAAATCACCCAAATTCGCACACTCCGGTGAGTCTCCGATCAAATTTCTCCGATATTGTTGTTCGTAGTCATGTTTTCGATCTAACCCATGTCTCAATTTAGTCAATTACGTGTTAGATTAGGAGAATTTGTAGGATTTGCAATCGAATTAAATTCTGAAACCGAAACTAACCCTAACCTTCGAATTGAATTCGAAACTTGGTGTGTACTGCATTATAATTGGGGAAACCGGTACCAATAGAACCGAAATTTGATTACGAATCCATAGAAACAAGAATCACTCGATTTCGTTCTGTAGATGTGAGAAAAACGCAAATTAGTACTCGGGTATCAAGGAGAAATCGGGGAAGAACTAGGCGTTCAGTATCCGTCGGATCTTAGTTAAGAGATTTGGACGGCTGAGATTAAAACGTTTCAGATTAAGTTTTTATAAATTCCAGTAAATAACCCTAACTTGTGGAATTAATTTAAATACCTTCCCGAAGGTATTTTGACTTGAAATTTTAATCATAGATTCCTTATTTACCTAGTTTATTTTGATGTAAATTATTATGGTTTTGGAGTTTTTAAACATAAGTTATGATTTTTACAAGTTACTGGTTTTCTGGAATTATTTGGCTAACTTAAAAAGATATTTTTATGAAATAAAAATTTTATAATATGTCTAAAATGTTATAGTTACTGTATATTAAATTTGGGAATTTTTGGGCAAGGGTAAAAGGTTTTAAAAATTGTTTTATGAGTTTTTCATAAGAATAACTTATAATATATGGTTTTTAATGTAATCAAAAATTAAAGTATAGTTGATTAATGAACTTTATGGGTTGGGGAAAATATAATAAGACTAATTAACATTTAATACAGTATGTTTATAAATATTTTGGGTATTAACTTTAAGTGAAGTAAAAATTGTTATATATATTTATATATTTATGAGAGAAATAAATAGAAACTTATATTAAATCAAGGAATTTAACTAAACTACATTTTATTTATTATATATAATATGGAAGCTAATATGTTTAACTAAAACTAAGGGAAATACTCTATTTTATAAACCATAAATCAGTTGTGGATATGTCTAAAAGATGTGACAGAAAATAGCTATGGAGAAGTACGCGCGGCCGTAGCTTTCCTCTAACCTAGGGTTCGACTCCTTGTCGATTCCCTGTACTTTCCTCTTCTCGTCCGTTTTCTTTCTTCTTGTCGACGGTGCTGGGCGGTTTCTCTGAGGGCGGCGACGCCCTTTTCATCAGTGCTTCTTGTGGTTGTCTGCTCCAACCTCATCCCAGGTCTGCTTTGCTGCTTGCGAAGGTTCTGGGGTTCCAGTCTCTTTAAGGGCTTGCGCCTTGTGATTTGAGTGGAAGGTTTTGGGTTTCGACCCCTTTTCTTGGCTTTGATATGGCGAATCAACAGACTCGGGAAGCCCCTCTATTTCTGTTCCAAGCTTCCGCTGAGGAAGGAGATGGTAGTTCAGTTTCAAGAAGAAAGCGCCCTCGCTCAGGAGGAATCGAACCCGACCAGGAAACTTCTATTGGGGCTACCGGTCCTATAGAGCGGGTTGGGGAATTTCAAGATGGGAAATCTTTCAAAGAAGCCCTCGGAGCGACTCCTACTCGTACGACTCCGACCCAGGAAATCGTGGTGGAATCGGAGAGCGATTTTTCCGATGAAGAAGATATGGAGGAGGAAACGAACTTGGGGGAAGAAGATCCCTTCTGCCCAGTTATCCACCTCCCAAAAGATTTGGAGCGCGAAGTCAGTCAGGCTTGGAGATTTGCAGTAATTGTCAAACTCCTGGGTAAAAGCTTTCCTCTCCAGATCATGTTTGAAAGGCTTACGCAAAGATGGAGGCTAGCTAATAAGTTCGAAATGTCTGGTCTAGGTAATGGGTACTTTGCTATTAAGTTTGAAAATAAGGAGGATAGGGATTTTGTCCTGTGCGAAGGACCTTGGATTATTTCTGACCATTACCTTACAATTAGGAAATTTTCCAAGGATTTTGATACCGAATCTGAAACGTTGAGAGATCTGTGTGTGTGGGTGAATTTCCCCGATCTGAGGGTTGAATATCTCAGGGAGAGTATTCTAAGTTGGATTGGCAACAAGATCGGCAAAGTCCAGAAAGTTAGGTTAGTCCGTTCCAAGTTTGGGAGTTTTGCTTTCGGGCGGGTGTGTATTAAGGTTGACCTGTCAAAACCCTTGATTAGTAAATTCAGGTTCAAAAACAAAATTCATAGGGTTGTGTATGAGGGTATACACAGCCTTTGCTTTAGTTGTGGAAAATTTGGTCACCAATCTCCTGCTTGTCCCCTGATTAATGAGGATGCTGTTTCTGAGTCGGAGGGTTTCAAGGTAGTTCAGAAGCCAGCTCAGAAAGATGTGAGCGAGACAGAATTGGTTGAGAACGATCCTTTTGGACCGTGGATGAAAGCCCCAAGAAGGAGAAGAGGACCACCCAAACAGGATAAGCAGAAGGCAGTGGAAAAACCGTCAGGGGGTGAAAAACCGTCAGGGGGTGACAAACCGAAGGTGTCTATTGATGATAAGGGTAAGAAACCAATGGCTAGTAATCCGGGAAACTCGACTACTAAGAAAGTGGTTCGTTTCATTTTAAGTAAGGATAAGCCTCCTCCTCTGAGTAATAGTTTTGGAGCTTTGGGAAAGATGGGAGAAGATGTGGTAGAGTCATCCCCTGAGGATACAAGTGGTGATTCTCAGATGCATGTGAACGATTCTCCTGAGTCAGGAAAGGTAGGTGAAACTCCAGAACATCTCATGGGGCTGCAGCAGCCCACTTCAGATGCGAACTGTAAGTTTCCTATCTCAAAAAATCTATGTAACTTAACCAGTTTATCTTCTGATAATCCTGTGTCCTCACCAAATCCTGGAGGCTTGGTCAAATCTTTGGTTAATACTTTCTCGGTTAATGCGGGGGCTGCTAATGTCTCTAAATTGTCTCCTGCAGAGCTTCAGGTAGGAAATCAGAGAGATGGTCCTGAGGTTAAAGATCCCCCGGATCCTGAATGCTGATTTTGTTTTTGTACCTATATATAAATGACTAATTTGAAAATCCTGTCCTGGAATGTCTGTGGGGCTGCTAAACCTAGCTGCCTGCCTAATGTTAAAAACCTGACCTTTGTTCATTGTCCAAACATCCTTTTTGTCTGTGAACCTAGAATCAGTGGTGACAAAGCTGATGCTGTCTGTTCTAAGTTTGGATATATTCACCAGTTTCGTGTTGAGGCCAGAGGATTTAGTGGTGGGCTTTGGTTGTTTTGGGATAACTCTGTGGCTATTTCTGTTATATCTTCTGCTTCTCAGTTTATCCATACTTGTATTACTTGTAATCAGGTTTCCTTTTACTGTACTTTTGTGTATGCTAAACCTGATGACTGCAGTAGAATAGCTCTCTGGTCTGAGTTAACTTCCCTAAGAAATAGTTTCTCTGGTCCTTGGTGTTTGACTGGAGATTTTAATTCGATTATTTCTATTAATGAGAAGAAAGGCGGTATTAGAGCTATGAACAGAGGCAGTAGAGCCTTTGCTGACTGGTTTAGAGATCATAGTCTGATAGACCTCCCTAGTAAAGGTAATGAATTCTCTTGGACAAACAAATCCATTTTTGTCAAACTGGATAAAACTATGGTTTCCCATGACTGGTTTGATTTCTTCCCTCATAGTTGGGTTCATATTCTTCCTAGAATAGGTTCTGACCACTCTCCCATTCTCTCTTCTCTGTTTCAGAACCTCCCTTCTAGTCACCATCCTAAACCTTTTAGACTTCAAGTAGCTTGGTCTACCCACCCTGAATATGAATCTTTCATATCTTCCATCTGGTCTAAGGGCGACTCCCTTATCCACAAGCTGCAAAACACTTCTAAGGAGCTTTCCAGTTGGAACAGATCTGTGTTTGGTAATGTATTTGCACAAAAAGGAAACTCATGCAAAGAATAGCTGGTATCCAGAGAGCTCTCGAGAAAGGTCAATCTCCCTTCCTTAGGAAGTTGGAATCTACTTTGTCCAAAGAGTTGGAGACTATCCTTCTTCGTGAGGAGATAATCTGGTTCCAAAAAGCTAGGGTCAATTGGCTCCAATTTGGGGATAGAAATACCAAATATTTCCATAGGAAAGTTCTGCTCAAACGTGCCAAAGTGAAAATTAACTCTCTTAAAGATAATGAGGGCAATACCATTGTTGGTGAGGAGAATCTTCTGAAGCTGGCTGTTGAGTATTTTAGTACTCTTTTCAGACAGGAGCCGTCTGATAGAGTTCTTTCTGTAAACCATCTGTTTCCCACTTTGCCTGGTGAGATTCTTGACCAGTGCAACTGCCTCCCCTCTTTTGAAGAGATTGATAATACTATTATGCGCATGAATAGCTATAAAGCCCCTGGCCCTGATGGGTTTCATGTCTGGTTTTACAAACACCATTGGGAATTGATCAAACAAGATGTTTATAATCTGGTCCTAAATACTTTTAGATCCCATAGGGTTATCCCCACTATCAACTCCACTCTTCTCTGTCTGATTCCAAAGATCTCTATTCCTGAACACATGAATCAATTCAGACCCATTGCCCTTTGCAACGTTATTTATAAAATTATTGCAAAAATCCTTGCCAATAAAATCAAGGCTTTTCTTCCAGATGTTATATCTCCCACTCAGACCAGTTTTGTCCCGGGTAGATGTATCCAGGATAATCATATCATTATGCAAGAAGTTTTCCATTCTATGAATAGTGTGAAGAGGAAAAAAGGATGGGCAGTTATCAAGATAGACCTGGAAAAAGCATATGATCGACTGTCCTGGAGTTTCATTCGGGATACTTTAACCTGCCTCAGCCTCCCCCCTAGTTTTGTAGATCTTGTCATGTCTTGTGTCGAATCTGTTTCTATGAAAGTTCTCTGGAATGGATGTGAATCCAATCAATTCTCCCCCTCTAGAGGTATCCGGCAGGGGATCCTTTATCTCCATACTTGTTTGTTCTCTGTATGGAGAGATTTTCTCACATTATTGATATCTTTGTCCAAGAGGGTAGATGGGAGGCGATTACCCTCTGCAGGAATGGCCCCAAGCTGTCTCACTTATTTTTTGCAGATGACCTTGTCCTCCTTGGGTCTGCTACTAAGGAAAATCTTTCAAGTATGATGACTGCCTTAATGGGATTTTGTGAACTGTCAGGGAGCAAAGTTAGTCTTGAGAAGTCTAGGGTCATGTTTTCTAAAAATGTGGATCCTGCACAGAGAGTTGATATCAGCAGACGCATAGGTATTCCCATTGCTGATAATCTTGGTAAGTATCTTGGTATTAATGTGTTCAGTGGTAGATCCAAAAGGAGAATTTTAAGGACCTGTTAGAGAAAGTTCAAAACAGGATTAGTGGTTGGAAGGAAAAATCACTGTCCTTTGCGGAAGGTTAACACTGGTCAAATCTGTTTTGAATTCAGTGCCAATCTTCAATATGATGTCTCAATCCTTACCTGTTTCTGTTTGTACTAAGTTAGACAGGTTAAGCAGGAGTTTTTTGTGGGGTCATAAGGAGACAGAAAGAAAGCTCCATACTGTGGCCTGGGATACAATCTGCAAACCCAAGATGGAAGGCGGCCTTGGGATTAGAAAGACCTCTGTTATGAATCGAGCCTGCCTTGCCAAGCTTAGCTGGAGGCTCCTCAAGCATCAGGACTCCCTCTGGGCTAAGCTTCTATTGTCCAAATATAAAAATCCTGAACGAAAAGGAGCTTCAGGTATTTGGAAAAGTATCATCAACAGCCGTGAGCTGATCTGTGATGGGTCAAGATGGAAACTAGGTAACGGTAAGCTCATTAATTTCTGGAAGGACAGATGGTTAGTGGATAAGCCCTTGTGTACATATCTTTCCCAACCTAATAATACTAACCTTGATGCTACTGTTGCCCATTTTGGACTGCAGACAGAGGTTGGAAATGGGATTCTCTCTCAAATTTACTCCCTCCGCTTATTTTAAATTCCTTGGCTAGTAAGGCAATATTCAATGAGGAATCTTGTGATAACATTTTTTGGTCTTACCACCATTCGGGTGAACTAACAGTCTCATCTGTCTATGAGCATTTCTTTACCACAGGTGATAAAGACAATTTTTGGAGCCTAATATGGAAGCTTCATGTCCCTGAAAAAGTGAAAACTTTCCTCTGGTTTCTGGCTCACCAAAAGCTAAAGACTAAAGCTCTCCTACACTCCCGGGTCTTCTGCCAGATGATTCATGCTCCCTCTGTGGCTCCAAGGAAGACGTCCTGCACATCATGAGAGACTGCTTTGTGAGCAGAAGCATATGGGAGAGGTTTGATCTTTCCCACTGCCCTGATTTTTTCCAACCAGGAATAGATGCTAAAGGCTGGATGGCTGCGAATCTATCCAAGAGGACAAGAGCCGAATGGGTGGAAAATGCAGGGTGGTCTCAGGTCTTTGCATTTACATGTCATTCCCTTTGGTGGTGGAGGAACTTCAAATTCCATAATGCCATTCCTGAGGCAGAACAGCTTGATCTCGGGGTTATCAGAAACAGGATCTCAGAATTTCTTGTCTCATCCAGTAAAATCAAGACTTATAATCAGATGAGGGATAGGGAAGGTGTGGCTGGGAACTGGCAGGCCCCTCCGGTAGGCAGTTACAAGATAAACTCTGATGCAGCCAAGAGCAGTGACGGTACTATGGCTGCTGCGGGGGTCATTAGGGACCATAATGGGGCTTGGGTATGCGGATTTACTCACCAGATGGGTATGTCCAACATCCTCGAAGCTGAGAATTGGGGGGTCCTCGATGGGCTTTGCCTTGCTAAGAATGAAGGGCTCCGGAATATCATTGTTGAGACAGATTCTCAAATACTTATCGACCAACTCAGAATGAAGACTCTCAAGTTTCTTCCAAATGAACATCTTGTTAATGAATGTATCAGTTTATCTGCATGGTTTGATAGCTGTTGTTTTGTTAAGGTCAATCGGTCCTGTAATGGCGTAGCTGATTGTCTAGCCAAGTATGCATTATCTTGTCCAAGGGGTTTTAGGAAGATTAACTCCCCTCCAACCAATTGTAGTATTCTTCTAGATCTTGATTGTTCGACACTTCAGCCTGTTAATGGCTAATTAATAAAAGTTTCTTTCTGATAAAAAAAAAGGATATGTCTAAAAGATATTAAATATAATTAAATACAATAGAATTTCTTAAAGAATGTTCTGGACAAATCTTGATATATGTGGATATATATATATATATATATATAAATACAATAAAATAGATAAAGGAAATAACATTCCTTGTGAGAAAATAATAGGAAGGATATATATATATATATATATATATATATATATATATATATATATATATATATACGATAAATAATAAATAAAAGGAATAAAATACCTTATAGAAAATAATATGAAGGAATTAATGAGTTAAACTAAACCTCTACATGATACTAATAAAAGAATATTATATGAGGTGGTATTAATTTATGGTTATAGGTTGAGTTTTTAGTTATCTTTGAGTTTCTAAGATTTATATAAACCGTATTTAAACACACGTATATATTTAGTCAATGACCACAATGTAAATCTATAATTTGGTTAAGGAATTAATAAGTTGAAATTTAGGAATATTTGTAATTAGTCTACATAAAGTGTTACACAAATGGATCTTATTATATAATTAATAATAAAATGAATGAAATACTTTTACATTTAAATGTTCTTATTATATAAACAATAGTAAAATAAATGAGTTACTTTTACATCTACATGTGAAGAGGATAAATAAGTCTAGATTTAATTATTTCTTAATATTTATAGTATTGAGTAATAACTTAATATTTTAAGATAAAATCATTAAAAGGATTATGATATAAAACTATATTAAACTACGATTAGGAGATTAATCTAAATAATAATCCTTAAGTTTCTTGGAATTAGTTAAGCCATATAAAATACATTCATTACCAATATTCAGGATGTGAGTTTATAAATAAGTGATGTACATAATAGTTAAAGATTTACAAAAAGGTTTGCAAATAGAAATTTGATACTTAAAATCTTTAAACCTTTAATTAGATGAAACTAGGTTACGTAAGAGATTATATTGATTTACCTTTTTGACACTGGGAATATTAATGTGTCATTTGAATATAAGGTATGGGGATTTTCAGAATAGATTATCTTATTACATAATTAACAATTTCAATTATGAATCAGAATTTAGTTCTTAGATAAATTTTACCTTATGTCGAGATATAATGTTTATCCTAAAATACAATAAAGGAAATTAATTTATTAAGTTATCCCTTTGAAACCTCTGGTCTTGTAAGTAATATAAAATGTATTTAAGACATAAGTTTATTAAAATTTAGTACAAAAGGATTATACATACTCTATGGAGAGAATGTGTGTAAAAATTAAATACTTGGGAAATTAAAATGTAAGTAAGGGTACATAAAGAGGGTTATCTTAAACACCTTATTACATAGGTAATAATTAAGCAAATGATGTACCTTGTGAATACTAAATGTAAGAGTTCGTTAAGTCTAAGTTAACTATAATATAGTTGTTCCAATATGAGAGGTATTTCAACATCTTATGACAAGATTATTAGACAGTTATAATAGGAAGTCATTCTGAACTAAGGATATGATAATTGAATTTAGTGGCTCAACTAAGTTATAATAAAATGTGTCTACAACACTATGATTCCAATATACAAGATGTAGATCTTAATTAAGTTAAGGGGGAACCTAATCATGATGGTTTATTTGGTAATATTGATAAAGTACATAATCATTACATTGTGAATTAATAGTATAGTATTCTAAGATAAACCTATTATAGGTCATGAGACGATGTTTATTCTAAAGTAAGAATAAAAGTATTGAGCTTAAGAATTGTTATTGAAATTCTAAGATTGGTTGAATAACATATAATGCACTTATGTTATAAAGGTCTTTAATGTAGGAATTATGGTTAAGTATGGGTAAAGTGGATAAGGGTGGAACAATTAACAAGTGTTAGTAAAATACATTCCTTGGTCTTACAACCTTGGGGTATACAACATTCTAAGACAAGCCAAAGGTTATACATAACATTTAAGTGAGGGCTTAAAAGACAATTGGGACTTAGAAATATGAGTGAGGAGTTTATTTAAGCTTAACGTAGGCTACAAGTGATTGATGATAGACTACCTTTAATATTCTTCAGAGTATTGTTGATTGTTTGCGCAAGTTGACTAGAACTGCTACAGCGTTATCCAGGTACGATTTCTCGTACTCAGCTTGACGTGTTTTGGACTTTATGGAATGTTTTGTACGATTTCTCGTACTCAGCTTGTTGTGTTATGGACTTTATGGAATGTTTTGGAACACCAACTGATCTTGAATGGGTTTCAGAATGAGACTGTTGTGTGACTAACTGAGCTTGATGTGACTAACTGAGCCTGTATGTGAAACTTCCTTGGTTATTGGTTCCTCCTATCTAGTTGTTTCACTAGATATTAACTGCCTAGGGTTTACGCTTCTACACTCTGTAGGACTGAGTGTTTTGGTATTGCTCTTGTGCAGTTAATGATCTAGTGGGGTGACTGGGAATATAGGAAAATATCTGGTTGTGGTAATTCTTCCTTTGGACTATGGGTATTGTTTCATCCATGAGTCGAGTTTGATCAGCCTTATTTGGAATGGATTCTTTCTATTGGATATTAATTGTTGAGGTTTACGCCTCTGCACTCTGTAGGACTGAGTGTTTTGGTATTGCTCTTGTGCAGTTAATAATCTAATGGGAATGTGGGAAATGTTAATCTTGGTACTGAATATGGATTATTTCTAATAAGTGGTGCACACACTTTTCACCGATGACTGAGAACGGGTCGGTGGCAGCGGAGGTCTGCTATACCTCGCCCTTTGTGGCAACTGACAGCGGAGGTCTGTTTACCTCGCCCTTTGTGGCAACTGACAGCGGAGGTCTGTTTACCTCGTCCTTGTGACAACTGACTGGCGGTGGGGGCCATCTCTCCCAATTGGTTTATTCCACTCTTGAGTATATTTGGTCTATGAGAATCATCTTCTGAAATGGTGGAGACATAAACTGTCTACCACGGGTTATGGATATTAATGTCACTCCTGGTCCTTTGTGACTACTTAAGTCTTTCTCTTCTTAACCAGAATTGGTTCTAACATCAACAATGGATGCTTACTAACTATGTGGTGTGTCTACTTAAGTGGATGACTTGGTTTGGAAGTTCTCTGTCTCTATCATTGTCTTGTTTTCTTTTCTCTTTAACTTGATTGTTTTGAAGTGCTCTATCTCTGTTTTACTTTTAAGAGTTTGTTTTCATGTTACTGTTTATTTTGAAGAGTTATGTTTTATAAGTTTGTTTTTAGAATTGTACCAGTTCCATTCCAGGGAACTGACCCGCCCCTTTCGGGGTGGGCTGCTTGGTTTCATCTTGCAGGTACGAATTGATTTACAGGTGGCCACGAAGAGAATGAGCGTTTGGGATGGGACTAGGTTTTGTGGAGAGAGAATATGTTTAATTTCTATTATGTTTGTGTTAAGTTTTTCTCGAGTTCAGACCGTAGCTTTTGTGGATTGTAAGTTGTAAATTGGTGAGGTTTGGTGCCGGGTGTTGGAACCCGATGATCTGTACGCCTTTAGTATTTTATTTCCACTGTAATTATGTTAAGTAGGGGCGTTACAGACTGGTTCCGTCGGTAATGACTCTTTTGTATATTAGCAGGCCAGATTACTTATAACATCGGACGGTGTCGATTTCTGGGATGGATACCGACGGAATAATCCGTCGGTAAGCTTGGGAAAATTAAAACGTGTGCTTGGTCTTTTCTTTCTCAGCGTCTGGTTTCCTCTTCTTTCTATCATTCAGAACATCCTCTTGAGTAAATCGTTCTCTCGCAAAGGCGCCGAACCATTGTAGAACACCATCTTTCTCTCACGCTTTTGTCCATTGCGTGGCTCTGTGTTCTCTCCCGTTGCATATCCATTGAAGAGCTCCCAGTTGCTGGTTACATCTCTCGTTCGTACACCAAAGTGAAGAGGGGCTGGAATCGGAGGGGTTTGAAATCGAACTACAAAATTAGACGAAATTTAATTTTTCGATAAGACCTCATATGTTAATTAGTTATTAGTAGGGTTCATGTTTTTTTTTTATCTTAACCCCAATTCGAAACAAGCTCGTGACCATCACGAAATCACTATGTGGTGTTTAAGTTCATTGTATATTAGCAGTTTCAGTTTCCTTGTGATTTTATTGTGTTCGATCATCTACTATTGTGAACTAATATGTGCTATTTGTCTGTATTTTTGTGTTCATTGTCTCGGTTCGTTTGCACTTATTTTTGTGTTCATTGCGTTGGTTCTTTTGCACTTATGAGGTGGTCAACTTTGAAATCTCGTAAACTGGTCCTTGACGTTGTCAATTAGGTGCTGTTCAGTCGTCATGAAAGTTATTGCATGAATGAAGCAAAGACAACAAATAATTATTTTTCTGGATGTATGGTTACTGCCATGGTTTTGGCAAAGATCGGCCAAGTAAGTGCCTTTGGAAGAGATACAGATATTTCGTTTTTTTATATGTGGGAAGGAATAACCTTCCGTCGACGCTGCTAGTCCAATCTTACTCATTTTCTGGACACTTTTGGCTCATTTCAATGTCATGTGCTATTTGTATCTTGTGCTGCAACATCCATTTATTTTCATTGATTTTTGTAAACCGTTAGTAGAAGCATGGGTTGTTTGTTTGAATGGTTCATGCAGATGGTTGTGTTATTTGGATTCGATCCCTGTGCCCCTGTTTATCTGATGGTTTCAGTAAAACAATTGAATAATAGAGGCTGCTTCATAAAAAAAATATAGAAGAATACATGAGTTGTATCATATATATGTTTCTTAATTTGTTGCATGAAGTTGGGGTTCCCTTGTAATTTTGAAATTGCTGTGATATGCATCTCCTGTTACACGCACCTGGTGCTCTTGGGTTCTTTTTCTTCTTGCCAGTTTCATCTTTCCAGATTTTTCCAATATCCTTTGCAACTTTGACTGCATCTTCAGATGCATCTGATAAGCTCTTCTTGTGAACCCAACTGCATATAGTCCAGCTTTCCATTTCCACCCATTTGGGAAAGGTGCTCTTGGGAATCCATTCTCGGAGAAGAACTCACTTTCTTGACTTTTCTGTTTAAGAAATAAAAAGAAGAAATTAGTATAAATATATTGTAGCTACTATATAGTATATATTTTCTGTCATATTTAGTTCTTTCAGAAGTCACATTTAATACAAAGAATAAAGGACATGGTTTTGTTTATTCTTTGTCTGAGTTTTCCAAAACTCATATCTGCTTTAATGGGCATAAATTAAGATTAAAGCATACGTTGGGGCGTGAATATTGGAGAATTTAATTTGTAAGTGACGATTTAAAGGAACATGTGAGATAATCTTTTAATTAATACTCAAACTGAGGCATATTTCTTACCAGATTTATACTCATACGCTGTCTTAATCCTCTTCTTGTGTTTGTGTTGTGCAGGACTCACTGTTGCCCGCACATTAGATTGAAGACAGGGCTGATAACACTTCAGTTCAGTCACGGTAATATACTCTAACTTGTCTTCTTCTCTTCAGTTTAGTCACGGTAATTTTGCAAGCTAACTGGCGAACAATTAAGTAATTGAGAAGTTGATGAAATTGCTAAAAACCTTAATACTTATTCCTGCCATGACGCTGTAGAATTTTTCTATGGCAAAAAATGAAACATACTTGTGAGTAATATTTCTTTTGATTGTATTAATAATAAAATTCAGATGTTTGATCCATGAACTGCATTTTTCTTCATCTTCTTCTTTCTTCCTCTCCTAGCTAGTGTAGTGGATATATATCTATACAAATCTGAATATAAAATTTGATATTGTCTTCCAGAAACATTGGTGTTACTTAGTTAGTTACATGGATAAAGCTAGGAGCTAAATAGGACAATTAGTAATCATTAATAAACAAGTCATACACTTTGTTCTTAAACTAGCTAGAATAATTTCACTTTATTGTCTGTATCAGGAAGTCTCCAATTCGAAACAAGCTGTTGTGGTGTTTAAGTTCATTGTCTCGGTACTGCCATACCAAATTTTGTCACATACTTCATCTCAATTCAGAGCCTCAAAATTCATAGTTGTATGGCTACGACAAATGTTCAACTATAGTTATTGGTCCAAATATCATTGGTCCAAGAAGCCTGTCTAGTGATATTTTTATGTTTTTATAGTTCATGGTAAAATGCTTTTGGTGTGATACTGTTTTGCATTTCTACTTCTGCGTTGCACACAACCCAACATTCAGTTTCATATAAAGATACTGTAAATCAACTACCTATGTTGATTTGATTCTTGGTGCATGTGCCCTTTGCTAAATTTAAATGTTCTATACCAAATATAAGTTAAATATGATGCTTGTAGTTGATCTGCAGGATATATATAATCTTCAGTTGCGGTGTTGTCCGTTATAGTTTAGTTTTAGTGTCATCAAATGAATAAGACTTGCTATCTTGGCTTGAGCTAGGGGGTTCTTATTTCTCACTCCCTCGACTTGAGCTACGGGGTTCTCTTATGCGTAGTGGTATGGGTGAAATAAGATTGCATTAAAGAAGTAAACAAATCAATGTAAATGATCATACTGTAAGCTGCTCTGTCATTTTCTTCTTTCAGTGCTATCTCTCAGTGCAAGTGGTGAGTGATGTAATTACATTGCCTTAGGAAATGGTTGCTGACTGAAGTAGCTCTATTTCACTTCTCAGTCCATATTTTGTGGTATTACTTAAATGTTGCTTTGGAGCATGTAATCTGATTTTTCAATTTTTCCTGGAACAGTTCGAGTTTTCATGCTTGAGTAATTTTTGCCACTGTCTTAACTCCCAAGCTGTTGGGCTACTATTGTACACTTCTCTACCTAGTGTTTTATTGGTTTTATTTTGGAAGTGTATACATAAAGAATTTGCCTGATTTAAGATCCTTTTTGTTATATGCTGAAACTTCCATATTGTTATGTTAGAAATTAAAATTGAATGAGTAAAGTTTATTTTTCATATACCTGAGCTTGCATCTTTGCAGTTTGCTCAGTATGGGGATAGAGGATGCATTCTACTGTTGAAGACCTGCTTGGAGCATGTTGATATCTATGATACTGATTTGAAGAATGTGCAGTTGGAACCTGCGGTTTCACCTGTTTCAACTGTTGATCTGGTTTGATTGATGACAAAATAATATCATTAGGATCAGGAGGTGGGGGTGTTAGGTTTGTTGCTCAACTGGAGCTAAGAAATCGTGGAGCTAAGAAATCGTCAAGCATGAGATGCTTCCCGATCTAATAATGTCATAAAAGTCCATATAATCAAGTAGTAGCAACTCTGAGAGTTCAAACTAGTAGTTTTGCTTGTTGAATTCTACTTGGTGATGTGTAAATGTTATTTATAGTTGGGAAGTAATGACTTAAGTATGTTTTTCCTGTTTTATATATATATGATGTAGAATATTAGTTGTCAGATTTATAATATAAATTTGATATACTCTAAATCTTATAATTTTGTGAAATTTAATATTTTAGATGTTATTTTTGATAATATAGTTTCATGTTTATTAAATATTTAAAACTATATAGTGCAATAATTTAAATTCCCAAAAATGGAAAATAAATGATAATACTATTAAATATGATATGATATATATGAAATAAAAATCAAATTTAAATTTAAATTACCTACGGATTACCTACAAAATATTACATAAATTATTTCGGGTAAGTTTCCATAGGTAATCCGTAGGTAAGTATTACCTACGGATTACCCACGGAAATGTGAATGTGTCTGCTGTGGTGTCGGGTTGCCGACGGATTTTCCGTAGGTAATTTACCTTCGGACCGTTCCGTAGGTAATCCGTCGGTAATTACGGCTGACAATTTCGTAGGTAATCCGTAGGTAATTTACCGACGGACTCATTTTTCCGTCGGTAATCTAATTACCGACCAATTAAATACCGACGGATGTTTTGAGTGAAATTTTATCGGTAATTCGTCGGTAATTCTGATTACCTACGGAATTTTCCGTAGGTAATTTGCTTTTTTCTAGTAGTGCCTACAACAATGTGCGAGATCTAAAGAGGAACCAACTTTACTTTTTTCTTTGTTAAACTAGATTTATGTTCTAGCTCATACATTAGCAGGCTATCCTTTTTTTTACCCATGGTTGAGAATACATTAACCCATCATTTTTTACGGGGGATGACAAACAAACACCATAATGCGATAAGATTAATAAAATTTTCATTCACATCCGGCCATGATGAGTTGGGATTGATTTAAATTCTTAATGATAGACTTGTAATTGGTAATCCCTTGGTGTGTAAATGGTCATCTGAAATCCTTTATGGTTGTCGTGGTATGCTGAGGAATTAGCAACAATCCTTTATGATTATACAATAGTGGAGATACTTTGTAAGGTCTATTTAAACTCAGTTTTCTTTATCATTTATTTTTATTTGTATATGTTGTACGTTAATTACTATATTAATATTTTCTTAAACATATGTTTATACTATATATCTTATAAAAGACCTAAGACAATGTATTTTTTCAAGTCCGAATGACTCGAGAGCTAGTTACCCATATGGAATGTTACAAATGTGAACTAGCTGAACTTCAACAAATATTCAACCTCAACTTACACATATTGTGCAACAGCTTGAGAGTGAAGTGGTTCAAGAGGTGGATCAACCTTCTGGAGACTTGAGTTACACTCCCTTTCCACCCTTGTTTGAGCCAAATAGTCAACCGCCAGTTGACCAACTGCCTAAATATGAAGATCAACCGTCAAAGAATAGCTACATCATCAACTTCACTAAGCCCTCACAACCCTTATCTCCCTCTAAAGTTTATTTTTATCAAGACTTATCTTTTGAGCCTCACAAAGACTATGATGATGATACATCCTCAAATTTGAAAGGGAAGAGCCATCATCCGTTGATCTTTCCTTATAGGATCATGGCCAACATCACCTGCTCACCAATAATATCAGATAGAAGCTCAACTTTCACCTGCTAAGTGTTGGATAAAGCTTTTCATTTGATCTTAACCTAGAGCTTGAAGTCAAAGTCTATTTTAGGCTGCTTCTTGCACCACTCACTAAATATAAGAATGTTTACAATCTTAAATTTTAAGAGTATGTTCCACTTATCATCTAAAGGATCCATGCACCATGACCTTAAAACATTCACCCAAACATGTTTGGGAAAGTTTTCATTTTCATATTTTGCGTGTTGAGACATCTAAATTATTAAAGATAATAATAGCAAAGCTAAAGCAATAAATTTTAATAAAAAGAGTATTAATTTATACTTTTTATTTCAGGGAATCATTTATGAAAAAAATTATGAAATAACGCTCTCCATATAAAATATTACTCATATTAACCTCTAACCAAAACTAATTCCTAAAAAAACACTCCCGGGAGAAATCGTCTCTTCAAGAAACGATTTCATTAATTGTCAAAGTAGAAATATGTGCACCCACGAAGTGAAGCTATCACAGTGAATGGGTCAGTCAATGAATGACGACACTACAAAGTGGACAGTCATACCCATTGACGACGATGTGGATGTTGAAAATGTCATGTTCTACTGTCGGGGTGAAGGGCCAAGAGATATATTCTATGAATTGTACTTTGAAGTACATGAAAACCGACAACCACAAACCCTTCTCACCTCCTCATCTTATCAACACTAAGCCCCTTCAAGCTTCACACCATCCGAAAACCTAACTCCTTTCCTTTGCCTTCCTCATATCCTACACAACAAACACAAAACATCACAAACACTTCTCTTCTACTTAATGCTCTTCTTGAAGATGAAACTTATTTACATACACAAGACCATTCCTCATACCCAACACCCATTGTACATCCTCTCGAACATGACATTGGTGATGATCTTGGACACTTTGATGATGACGACGACTTACAGGAAGACTTTGAGGAGGATGAGATGGAAGGGATCGGAGGTGGTTCATCCGACGATGATGATGATGATGATGATGATGACGATGATGACAATGATGGTGCTGTGATGCCACACCGACTGATGAAGCTACTGTTGTGGTCACTACCACCACCAGGGACGGTGATGCTTCTCTCGTCCATCCATACCCATTCTACAACGCCGGTGGTGGTAGTGGTATTATGAGGTGGGAAGAGGAACAAGAAATTAAACTTGGAGATTGGAGCTACAGTGATGAGTTCAAGAAGGGTATGTTGTTCAGAAGCAAAGGCGTGTTGATACATGCAGTGAAGAGGCACCACATTATTCATCATCGATCGTTTGTTGTGAACCGGTCAACCACAAAGTTGTGGCCTGTGGGACATCTAATGCCCATCTGAAAACGAGTGTGGATAGAGATTTCACGATGCGGTAACGAAGAAGCACCCTAGTTCCTTTATGATCACCATTGCTGAAGGCCCGCACACCTGTCTGAACTCAATCTTGAGTCAAGAGCATCCACATCTTGACTTGAAATTCATGACATGCATATTCACCAAGTATGTCAAAGAGAATCCTTACATCAGAGTTGGTGACCTTCAAACAGTGATAAATGATCAGTTCCAGTATTCTGTCAAAAGGAAGAATGTTTGGGCGGCAAAGGTGAGAGCTATTGAGATGGTGTATGGTGATTGGGATGATTCTTACAGCACGCTACCCCACTTGTTACGGGCAATTCAACATACAAACCATGGCACGAAGGTTGAAATTGAATGGCATAACACTGATCCTAGGTACCGTATATTCAAGAGGGTTTTCTGGGCGTTCGGGCCATGCATTGATGCATTCAGACATTGTAGACCCGTGATATGTATTGACGGTACCTTCTTCTTGTACAGGAAGTACAAGCATAAACTCATCATTGTATGTGCAAGTGACGCAGACAAACGCATAGTGCCACTTGCATTTGCGCTTGTTGATGAGGGGTCATATGCATTGTGGTCCTGGTTTCTCTTTTGTCCTAGGGTCCACGTTATATCGGCCCGTGAGGATAGTGCTCCGATGTGCTTGATTTCCGATCGTCATGCTGGTATACTTGTTGTTCGAGAGCGATCAAACGGGGTGTGGAAACCCCGTAATGTGCACTAGAGATATTGTGTTCACCACATCGTGAGCAACTTCAACAAGGTGGAAAGAAATGTAGGGATGATGAAGATGGCCTACAGAGCAGCTTGTGCATCTCAGCCCCGTAAGTTTGATATATGCATAGTAGAGCTGAAGAGTGCTAGTGCCACTGCCCCTGATTTCATTGACACTATACCGAAGGAGTAGTGGACATTCGCACATGATGGTGGGCACCAATTCGACATGATGACTACGAATTTGAGCGAGAGTTACAATGCAGTTTTGCTTGGTGCTAGAAACTTGCCTATTGCTACTCTGGCTGAGAAGACGTTTTATAACTGTGTGAAGTACTTCGACACACAAAGGGGTCAGGCATCGGCAGCTGTGGCTAGAGGAGAGAAAATGCAGAGATGGAGATAGTCGGCCAACGCTCACCATATTACCAGATTTGACGGGCCTAGAAAGTTGTTCAAAATCACCGCTGCCACCAGATCATCATCTTATGGGTTCAAGGGTGGCAATCAACACACCGTTAAGCTGGGAGAGGGGCATTGTACTTGCCAGAAATGACAAACTTACATGATTCCATGCTCACGCGCTTGTGCAAAAATTGCTTTCATACACATGGACAGTACATCTCTTATGGGGTCGTGGTATAGTTGGCAGAAGCAGCTCGATGTGTACAACCGACTCTTTGTCCCATTCGGGGATCAGCACTCGTGGCCTCCATCAGACTTTCCCATCATTCTTCCTGACCCATCTCGTGTGCGAGGAAAGGAAAGACCAAGATCAACCTGTATTCGTAATGACATGGATCTGAAGGAGCCCAAGAAAAAGACTAGGCGTGAGCAAGAGGGTCATAACAAGAGGAGATGTCCTAATAGGAGTGCTACTTAGTGTTTGTTGTGTTATACTAGTCGATTACGTTTGTACTTGAATTTGTTTGTTAGACATCAACTTTGGTTTGTGTTGTTCGTAGAATATTAATGCAATGTTTCTTATGTTATAAAAATTGCATATATTTTTCTTAAATACAAGCTTTTAATATGGTTGAATCTCTGTTATTTAATGTTCAGTTACACATGGATCCCGGTCCACCCCCTGGTTCCATACTTAAACATCAGCGTAGTCATACACTAGTAGAAAAAGACCCTATTACAGCGGTTGAAAACCGTTGAGACGGGTGCCGCTGGTAGGTGAAACACCTACTGCAGCGGTTGTAGAACCGCTGAGGTAGGTACTCTATCGCAGCGGTTCTTTTAACAACCACCACAGTAGATACCTACCTCAGCGGTTCTACAACCACTGCAGTAGGTACTCTACCGCGACAGTTGTAAAAAGAACTGCTGCGTTAGATGAACCTATGACAGCGGTTGTTGAAGGAACCGCTGCATTAGGGTGTCTTCAGAAGTTATTAGACAGAGCCTATTGCGGCGGTTGTTATTAAGAACCGCTGCAATAGGTGTTTTTTTTTGTTTTTTCCATTCCACCCTACAATTGTACACACACCCAAGAATCAATCAAACCTGTTAACATATAACAATTAACAATGCCACCACAGTGGGGCAGTAGATCAACCATTACACCATTTAAATGGCCACCAAACCCAACTACGGGCTGTGGAGGGTGATTTTTCGGTATGAGGGGGGTCTATCTAAATAGGTCTGACAAAAGCCTAGATCCTAAAATGCCATTCTGTGGAGGGTGAAAACCCGTTATTCATGGCCCCTCAAATACCTACTAAATCGTCCGTCTTTCCCAGAAAGCATAAGGGAGTGCAAGTGTGCACTACACCCGCTCTCAATGGGCTCCACGCGGACTTATGCCTCTATAAGGCGGAATTGACTAGAGTCGCCACCTAGTTTGACCTAAGGAACTAGGAAGGGAGGAAAGGGTTCTAAGAACCGTTAATTGACCTGATTTGTTGCCTATGGATAGGACTTATCTGATCATACCAGATTCTGTGGGTTCGCACTGGGTTACACCCCTTAGAAGTGGCAACGACCACGACTTCGGATTGGTGCCCGAGGAAACCTCGGTCTCCAATTGTCGGGATTGTCTTCTTTCAAAACCTTTTAAGAGATTCATTAAAGCCAAGGATAGGACTAGGACAAAGGAGAGAAAACGGGTGGATGAGGCGAGCTTTTCTGCCAAGCTAGCGCCAAGAAGGGAATAGATGAATTCGGAGGAGTACAAAATGAAGATTTTAGAGAAATATGAGATTGAGTAAATAGACAAGACTTGGAGTTTGAATGGCTTGAAGTTCGTGGGAGCCGAAGAAGGTTTGAGCGTTTTGAGAGATGTGAGAGCCACCGTAGAGGGGGAAGGGGGTTTTTTTGTTTGGAATGGGGTCGCACCCTAGATGGGCTGCCTACGTACTCAACTCCCTGTTGAGATCAGACCTTACGTAGTTCAGATACCTTTAGGATGGCTGGGCTTTTTGAGGTGATCGAGGGTTAGAAGTGGTTGTTTGGAGAGGAGATAGCTGAGTGCAAAAGGGAATTTTGATTGATGTGGGGTCGCACCCTGTGTGGGTTGCCTACGTACTCAACTCCCTGTTGAGATCAGACCTTACGTAGTTCACTGTATTTGGGTTTTGGAAGTTAGATGTTTATGGAGTTTGAAGACATTGAAGTGTTTGAGAATTAGGAGGGTTTGAAGTTTCGAGAAGTTTCGGGTTTGGGTTTGGGATGCTAGTCTGTGAGACGCTCGGGTCTGTGAGACATTTGAAACCTTGAGATGTCGAAGTCTGTGAGACGCTTGGGTCTGTGAGACGCTCGGGTCTGTGAAACGCAGGTCTGTGAGACGTTCGAATCATTGGAATGACAAAGTCTGTGAGACACTCGGGTCTATGAGACATTTAGAGTGTGGGAGAAATTGGAACGGAATCGAAATTGAATTGAAATCAAAATTGAATCGGGTGGAATGAATATTGGTTTGAATCAGAATTGAAATGAATTTGAATGAGTTTGGAATTGAATTGAATTGAATAAAGTTTTGAATTGAATTGAAGTTAGAAAGAATTGGGTTGAAATGCATTTTGAATTGAACTAAACTAAGAATTGAATGAATTGAAACTGGACGGAATTTTTATTGGAATTGGATTTGAATTCGATTGAAATCGAAATTGGATTTGAATTGAAATTAAAATAATTTTGGATTGGAATTGAGAAGAATTGGGATGGAATTGAAGTTGCGGGCAAAAATGAGCCTAGTTTAGGCCTTGAAAGCGGGCCGGGTTGGACCATGAAAAATGGGCTGGATTGGGCCTTGAAAGCAGGCCGGGTTAGACCATGAAAAATGGGCCAGATTGGGCCTTGGAAGATGGGCCGAATTGGGCCTTGGAAAAGCGACTTTTGTATTGGGCCTTAGTTGGATGATTTGAAGTTGGGATTGCCCATGAATTGGAATGAATTTTGAATTGTGTATGAAGAATGAGTGTGAGAAGGATTGCTTTTGAAAGAGTGTTTGATGAGTACGAGAGATTGATTTTGTAGTGTGTTTGATAAGAGAGTGTGAGAGATTGAGTTTGAAGAGTATGAGATCGATGAGAAATTGATTTGAAATTGAATTTTTGGCTGAATTTGGAATTGAATTTTGGGTTTTGAATTGGATTTTTATTGGTTGAAACGAATCATTGAATGTGAGTTTTATTGTGACATTTAAGGATTGTTTGGAAAGTTTTTTTTTTAGGAGAGTTGTTTCCCACAAACAGGTACTACGACCCTCGGGTACTACGACCTTAATGTGGGCAACATCTATGAATGGTCCTAGGGCTTTTCTAAACCGGACTTGATTTGTCCAGTAATTAAGTGGGTAGACCTGAAGGCTATGCTATGGCTACATGTACTAAACCAATCTAGCAATTTATAAGACGAAACTAACAAAAAAACGCACAATGTATAATAGAACCGAACATGTATAAACAAGCATTCAAAAATATGTACAAAAGATAGACAGAGTAAAAATGATCAAGCCGACAAATACAAAAAATTATGAAATCCAAGACTATGCTAGATAGCACAACTAATAGACAAATTACAACTCATGATAACAAATTAAAGTGTTGAATTAAAATGCTGAATTAAAGTGCTAAATTAAAAGAGCTGCTATGGGGGGTCGCATCGACGCCGCCTCACTCGAGCTGAAGAGGATCCGAAGAGATACACCAACCGTTTTTCGTGTTTGAAGGGAGAGCCCCGATAGTCCTAGCCAAGGTCCGTCTCCTTAATCTCCGAGCAGTTCCTCGTTCCTCAAGCAATACATACATGCCAGGGAACACATACAAGGAGACACATGATTAATTAGCAATGAAATGTAAGATGGTTGGGGTGTGTGCAATGGGATCATACGGCCCCTCTCAATGGGAGGAAAGGGGGCAATCTAATCATCTCCCACACCCAACCGAGAACATAGAAAAGAGTTTCAAGCTGCCAACAAATGCTATGAATTGCAAGATAAATCAAACATTGGGGTTGCTACACAGATTAATTCAACATCTTAGATTACGACTCAAACCGAAGTGTAGTATCAAAAGGGTGAAGTTGTGAGTCATGCGGGATCATACCTAGAAGGGTTTATATCATTTCCCTCCAAGATGAATAATTAATAAGGACCAACCAACCAACGAGTGATTTGTCTTAACAATTATAGCATGGGGCAACTATAGCTCGATTCATGTTCTTATCTAAAGCGCAAAGGGACAAGCATTTGCTAGTCTCAAACTCAATTCCCAAACTGAATCAATGCGCATGGGCAATCAAACATAATCAAATCTTAGGCATAAGAAATTAAATGGAATTTCCAAACCCAAAGACCAGTGTAGAGTTCACGGCCCACCAGCGCTTTTATTGTCAAGTCAACGTCAATCCTAGCCAGAAAGCCCAGCGCAAGTTACACCGTACCACAGAAATGCTAGCAGCAGATTAATCAGAAAAACGCCAAACGAAATTTCCAATCCCAATGAAAGTGGCGGTCAAGCCCAAAGATCGCAAACCAGTCGCGCAAAGCTCAGAGCCACATTTCTAACAGTCCACGTAACCCAGTTCCGCTCCTATCCATAAGTGTGTACCCATCAAATAGCATAGCAAAAGCGGACCGATTAAGCCAAAACCAAGCACAAATTGTCGATAAGCACATATTAATCTTTCAAATTGAACAACAATGTGAAGTTTCCAAGCCAAACAAACAGGTTCGATCCCATGCCGGACACAATCACAACAAGCGCACAACAACGAACCACACCAGATTAGGAGCAGCAGAGCAGAGTTGAAGAGCACAAAACAAAACAGCATCAGAAACCTCTTTAATCACTCAATCACATTCAGAAGGGATTACCCGAGATGGATGAAATAAGCGGGCAATATCTCCACGCGAGCAAACCATAGCTGGGTTGGTACTGCGGATGGCTATGCTTCTTCGATGAATCGAGCAGCATCGTGAACACGAACAGATGCCGCAAAAAGGGGCGAATGATTATGCCTCTCATGTCAAACGAGACAAAATAGAGCGCATGCAGATTGAAATCGAACAAATCTTGTGCGAACAAGCAGGATTAAGTAACGAATAGATGAGCTTGAAAGTGTGTTGCATAAACTGAAGTAGACAAGACGAAGGAAAATGCAAACCGAAACATTGTATTTCCTAGATGATTAGCGAGAAATGGCAAAGCAGCAAGGGTGACTGACGCTGCTGGTGGCCAGACGAGACAATAATTAGGTCCCCTTCTCTTTTCTGGAGGAGAATCGACTCTTCGAAGGGTGAGGCATCCCAGAGAAGTCTTCGATGACTTTTGGAACTCTTTTGCTTCAGATGAAAAGGGTTAGGAGAAACTCACAGGGAGAAGAAAACAAATGACCGATTATTCTTCAACGTTTTGGCTAGGAAGATGGAAATGGGTGGGGTCGATCAGGAAAGAGGGAAAATCGCCAGAAAGAAGAAGATGGCTGGAATCGAATGGGGAGTGAGGAGCTCAAGGGGAGTTAGGAATGTAGCCGATGAGGGGAACGAAGCGGGCGCAGAGCATTTCTCCTTGTTCGCCAGACGGGTTGCAAATTATCAAAAGAAAGGGGATGAAGAACGGTGGTTCGACGTTGCCAATCCGAGTCGAAATTACCGACGAAAGAGTAAAGAATGACGGTTGAAATACCCCTAATCTTTAAAATATAATTAAATGATCTATTAATGATCTAAGATGATTATTAAACATCTAAATATTATTGGGGAACAATCTAAAAGATCTCAACAAGGCAAAACACGCCTTAAGATCGGTAAAGCCAAAAATGTGCTTTAAGACACCATAGAGATTGTATAACCTCAAATAGGATCCAAAGTGGATTCCTAAGTATTATAATGAAGTAAGGAACACAACAAAACCGTTCTCAAGGAGAACTAAGCTCAGGAACACCCTGTGACTCAAAAATGTGCGCTAAAACTCCTTAAAGCACGTTTTTGTGAGATTGCCTTTTAAATTGATTTTTAATGGGCTTAAAAAATTATAATTATCCTTAAATATGATATTAATATATTAATCATATTAGGAATTTAATTCCAGAAATTTATGAATTTTTACAAATTTAATATTAAAATATTAATAAAACCCTAAAGTGGGGCCCACATGAGTCAAATTGACCAAGTATGGTCAAAGGTCAATTAATTGACCCCTTTGGACCTTGGAGGCCGGCTGCAATAAGTGAGGAGGCAGCATAAGTCACTAATTGACAATAATTCCTACCTAATGTTCAATTTGCAATAGTAACTTTACTTTTTTCAAATTAATCAAGCTTTTCCACTCATTCCTCCTTCCTTGTCCGATTCCACCCTGCCCAGCCGAGTTCTCCTTCTTCCTTGGAGCTCTCAAGACTTGTTCTTGAGCTTGGAAGACAAACCTAGCTCCTAAGCTCCTAATGTAAGTGTTTTAATGTCATTTTTGGCTCTTTTTCTTCATCTCTTCATTACCAACACCTAGATTTTGTGGCTCATCAATTCCTATGGCTTATTCTCAGTGTTCTAAGGTTAGAACAAGAGCTAAACTCGGTTGAGACCAGTAGAGGGACCAAGGTTGTTCAAATCTACATTTTAAGGTAAAAATGTGCTTTAAGCTCATAACTTTTGATTCCCTTCGAGTTTGGCTGTGAAACTTTGGTCATAGCCTCATCTCCTTCTCCTTTTCATGCAGAATCTGTTGGTTAGCCATTTGGAGCAAGGGTGACCGAGATCCAAGAGAAATACTCTCTTTTAAGGCATTTTTCCAAGGTAAAACCTAATAACAAGGTAGTATTTCGAGATCTAGCTATTTCCTATGTTAATATGGTAGATCTAACACCTTGTGGTGTGTTTGTTTCAGGTCGAAAATACCTAGAACTTCCCTTGCATTTTTAAGGTGATTTTTGCCTTAAATCTTACATTAATTATTCCTTATGGTTAAACTCAAGCTTGGAGTGTAACCATATCTTGTTTTTGTGTATTAAACATGTCTAAATCATGTGGTGATTTTTCCTACAAGTGACCGAGCTCATACAAGGATTAATCAAGGTATAAACACCTTAAACTTATGATTTTTGTAATCTTTAAGTATATATATATATATGGCCGAGAGTGAATATACATATATAGGTCATATTGACCTAAAAATGTAAAAAAATGGCTAAGATAAATTAAGCTAGTCATTTAAGGGATTTAATTAGCATAATGGTCAAATTATGACATTATGTGGAAAAATAATTAAACCATGGAGAGGCCGAATATATAGCTATTTTGAGACATTTATTGTGTAATTTATTTTGCAAGTTCAAGGTTGTAATAAGGCCATGTCATTAGGCCATTTTAATTTAAGTTTATAAGCTTATTTAGTTTTATTTATGCTTATAATTAAAATTGGGGCCAATTAATAATTATTAAGAATTTAGAAAGCCGTGGGTTTAATTTAGAACAATTTAGGGTTTTTAAATGAATTTAATAAAAATTATAACATTTTATAAAGTTTTGGGTCAAAATTGTAAAAATAGAAAAGTATAGGCTATTATTTGTAATTACCGAAAAAATGGTTCCATTTTGGTATTAGGAGTCAAAGTTGACTATATAGGAGACTTTGACCAAGTTTAGAAAATTTAAGAAATTAAAATACTACCTTATAATAAGATACTTATTAAATTGTAAAAGATTTATAAGACTTGGGGTGGTATTGTGATTTCCAAAAACTTGGGGGTACTAAAAGGAGTTTAGTACAAACCTTAGGTTATTAGGAATTTTTAGGAATTTATTTGGTTAAATTTGGAGTTTGATATGATTAATAAGTATAGTATAAGGTATTTCATAATATTGTTACAAATGGGTAACATAAGTGGAAAAATTGAGATTTAGAGAAAATACAAGGTTAGGAATAATGTTTATAACCTTTTGGTATAGTTTGATGTTTTGGAATTATATATGAGGTCTTATAAGGACATATGTATAATATATGGTTTTAATGAAATTAGGAAACTATGTGTTATAAAGAGGGGAAATTGGTGAATATAGAAAGTTAAGTGGTGGGAAAATAATTTAAATAGACCATGGGGTCTGCCCGGTTATTTTGAGGAAATATAACCATGGGTTATAATTATATCAAGGAATAAGGATTATAATATAAGGTATATACTATAAGTGTAACAAGGAAATATAATTTGGGATTAAGTTGTACATTATGGAAGTTTGGTGGAAATTAATTTATACCGAGAATTTTAAGTACTGTTTTGTACTTATTAACAATATATATAACTATAGGTTATAATTGTATTAATGACATAGTTGTCAAAATATATGTTATATAACTATAATATAACATGGTATAAATTATGTGGTGGATTTTGTAAATAATTAAGGAACATAGGTACTGTTCGGAAATATTAATATTTTTGAATGAAATTTATAATATGGTTTTAATGTTATAAGAATTATAACATTTATAATATAAGAGGTATTCATTAAAAAGAATGAATATATATTATAAGAATTGCCATATAAGAAATAGTTCCATGACTACATACACATAAATAAATATGTGTTGTGGAGGAAAATATAATATGGTTTAATGACCATATATTTTCATAATTAAAATGACGTATGATAAAGGGAAAAGAATTACAAACATTGGATATGGAATGTTAGGACTGTACATGTGATAATAAGGATTGATAATGCAAAGTATTGTTTACCACATTGAAGTTGGGAAAAAGAAAAAAAAAGAGAGAGAAACAAACCTTAGAAAAATAAATACTAAGGTGAAATATATGGTGTATGACAAGAATCATACATGCAATATAGAAACAAACTATATGAAGTACAAACATACATTGGGTTACATGCGATAACAAAAGCTCAACTATAAAATATATTAATATATGAGACAAGACTACGCTTGTAATATAACACTTTTCCAATCTCGAGTTAAACCTAAAAACCCGACAAACATTGACAGTTAATAACGGGGGTTAACCGGGAGGTATTAGTGACGGTACGGGATACCGTAGGATTTTGTGTTGTTATACAGTATGCTAATCAGTAGCATTATGTATCGTATAGACTGTTAGAGACGACGCACGGAGCGTAGGATCTTGCTGATTCATACTCCACCGTAATACTCAGCAATGTGAACGGTATGTTATTTATGTGGCTTGATTGTCTCTGAGGATTTCCTCAGTTCAGACATTGTGTGAAAATCTGCGATAAGATTGAATGTCTGCTTGTGTGAATTAATATGCTTGAGTTGTGTATTAATGCTGCTTTATTATTACTATTGTGCGATAACAGTACCGTTCGTATATATGAACATATTATAAAACGAACTAGCGGCAATGATGCTATCTTATATGTGTAATATAAGGAACGTAAGTAAAACGTTGTAGCATGAGGATAATAAGATATATAAATATCTGAGACTTATATACGGAGCATTGGCCTCTTTAACGCCGCTCTCGTATCTAGCACTGGATCCCGAGTCGACATACTCAGGATTGGACTACGACCTTGGTCTGCTGTGTTAGAAAAAAATAGTAAAGCGATGCGATGGTATAGATAAGTATATCAAGGATGTGGCTCTTGCTGTGAACTGTGATCCATTAACGATACTAGGACACCGTGTGGTAGCCGTAAGTATCTGGATAAATTTCCAACGAACTACAGATTGTTCGTAGGACGGAGACTCTACCGTGGAGTGGCTATTGCCGTGGGTGACCCGCCATAAGAGATGGGTAACTTAGAGACACGTCGTTCTAACGAGACGTTGTCATTAGACATGACTGAACAATTACGAACGATATATTAACTCGTACATTAGGCGAACATTATTTGGGCTTGCATGCCAAAGACGAGAGTTCATACTCGTTTATAATTCTCGTTACTTCACCTTGTTGTTCATTGGTTGTGCTTTGTGGTTATGTGTGGTATGTTGGTGGATTTGTTTGAACGAGCCATTGTGCTCATACCGTGTGTTGTGAACTGGTTGTGTCGAGTCACCGTACTCATGTGTGGATTGTGGTTGGGTGTCTGGTCGAGTGAGTCGCTGAACTCAATTATGAATTATTAAGTGTTTGTTGGAATGGAGTCTCTGTACTCATATAAGTGCTGTAAACGCTTTCAGTGGTTTATTACGATGCGATGTGTGAAGCCGGGGGCTTGTTTGTTATTTGAGATTACTGCAATATATATCGTTGCTTTATAGTTTCAACATTGAACTATTTGTATGGAAACGAATTGCATACTCTCGACCAAATAACTGAATGGTCCGAGGGCGCATGACATTCAGGTAATAACATACTCAGCAGGGGCTGATTCCATACCACAAACTACCATTTTTGCAGGTACGCAACTTCCGGTGTCGGCAAAGAGAGTGACGCGCTGGGTAGTTTGTTTACAGTTATTTAAACATGCACTGTTGCATTTTAATACGAACCTAGAAACATGTATAGGTCTTGGATACGTAGAAAGCTCACTGTGAATGTATTTTATATTGGTTTTGGGAGTTTAGATCTATCTCTTGTTGTCACTGCGGAGAAAATGTTTCGTATTTAAGAGCTTATCAGGAAGCATGTTATTACTCGTAGGGCGAGCAAGAACGGTGACCAGTAGTCAATTGTTGAGATTACCGCTGCGATTATATTGTTAAGTAAGATGATTAGGAGCTGAATAGAGTAGGGGTGTTACAACGGTGGTGACGATGGATGTTGAGAATATGGAGAATGGAGAAGCTGATGTTGGTCGAAGATTTCTGAGCTTTTGTTTCTGGGTTCATTGGCTTGAAGGTGGGGGTAGGGGAAAAAAAAGTCGGTCTCGAAAAATGGAGAAGATCGAACCGAGAAAGAAGTGAAGAAAACGATAGGAAAAAATAATCAGACGCGGCTACTGTAGTCTTGGGATTAGGGTTTTGTGTTGTTGTCTTTTATAGAATAAGGGTGGGTTCTAGGGTTTAGAAGATGGGTTGGGTTTTAATGTGGGCTTTTTGAAGCCAAGGGCTGAAAATAGAGTGGGTTTAAGGAATTGGGCTAGGCCAGATTTCAACCAAGTGTGGAGTGAGTTTGAAAGATGAAAATGAGTGTGTATAAATAGAAATGAAAATAAAAATACTAATGCTAATAGTAGAATAAAATAAAATATAAGAAAAAGTGAATAGATGATTAAAATAAAATAAAAAAGTAAAATAAGTGAATAACAAAAGGGGACGACCTTGAAACTGGACTGTCGATGGAAATTCATTTTCGAAGAATTGTGTTTTTTTTTTAAAAAAAAAGAAAAAGTTTTGAAAAAGATTATAAAATGATGGTTTCGTCTTAGCACGCACGTTAATATGTTTTTTAAAAAAAGAAAGGCGACGACCCCTCTTATTATTTCGGAATTTGCTTTATGGGGTGAGAATTTTTGGTGTCTACACGGGCAATAATCCACTTACACTTACAAATATGAGCAAATTACTCAAACATCAACAAATCTTTACACAAACCACAATTGTGTCATGAGAATTTCAAAAACATCCTACTAAATCCTACCTAATACTAAAAGCAACCTACGTTAACGCTCATGTATTCTGCCCATTCCTCGAGCACCTCGGTTATATGTCCTTCACCGTAACCTTCTACCAACTCTTCAAAAGCCTTGAAATTAACAAAAAAAGAAATATGATTAGTTGCTAAAAAAACTTTGAGTTTAAGAATCAATGTTAAAAAGTATCTACAAAACCAAAATATTTCGAGAATGCTACTTACCTTGTCTAGAGACTTCTCTGGCAAGAGTCTCGGTGCCGCTACCAAGTCACTCATAAACCGCATGACAAAGTAGCCACATTCTAAACCTCCCGGCTGTTGTGGACACTGCACATTCATATACGTACATATTCAAAATCGATTTAACATAAATTATAATATTGTTCCTATTTCAAAACTAATGAACATATTACAAAATTTGAATAAGGACTACAAAAATACCTTGACTACATTCCACATAATGTTCTTAATTCTCGTTCCCCGGAGTTGCGTTAGTACAGCTTGAAAGGTACTAGAATTCATACACACAGATAAAGTAAAAGTTATCAACCGAAATGATTAAGAAATAACTAAAAATTGATAATTAATCAAGTTAAGTAAATTCATCACCTCATCAACATGTTATATATAATTGGCTTCTTGGGACGCCGAGATGCTGAGTTAAGCTGCAGAACTCTTGGGCTTTTTAGACATAGAACGAGCAAAGACCAGTGTCGACTGTTCATAGATTACAACACAAGCAGAACTTAATTTAATCAATTACATAATACAAATATCATAATTTTTAAACTAACTTAACATTTGATAAAATTCTTACCCTTGATGAAGTGGTAGCATTATGTAAGATTTATCAGCAACTGCACATGCATGCATCACAGTCATCAAGTACTGGACCAAAGCTTGGGGGTCAGATCCCATATTAGCTTCAGAACAGAAGTCAGGGCATAAGAACCTGAAACTACTATTCTCATGTACTTGGACCGCCTTGTCATCAATAAACCTGCACAATATAAAGAAACCAATATTAGTGATTTAATTTTCAAATATACAGAGTAAAATGTGTACAAGGTATGCTAGTTACTCACATGTAAGCCGATTTGAGAATCGACGCACTCAACCAATCCTTCGTGAACAACTCCACAAAATCACTAAGGTAGATTTCAAAACTCTGAGTGCCTTCATAGTGAAAAAGATCCGGTCTTGGTTCCACTGTAACCGAATCTCTTGTTGGCGGCGTCATCAACAGTGTGGAGTGCAATAGTTTCAGCTTGGGGGGTAAGACATTCAGAACCGCCGGTTCAAGCAAATTCGATCTCATCATAACTCTAGTTGTGGATGCCATCGAAGGATTAGCTGGTGCAACAACAACTCTCTTTCCTTTTGCCTTATCAGAATTTGATTGAATGTGTTCCTAATATATTAATTTAATAAGTATATGTTTCTACTCTAGGATATGTTAAAGAATAAGTTTTGTCGTGTCCTTACCTGCTACTCCCCAAGCTTAATCAATCTAATTGGCCACTATATTTTCATGAATTCAGCTTGACGAAGGGTGGACATGTCTGCACTAGGCACCGGTATCTAAAAATCCGCTTACGCAGGCGCGTAACCATCAACAAGCACCCGGACATGGTACTCTCAGAGCGCTGCATTCCTCACGGTGTCACCAGGAGAAGACTTGAAAAGTTTTCCCCACACTACTTCGACTTCGTCACCGCCAATCACTTGCAACAATGTGCAGTCAATCGTTTTCTAAATTTTCAAAATTAAAGATTTTAGATGCACATAAATAAGTGTATAATTTATTTTTTTGTATTTGTAGTTAACATGTTGTTCTAACCTTGAGAGATGAATATGGAAACGGGTTGACGGAGTGAACACTACTGGGAGGCACTGGTGCGGGCTCTGATGCTTGTGCCTGATCTGGCGGTCTAGAAACCTCCTGACTCATCCTCTTAGATCGCATCATCTCCATAGCTTGAGCGATTTGCTGCTGAAATTCATTTCGTAGTCGCTGCTCGAGCTCCACATTCTGGCGTAAGTGCTCCTCATATGTAATGCTCCCTCCTGCACCGTGTCTGGACCCAGGATTACCGAAGGCTTGCCGTATACCGACATGACCACCAAAGCCTACTGCACGACCTGGATGATCCTTCTTCCCGAGAGCGCGGGAAAGTGGATCATCCTGCCTAACGGGCTGCCAAGTGCCCTGGGTGATTTGGGAGCTTAACTGTTCCTGTTATGGAGTTTAATAATTCAATAAGGATACTTTCATTTCATGTAACTGCTATTGTTACTCTATAAATATAATAAACATTCTACTTCTTTTAAACTAAAAATCACTTACCATTTGGTTAATGACTTCTCTCGTGGCGTCATCATACTGAGCAGGTGCCACCGGATCTAAAGGTTTCTTCCCTCGACTTAAGTCCCAAACCTTCATCCTTCTTTCGCTGACATTCGACTCAGCTGGCAACAACCCCTCTTTCTCCCACTCCGGCACACGCTGAGCAATACTTGTACTCCCCATGTGATGGGGATAACGATTTTTTTTGGCATTTTGTTGTTGTTTCTCACGTATAGCCTACATATATGTATGAAAAGATAAATTATTCAAATAATATATGAAAAAGACAAATTAACCAAATGAACTCTAAGGACACTTTAAACATTTATCATACAAAAGAACAACTACTAGTGTGAAACTCACCTTGAACTCAGGGGTCAAACGCTTCTCAACAAACTCCATCCACTGCGCTTCAGTAATACCATCGTATTTTTGCCACGGTTGTAACACCCCTCTCCATAATCACGTAATAATCTCTATCGTAGCAATAAATAAAACGTCTTACAACGGAAGAATAAATAATAACAACAATACTCACTCGGGTGTCACCGGCCATTACTCGCCCACGCGAGCAACGAAGCCAAACTATATCCAACAACCAACATAAACAAACTGCTAACCGCTGTGATAACGAGATAACTCCTATACATCATACTAAATCCATACTCATAAACATCGACAAGTGAGCGTCTAGCCAATCTCAAATATACATAACCGTACCATAATACAACTTCCAGTCTGACATCGCTATACAAATAAACTCCATGTGCGGTAATTAAAATAAACTTTAATTACCCTGTTCCCGCACTTCGGCTTCGACAATAATCAACAACCTGCATAATGGTGTAGTATCAGCGATAGACGCTGAGTATGCCGGGCCTGGACCCTAATGGTCACTTAGTCATTTAAACCATCTTATTATTAGATCGGTTTCATGCTTTACCATTTTACAGATATAATCAATACTGTAATATACATGTATAATATACATAATCATTCATTCAAACATTTATAATCACTCAACCATCCATCTAATTCAAACAGTCGTAAAATATTACAAACAACAATTGTATAATCGAACGTATCGAAATATTAACAGTATAATGTACGATGTACAATCGCCGTAGCGAACAGTTTCCATAGTTAATTTACTTTGGCCTTTAAGGCCCCATCCAAACCATGTTTAATTAAATATCAGTTGGGCGTCATGTTAAGACAACCCGATAACCTCACCATGGACAGTAGTCCTCCCGTACACACAAAGGTGCTCATTTCGCCAGAGGTCCAGAGGCCCCTGACTATTCACTTTACCTCGTAAGGCGTCCATATAAAAGGCCGTAGCTACCTGACCCACGATCCAAATAGGGCTCGTTGGGTATAAACCTGGAGCGGAACCCGATCGGGAACCCCTCAGTGATCACAAATGCGTAACCAAGTAGTTCGTAAACTACCGGGATTCCTCACCTCAACTCATACCATCTCTCTCTCATAATGTTTAAGATGTGCTCTTAGTCTTATGGGGAATATAATTATTAATTAGCTGGCCAATGGGTCTGACGCATACCTAGAAGTAATCTAGGTCATATTCATGTTCGAGATCCATGCTCTAGAGACCGACAATGTCGTGACTCATCCCTAAGTATTTTACTTAGGTTACCATATACTTAATATTAACACTATGGTATTATATCAAGTAACCGTCTTGTCATCACAATAACGTATATGTATGTTTATATAAGCCGATCTATAGTCGACGTAGTGTTAGTCCCGTAGGACGCTCGTGCATAAATAATTAATGCAGTAGCACACAATCACATACATGTATCCAAAACACTTAACACACAAGTGATATCAACCAAATTCGAGCCCAAGGAAATCCTTAGGACAACCCGGATCAAACCCCTTTACATACCGTTCACCAAGACCTAGGATGCGCAGTGTAGACCACTAGCTCGTCAAGCGTCCTCGTCTGAAGTATGATCTAAACGGTAATAAACTATAAGTCAGTCTCCATAACTAACTAAATCCGGTATTTCCGAATAACTTGTAACCCCGACAGTTCATCCCTGAATTCCTACAGTTATTTGTTACGGGTTTCTCTAAACCGGTCGGCTTTGTTACTAAAACTCGTATGTCAAATATTTCGACTGTTAAGTTTAATTCATTATATTTCTTTAATCTTATCCACCATTAAACTTAGGTATATAACCTATAGTTGCATGAATGCATGCATGACTTATTATATTATTTATTATAGGGAAAATTCACGATATACCCCTGTTTTCTTTCATAATTCACATTATACCCCTGTGATTTTAGTAATTTAACTTTAAACATGCTTAAATGTTGTCCAAAATTGATGAAACTTTACATGGACGATGCTAAAGTGATATATTTTGGTCCAATATCAAATTTGAAGCTTTTTAAGCTCACATGTGACCTGTGGGACCCAATGAATATGTGACTGTTCATTGGGAACCACAGGTCACATGTGAGCTTAAAAAACTTCAAATTTGATATTGGACCAAAATATAACACTTTAGCATCGTCCATGTAAAGTTTCATCAATTTTGGACAACATTTAAGCATGTTTAAAGTTGAATTACTAAAATCACAGGGGTATATTGTGAATTACGAAAGAAAACAGGGGTATCTCGTGAATTTTCCCTTTATTATATTGTATCATTTTCCCACCATCCATTATAATACATTGTATTATATCATCCATTATTTAGCAAGTTATATTTGCATTCAAAAACTCATAACTTATAGTTTGTAACTATTTTTTAAAATAACCACCACCATTATATTATGGTTTCCAACCATAATATATATCCATCCTTATATACATTTTTCTTGTATATGTATATATGTACCATATAGGTAAATTCCATAAGTTATAAAACTCTAATATTATATGTTACATTTTATCATCTTATATTAGATGATTATTCCCATTAGTTGTATTATATTATACAACTTATATTAAGATTATTATCCTAATATTATGTAACAATTTATGTTGTATACTTACAACTCCTAAGATTTATTTAATATAAACCTTAGTTTATAAATCCTATTTATTTATAGTTTGTCACATTATTTAAGGTGAATATCCTTACTTATTAATTCCATTAAAACCACCTTAATACCATATAATTGTTATAACATTTATAACATAGTAGACCATAGTCTAAAATTCATTTTCCAACTCTTAGTAATTCGGTACAGCCCTTTATTTCATTTAAATTCTATTATGACCACATAACATTATGTAATGTTATACCATATACTAATATCATATAATATGATATTTTTATTTCCTTTAATTTATAACCTATAGTTTTTATGCAAAACTATTTATATTGCCGCATAGGCACATATTTTAAAACCTTATTCTTTTTCATAATCCATAGTTTCCTTTATTTACAAAATCACCACATTATTTATACCATGTTATATATATCATATAATATAACATTTTTAACTTTTAAAAGGGTATAACCTATGGTTTTATTTTTGTAATATTTCTGAACGGACCCACCAAGTTTCCATAATTGCCATTTGGCCCAATTTATAACATATAGTTTTATCATATCATTAAAACTATATATTATACATATATCTTATTAAATACCCTTATATATTTCTAAAAATCACCAAATTTCACCAAAGGGTTATAATTACCCTTACTAACCCATATACTTTCGGTATTTGCTATTTCACCACATATATTTATCCAAAGTGTCATAATGACATAATAACTATATATTATACATATATAGTTTATTTTAATTCCAAAATCAACCCAATAAATTCCTAAAAATTCCTAATAGCCCATGGGTGTTTATAATACCATTCTACACCCTTAATTTTTGGTAATAACATATTTACCACATATGTTATAAAATTGTTACAATTAAATACCTATCTTATAATAAAACCTTAAATAAGTTATTTAACTTATCTAATTTGGTCAAAACCTACCATATGGTCAAGGTTGACCTCCTTAATATTTCCTTGACCATCAATAACCATATATTACGGTTTGTACCCTTATTTTTCAGAAATTACCATTTAACCCTAAAACTTTATATAATCTTATAATTTTTATATAAACTCATTTAAACCTCTAATTTTCGGCTTTATTATTATATAGCCCCTAAATTTAATTTAATTACACTTTAACCCCTTATAATATGCGGTAATGCATATATACCACCTAAACTTAAATAAAACCTTATAAATGCATAAATAAAATGGCCTAAAGTACATGGCCTTATTACAAACATTAGCTTATAAAATGAATTACACATAAATGCCCAAAAATGCATTAAACTCTCGGCCTTACACACATATTTTCCTTATTTACCAATTTTCCACATAATGTCTTAAATTTGACAATTATGCTAATTAATTTGTTATAAAATTTACTAAACCTTCACTTACGGCACAAATTATACACATATGTATAATTACATATTAATATACCAAGTGAAGGTTTAAGTGATTTATACCTTGTTTTTGCCTAGTTTAGGCCTTGTTTGGCCACGGCTGTTTGAAGATAAAGTTTCCACAGCATTATTTACATGTTTTCAAACAGCAATTAAGTCATGATTAGTCTTCAAGCAAGATCTAACCATAAGAAGTGTTTAATGTACATTTTCAAGGTAAATTTTACCTTAGAATACCAAGACAAGAATAGGTTGTATTCGGCCTGTTTTTACAGTAGATAAAGAGCATCAAAAGAGCTACTAAAACCAAGCTTTAAACTGGTATAACTCAGATTAGAAGATGGCTAATTTTTACCTTGTTTAAAATGCCTAAAATGGTGTTTTTGGCTTGGATCTGGCTATACCTTGAAGCTCTTGATATACCAACTGAATAAGTATGTTAAGAAGAAGATTATAAGCCTAGGAAACAAGACTTTCAAACCGGAATTGAAGAAAATCAAAGGATAAGTGCTTAAAGCACATTTTTATACCTTAAGAACAAGATTAGATTTCTCCACCTTATTCCCTTGTTACAGCCGAGATAAACACTCCTTTTGACCTCCAAAGCAACCTAGAAACATTGATGGAAATGGTTGATTCTTTGCTCCATGGAAAGAGGAAAGAATTGTGAAGAAAATGAACATAAAATGGCTTAATAAGCTTACCTATGTCAATTGTTGTTCTCCTCTGTATTTGGTGTGTTAGCCACGGTTTGTAGAAGCAAAAGAGAGGATGAGGATGTGTGGTGTCGGCTGGGAATGAAGGAAATGAGAAGAATAAGCTAGTTTTTGCTTTTAAGTTAATTTAATCTTACTTTAGGAATAGTAATAGGTGAGTCATTAGATTGGCTGTATAATTGATTGGAGATTGACTAATGAGTGGGCATGCCAGCTATATGAGGTCGGCAAAGGGTGGTATGGTCAATGGGTGACATTTGACCATGGTTAATATTAAGTAACTAAATGTTATTTTTGGGTACTATTCATCCAAAATTACCAATTTTGATTTTATTTTCAAACTTTGATTTAGAATTTATAATATAGTCTATCATGTCAAATTAATGATATAAAGAATATACTCTAGTCTTTAAAATGACAAAAAGTCATTATCTTAGAGCTCATACACAAAAACGTGCTTTAAGGTATTTTAGTGCACATTTTGTGTCACAAGGTGTTTATGAGCTCTATTTTCTTTGAGAACAGTTTCATTGATAAGTGATCTTAGGAATCCAATTTTATATAAAATAGAGGTCATTAGACCTTTAAGGTTTTCTTAGAGCACATTTTTGCCCTACTTGACCTTGAAGCATGTAAATGCTTGTTCTTTGTGTTGGAGTGTTTCCAACAATTGTAGTGTGTTCCTTAATGTGTTAATATGCTTAGGACAAAGTTTTAGGTCCTAAGAAGTTCATTTGGGTATGTATTTACCCTAAACAGTCAAAGGGTGCAATATCTTGCTTTGTGTTGACCACTGTTGTTCTCAGTTGACTTTTAAGGCATGTTTAGGCCTTAATCAATGTGATTAGATGTTTAATCCTTGTTTTATTAGTTTGGGGTATTTCAACGGTGGTCTCCGATCATCCACATCTTCACCTGCTACTTCCTCTATTTCTGCGGGCTCCTCACAGTAAATGTACTGCCTCGTGAGCAGAGATCTGAAGTCTCTAAACTGTGTGGCAATTCCCTTCATCACATCGTCCTTCATAGAAGGATCTATACTGAATCGGGCCTATATGCAAAAAAAATGGATTAGTGTAAAATAGTAACTACATTAATCTTAAAACAAACTATAAACATCAACAAATACTTGAAGACGCTCAAATATCTGCTCCTTCAACGCCGGAGGCACTTGCTTCCAATGGTGGTTTATATTGCAATATGAACTCACCAAATGCCTAGCTAGAGCAGTGAAATCATTTTTCCATTTACCTATGGGCTGATTCAACTCATTGAACTCCAAAGGCTTGGTCAGGGGGCCTCTATTTGCTTTCAGCGCACGGGTAACCCCTCGTTTTTTGGGTTTCTTGAGAGGTGGAGGAGCAACTTGTATCTCTTGTGCTTCCTGTAAAGGCCCAACTGCCTCAGTCTGCTGTGCTGGGATGTCTGTTGCCTTTGATTTCTTTTTACCACCTCGTGTGGTGCGTTTTGCTGGTCTACTCTGCTGGGGCTGAATTTCCCCAGTCGTGAGCAGCTATTGTAACACCCCTCTCATAAACACGTAATAATCCCTCACGTAACATAATTAAAAGACGTCTAACCGCAGAAGCATAACAACATTAACTCTCACACGGCTGTCACCTGCCATTACCCGCCCATGCGAGTAACGAAGCAGAAACTAAATCCAACAACGAAAATAAACAGCACTACCAAACCGCTGTGACAACGAGATAAATCCTATACATCATACTAAGTCCAAAACCATAACCGTTGACAAGTGAGCATCTACCCTGATCCCGTACTTTGGCTTCAACGATGAACAACAACCTGCAACAAGCCATAAAGGCTCAGCGATAAACGCTGAGTATGCGGGCCTGGACCCTATTGGTCACTTGTCATTTTAACCATCTTGATATTAGATTGATTTCATGTTTTACCATTTTATAGTTGTAATTAATACTGTAGAAACCATGCATAAACATAAGCCATCCATCCAATCCAAACAGTCATTACATATCACAAACAATAGTTGTATAAACGAGCGTATCGAATAATTACAATACAATATATAATCGCCTTAGCGAACGATTTCCATATTTAATATTGTTTGGCCTTCAAGGCCCCATCCATCCAAACCATGTTTAATTAGTTACCAGTTGGGCGTCATGTTGGGACAACCCGGTTAACCTTACCAATGGACAGTAGTCCTCCCATACACACGAAGGTGCTCATTTCGCCAGAGGTCCGGAGGCCCCTGACTATTCACTTTGCCTCGTAAGGCATCCATTTAAAGGTCGTAGCCATGTACCAACAATAGGTACCACCTGTCCCACGATCCAATTAGGGCTCGTTGGGTAATTTCCTGGAGCGGAACCCGATCGGGTACCCCTCAGTGATCACAAATGCGCAACCAGGTAGTTCGTAAACTACCGGGATTCCTCCCCTCATCTCATACCATTTCTCTCATAGGATTAAGATAAACTCTTAGTTTTTTATGGAGAATAACATTTATTAATTTGCTGCCCAATGGGTCTCACGCATACCTAGAAGTAATCTAGGTTATATTCATGTTCGAGATCAATGCTCTAGAGACCGACATTTCGTATCTCGTACCTAAGTGTTTTACTTAGGTTATACTTAATATTAATACTAAGGGTATTATTTTAAGTAACCATCGTGTCTTCACATTAAACGCATATGTATGTTTATATAAGTCGATCTATAGTCGACGTAGTGTTAGTCCCGTAGGACGCTCGCGCATAATTAAGTAACGCAGTAACACACATCATCATATGCACATATCCACACACATAACATACAAGTTATCAAACAATTTCGGGCCCTTTCTTAGGTCAACCCGGATCAAACCCTTCTTCACATACCGTACACCTTAGACCAAGGATGCGCAGTGTAGTCCACTAAGCTTGTCGAGCGCGCACGTCTGAAAGGTGATCTAAAAATACGAGGAACGCTAGGTGTCAATCCACATGACAAATTGACTTGGTATTTCCGAATAATGTCAGTAACCCCAGTACTACATCCCTGGATTTCAACTGTTATTAGTTAAGGTACTGTTATCCTTAAAACTTCTCACTCGTAGTACGTATTAATACTCGGTTTAACAATG
Organism: Limonium bicolor; assembly: GCA_023374045.1. Classification (NCBI taxonomy): domain Eukaryota; kingdom Viridiplantae; phylum Streptophyta; class Magnoliopsida; order Caryophyllales; family Plumbaginaceae; genus Limonium; species Limonium bicolor. Next base: position 339,399,364 of record CM041776.1, on the reverse strand, counting down.
GAGTTGGTTTAATAAGAACGTCGTAGTTGTTTTAAGCGTTACGTTTTCACATAAGTTCATTTGTTCTCGTACATTTAATTCAACTGTTTCATCGCATGCCTAGGCACGTATTGTAACCTACAGTTGCATGCTTATTATATTTTATAACCTATTGTTGCATGTATAATGCATTATTTATTGTTTAGTATTATTATCCCACCATCCATTATAATACATTGTATTATATAATCCATTAATCTTGTAATAAACTATATTTAAATTCCAAAACTTATAACCTATAGTTTATAAACTATTTTCATGTAATAACCTTCACCATTATATTATATGGTTTCCAACCATAATATATATCCATCCTTATATACACAATTTTCACATATGTATATGTATTTACCAATATAGGTAAGTTTCATGAGTTTATAAAACTCTTATACCATATGTCACATTTTATCATCTTATGTGAGATGATTATTCCCATTAGTTGTATTATATCGCCACAACTCATATTAAGATCATTATATTAAGGGAAAATTACATTGCCCACCCATGAGGTTTAACGAAATTACACTGCCCACCCATGAACTTTAAAATATAACAATGCCCACCCATGAACTTGTATTGTTATATCTTCCGTCACCATATTCTCTTATTTCCGTCATTGACCGTCTTTGTTGACAATGTTACTTTTGTTGACCAAACTGAAGGTATCCTTCAGTTGCGATTAAAACTCCTCTGTGTGGGGTTGTGACTAATATCGTTCTTTCTTCCTTTGACTGTCTTCTCTGTTCGCTGGGGAACGCACTGGTTCTCGAGTTGCTGCCTGGCGATTTAACTTCACCTTTCATTCGCGTTACTTGACTGTGAGTTCTTCGACTGAGTTTGATTCTGCTCTTGTTATCGATTCCTACTGCTTGCGAGTTGGTACATTTGCAGAGTAATGCTATGAAACTAGGGTTTGTGCGAATATGCTCTGCGGTTGTGCGATTTCATTCACGTGCTATTCCTTCCACTTTCTGGTGCTAATGCTTGCGGTTTGTGGAAAATATTTGTTCTTCGATGTTGGGAATGGATTCAATATTCCTTTGACGATGCCGTTCTTCGATGTTTGACTCCCGTGCTACTACCCCCATTTGTTGTACTACTGCATGCGGTTTCTGGAAATTTTTTTGCTACTCCTGGCCATTGATGGCGTGCGATTTGTAGCTTGTGGTTCTGTCTTCCCCCAGATTTTATCTAGGGTTTGAGATTTGGGGAAAATTTTATGAAATTGAACACTGGCTTGCGAATCTGTTGTCTGATTTCCCGTATTTGCTTCTGAATTCTAGAAGTATGTTAGTCTCTGATGACTCCGTTTAAGTTCTGATGCAAACTTCTCTGATGATTTCTGGAATTGTGATTTTTGCTACTACTGCAGTGTGTATCTGAAGCTTCCATTTTTCTGATGGTTTGCTGATGTTGCTATTAAAATGGCCCTTTTTTCAATTGGTTATGACTTTATGCGTAGAAGTAATCTATGTAGAAGCGGCCCTTCATGTAATTGCTCCGCTAAACGCGTTGAAGCGGTTTATGATAGGGTTGCTCCATAGCTACTGAACTTGCGCATTAACAATCGTAACCTTTTTGAAAAGCGATGATGGCCATATGAACCAATCTGAGCTCACTTTTGTGAAAAACTTGAGTTTGTACTTCTGTTTTTTGTTGTGTGCATAATGTCTTCTTCAAGCGGGCAGAGTTTTAACTCCAACCCTAAGAGGGATCCAAAATGCCACTGCAACTGTATTGCTCAACTACAAGTTGCCAATACCGCCAAAAACTACGCGACACCGTTTTACAATTGCACAAGCAATAAGTGCAGTTTCTTTGTATGGTGGAAAGACATCAACCCGCGCAAGTTTCCTTTGCCAAGGGATTCTTCTCCAAATGATGACTTCGAAATGCATGAAAGGAACTTGTTCATTGGTCACCTCGAATCTGTCTTACTGGAATTGAAGAATACAAACACTTGTCTGCTAACCAAATTTGAAGAGATGAAAAATAATAGATTGTACCAGCTGAAGAGTATTAAGAAAGTGTGTACAAGCACTGTTGTAGTATTACTTGCTGTCCTTTTTTTGGGATTTTCCCATGTGTAACACATTTTAAGATGTCATTTATGTAAGCTATTGAAGCAATGTATTTTTAGTTTTGAAAAACAGCACTTGTAAGCTGCCTATATTGTAAGCGAATTATGCAGAAACATCAAGTTTTAATATACAGCTGTTGTTTATGGTTTTAATCTCCTATTACTCCTCTTGTTTATGGTTTATGGTATTGAAAACACAACATCAGAGTAAAATGCATCAAAGTAAAGGTGGTGATAACAAAATACTAAGTGCAAAAGATTGCCCACCATCTCACACTGTAGCAATTGGAAGACAAACAGCAAAAGACAGCAGCAGTGTAACATGAAACAATATTAAGCAGCCTATCAGACAAGTAAACAAACTGACTTCTTCAACTAACACTGCAGAAAAAAAGAAACCCCTACACATGTACTCTTCTCAAATCAACACAAGAATTGGATAATCTCAGACTCATCTACTACCAAACAAATTTCCATGTAATTAGATTAGTTACAGAGTGATTATATGTTATCCTATAAGGCTGCTATTAGGTTAGTCACAGCAATAGTTAGTTAACAGAACCGAAATGTGTCTGAAGCGCAAAAAATTTTGTTAGATGTGCAATTGAGAAAGAAGAACCAACAAAAAGCTTCAGTGGTAACAGAACAAGATCCCTCTTCTGTATTTGTAGTAAGAGAAGATGATGGGTCAGAAAGCATACAGTTATGATCAATAACAAAAGCATACAGTTATAACAAAAGCATAACTCTTCTGTATCTGTTTTCAATAACAAAAGCATACAGTTATAACAAAAGCATAACTCTTCTGTATCTGTTTTTGATCGACCTCCGCAAGATGGAAAAAAAGAGTTTGAAACTGCATTTAAATAGCAGTCTGATCAGCTTTCATTCAATAAAATGAGTTTGTAACACTCATGCAACAGAGTATGATCACTATGTTCCCCACAGAATATCATCAAACAAAAGACCATTGTATTCCTCTAAAAGGTCCAAAAACTAGCTATTATGTTCCCCCCAAAATAGCATCAAAAGACAGACCATTGTACTTATCAAAAAGGTCCAAAAACTAGCTATTATGTTCCCCCCAAAATAGCATCAAAAGACAGACCACTATACTCATCAAAAAGGTCTAAAAACTAGCTGATACTTATGTTCCCCCCTAAAATATCCAAAACAAGCTGATCAGTATGGTCTCCCCAAAATATACAGAAACTGTCCAATCATCAACTCAAGCACCAGCACCGGAGTTTTGTGTTTGTCTCTTCCTCTTTCCTTTGGACTTCCTACTAGCTCCTTTTCCTTGAACATCACTACTTGGACCATCCCCTCTATCCTTTTGAGACAAGCAAGTCTTAGAATTGTCCCAATTCTTTTGCAGATTCCACATGTGACATGGTTGGATCTCTTAGTAACTGGGGGTGCTTCACCGTGTTCTCTTCTTCTTTCTTCTTTGGTCTTCCGGGAAGCTTTCTTAGAAATGGTGGACAAAGCTTCACCTCATTATCAGCATCCGGCCACATGTTCGGATCCAGGATGGGGAGATGGCATTGTTCGAGCTTGTCATCATCGTCATCATCAAGATGATCGTCATTGAATGAACTGCTAGATTCAGTGTCCATGTCATCAGGGTTGTTATCATCCATGTGACACCACGAATCATTAGAATAAGTTGGACCGTATCGTCAGCAAGAACTACATCAACATTTTCTGCAGCAAGAGGGATATCAGCATTTTCTACAGCAAGATGTGAGCCATCATCTCTCTCGGAACTACCCACCCCATGTGTACCAGCTTCTACATCAACACTTACTGGATTGTTGTGTCTAGTGTGGCCAGGTCGAAGTTTTGTGGCTGGTTCATGAGTAACAACATTTTCACGAGAAGAAGACACCCTTGTGAAAGAACTATTCAGCCCTCTAGGTGCTTTTTTCTTGTGTTTTCTTTTAAGAGGAGGACAATTTTGTGGTTGAGTGTGGGGTTGTGTAGATTGGGTAGGAGGAGGATGAGGATTTTGTGATTGAGTGTGGGGTTGTGTAGGTTGGGTAGGAGGAGGATGAGGATTTTGTGATTGAGTGTGGGGTTGTGTAGGTTGGGTAGGAGCAGGAGGATTTTGTGATTGAGTGTTGGGTTGTGTAGGTTGGGTAGCAGGAGGAGGATGAGTTTGTGATTCCTCAGCTGGTTCCATTGATTGAATTGGGGTCAGCCCCTGATGCTTCTCATATTGCAACCACATATCCATCAAGATAGAACGATTCACAGCCTCCTTAACAACCAATGTTATCTTCTCCACGGATGAAAAAACTTTGAACATGTTCAACAATGACATGTCATTGCAAATCTCAATATATTTCTGACTCTTCGGGTGCTTGTAGAAGAATGTTGGGTTACAAGGAGGAGTGATGGGCTGCCTGGCCATTGATTCCATATAGTCCCTCATCAGCTCAATAGTCGAATAAAGATCTGGGTCTAACTCTGGGAAGCAAAAGTTCCATCCATCATACGATATCTCTATAATGTGACTTTCCATTAGAGATGACTAACATAGAAGCTTCAGATATACACTGCAAGGAAGAACATGATTGAATTAGAAAAATAGAAGCTTCAAATACACACTGTAGATACACACTGCAACAGTAGCGACATAAATCACAATTCCAGAAATCATCAGAGAAGTTTGCATCAGAACTTAAACGGCGTCATCAGAGACTAACATAATTCCAGAATTCAGAAGCAAATACGGGAAATCAGAAGACATATTCTCAAGCCAGCGTTCAATTTCATAAAATTTTCCCCAAATCTCAAACCCTAGATAAGATATGGGGGAAGACAAAACCACAAGCTACAAATCGCACGCCATCAATGGCGAGGAGTAGCAAAAACTTTTCCAGAAACCGTAGGCAGTAGTACAACAAAATAGGGGTAGTAGCACGGGAGTCAAACATCAAAGAACGACATCGTCAAAGGAATATTGAATCCATTCCCAACATCGAAGAACAAATATTTTCCACAAACCGCAAGCATTAGCACTAGAAAGTGGAAGGAATAGCACGTGAATGAAATCGCACAACCGCAGAGCATATTCGCACAAACCCTAGTTTCATAGCATTACTCTGCAAATGTACCAACTCGCAAGCAGTAGGAATCGATAACAAGAGCAGAATCAAACTCAGTCGAATAACTCACAGTCAAGTAACGCGAATGAAAGGGTGAAGTTATATCGCCAGGCAGCAACTCGAGAACCAGTGTGTTCCCCAGCGAACAGAGAAGACAGTCAAAGGAAGAACGATATTAGTCACGTTGTTAGTATTTTATTTTCTAACTAAGGTGTGTTTGGAAGAAGTAATGGAAAAGTAAGGAAGTCAAAGGTCAAAGATGGTCAATGACGGAAATAAGAGAATATGGTGACGGAAGATATAACAATATAAGTTAATGGGTGGGCATTGTTATATTTTAAAGTTCATGGGTGGGCAGTGTAATTTCGTTAAACCTCATGGGTGGGCAATGTAATTTTCCCTTATCTTAATAACATGTAACATTTTATGTTGTATAATCTCAACTCCTAAGGTTTATCCAATATTTACCTTAGTTTATAAATCTCCTTTATTTATAGTTTGTCACATTATTTAATGTGAATACCCTTGTTTATATTAATTCCATTTAAACCACATTAATACCATATAATTGTTATAACATTTTTAACATTGTAGACTATAGTCTAAAATTCATTTTCCAACCATATAATTTTCGGTACAACACTATGCTTTATTTTAATTCCATTTTGACCACATAACATTATGTAATGTTATACCATATACTAATATCATATAATATGATATCTTTATCTTATACAAATTATAACAATAGTTTTTATACCAAACTATTATTAATTACCGAAAATGTAACACCCCCGAATAAACATCCAATAGTACGAGCCAAGCTCCTAGTCATATTATATGATAACTACGCAGCGGTTCCTACACTATTCGGGTGCTACAGACGCCAACCACCCACGTGGTTGACAGTCCTCATTACCAACTCCAAGTTACGGTCTGAATGACTGGAATCTAAACCTTAACCAAATCCAAGTACGAACAGGAATTACGAACCAAGTACCGAGAGTCTACAACATAAGTTCTTAATTCAACAACATAAACCGAAAGTACAACCCATACATTAAAAGCATACTACTAAAAGTCTTGCCATGTGGACTACCCCTATGGGAGTCACCCTTGCCTACTCTCCGTTATCGTCTGGCACAAGACCTGAAAAAAAAATTGGGTGTAAAGGACTCAGCAAACTACGCTGAGTATGAACGTGTGAAGCCCGCATGTTACCGGGCCACACGACTAATTGGTCGAATATTATTAAGTCAATTTACATGCTATCATAAAGCAGTAAAGCACACATCAGCACATCATGATATCATACACACTCATCGGTAGCATAGCAATATCAGTAAGCAACCAAGCACAACTTGCAAGCACGCAACTCAGCACAATAAGCTGCTAATGTAGCAACAACATTCAAGTAATTCATAGGATGTGTGCGCAGATATATTATACCGTCGATCCTCACTATGGGATCATTCAAGAGATTATGTATCGTTTTCTTGTTCTCATTACACATGTTTTCCTTTCTTCCCTTGCACCGAGTCAGGGGATATAAGTTAGATCCCGAGACTTTGTTCTGTAGGTGCTATCCATTCCTTGTTTCTTAAAGGATCACATTTGTGACTTTCTCTTGTTTGCTTGGTCTCATTACACAAGTTTTCCTTTATTCTCTGGCACCGAGTCAGGGGATATAGATTAGATCCCGAGACTGCATTATGTAGGTGCTAATCGTTCCTTGTTTCTTTAAGGATTATTTGTGAATTCTTTTATCACCGCACGTTGGAGGACGTCTCCTCCTTAGTTCATACCTTTGTTCATACCTTAGTTCATACCTCCATTCCCGGCGTCGTACGTCGAGAAAGAGGGGTCGCCTTTAGACCCCAGGTTATGCTCTTCAATTAGCTGATCCTCCAATCCCGACGTCAGGTCGAGAAAGAGGGGTCATCTCTTGACCCCAGGTCATGCTTCCCAAAATTGCCAATCTTCCAATCCCGACGTCGTTCGTCGAGAAAGAGGGTTCGTCTTTTAGACCCCAAGATGTGCTCCACAATGGTCGGTCGAAGGATCTGATGCAGATACCAACTCCCGAATGTCCATACCGCGCGGCCCGAGATGTTGTCTTCCCGGGTTATTCTCATGTTCTACCAGTTGATAATTACTTATTATGTGTCTTTTCTTTTTGTTCAGCTTGACAACATTGTGGGTGTCGATAACCGTCCTCAATTGGGCATTCACTTATCGTAAATAGTTTGACACCATAGTGGGCGTCCTTGAGAGTCCTCCATGGTTAGAGAGGAGTTTTCCTTTATATAAGTAGTTTCCTTATTCGGTTGTATTATTCGTTAAGTTCCGTCCCGTAGTTTACATAAACGGGGAGTGACTAAGTTACTGTGTGCACGCAAGTAAGGTATAGAGCAAACAATACCGCAATTTAAATGAGCAATCCGTTATCATACTTCACATAAACACACCGCAAGCGAATAAGCAAGATAAACAAACAATCCATTTTCATGCTTTAGTCTTGAAGTCATTGGCAAACAAAAGCACACAGCACACAAGCCGTGTAACACGGCAACATACGAACCACACATGTCCATACCTTATTCGAAAGCGCGAGTTGTCTTACACTCGAAGTCCCGGTCAGAGCTCGCTACGGACCTAGAGGTAATTAAAACCGTGTGTCAGATTATTATTTTATGTGACGACACTTTATATCGTAGGCTATTCCCTAGGTATGTTGTCACATTCTTAGTTTATATTGACTCTTAGAACTTCACATGCATTAATCCTAGGCTCAACTTACTCCTAGGATACTCATACCTTTATTTACGTGTTAACTAAGCCCTTTTTCCTTAGTTAATGTTTTAGAGCGTTGTAAGCGCTAGTTATGTAACGAGTTCGTATAACATAGATGTAACTTGTCTAATTGTATTCCCTCCTTAGATAAATAGGTGAGTAATGTTTTAAACCTCGTATCACAATAATATAGTCTCTAAAATACCCCTAGAACTTATTTATACAGAACCCACAAGTTTCCCCCAAATCCGAACACCACTCCCATGTACTACCTTTTCTAACTTTACTCCCAATGTAGTGAACCGATGTTTAACCTTCTCATTATGTTGTGCTAACCTAGTTATATCTATTAGCTATGATTTAGGTTCATTGTCAAGCCAACATCACACTCAGGATGCTGCTGTAACCCAGTTATACAGAGAGCCCAAATTTCTGAAAACTGAAACAATATCTTGAGTATTGTCTTCTTCACCTTGCTTCTTATTTGATCAAACTGACTTGTAATCCTTCCCCGAGATGTTTATGACTTACTTAAATGTATTAGATATGTTTGGGTTCATTTACCTCCCGATACATCTCCTGTAAACCTCCTGCCCATGGCTGTACAGAAAACATAGGTTTTTAGACAGAAATCTGAAAACTGTAACCAGAATCTGTTATCTTCTCTTCCCCCTCTTTCTTTTCTGGTTCATGAGTTGACCTCCCATTACCCCGCTTATGTAGTAACCTAATTAAATGTTTTGGCAGGGCTTTTCCCGACTTAAGAACAACCTAAGACACACTGATAAGCTTTCATACAGAGACTGGAACAAATTGCGAAACTGAAGTAAGAACTGAGCTTCTATTATCCTGTTTGCTCACGAATTGGGATCTCAGTTTCCCTTAGATTGTCTAACCCTGGGTTAATTAACCCAGTGCAGTTTAAACATCACAGTCACTCAAGCAACAGAGACTACACTCCTGAAGGTCTTTTACAGAACCTGGAACAACACTGAGAACTGAAGCTAACTGATAAACTCTCATCTGGTCATCATCACCTTTCTCCTCCTCTTGTTCACGTTTTTAATTCTCAATTCCTTTCAATGCTGGCTCTGTTATTATGTGTCCTATCAGGCTTCTAAACCCAAACCAAAAATCCAACGATAATGTCTGCACCTCTAAACTAGTGCACCTGGCTCTGTTATTATGTCTCCTCCTCTTTTCTTTTCTGTTCCTTAACCTGTGCGTTTCCAGTTCTCCCAACCTATAAACACTTAGGTCTATGTGTTAACCAAGTCTTAACCTCAAGACTAACCCAAAATAACATTGATAATAGTTCTGGAAGTTCATTTTACAGATAGCAGACACTGGTCAACTGAAACATTAAATCCTGCTATGTTTTCTGTTATTCCATTCTGTTACTCACCCAACTGTCTCTCAGTCTTAACCCTATGTGCTTATTACTTAGTTAAGTGTTTTATCTCCATTTTAACCTCAAAACTACTCCAATAACCACCCACTTAATCCCCTGTACAGAAACAGAAGCTAGTCACAAATCTGAAAAACTAATAACCTGATGCACCTACTCTCATAGTTTTCTTTCTGTTCCCATTCAGTTTCTATTGTTCCCAAGCCGTTTATCTTCTTAGTTAGATAGCTTTATGTGGTTTTTAATACTCCAACCTGGCCTAACCATACTGGACAGTACTTTAGGAAGATCTTAACACAGCAGGGATAAATCTTGCAACACTGAAATTTAAACTGGTGTACGTTTCTTTTCGGTCATCTAACCTATTTCTTCCCAGTTTTTCCTATTTGTTTACAAGTAGACCTAGGTGAATAGCAATGTAACAGGTTCATTAATAAGTTAATACAGCCCTTCTGCAACCTGCTTATACAGAAACATGAGTTTAGAAGAAAAACTGGAAATCTGCAACTAGAAATCTGTTGCACTGTGGCTTAAAACTGAATATTTCTGCTTGGTTCCTTCTGTATATTCCCTATCTGTTTTTGAAGTTTTCCCTCTATTGGACAACCCACCTGGCTAAATGTATTATCTGGTTTCTTTCAAATTCTCGAAACAGAACCAACACAATCAGGGTTTAGCTACTGAATTGCCCCAGAAACAGGAACTGATCACAACATGTAAGCTGAAATGGAGCTGATAAACTCTCTTCAGTATTTATTTCTTTATTTATTATCAATTTGTCTTTCAACTCATCCCAAGGTATTCACTTACTTAATCAAGTGTTTTGGCTACGTTTTTAAGCCCAAACCTACCTAGACAATCCTGTCACCCACTGAAGTGATTCATATACAGGAACAAGAAAACTGGAATTGTTGTCCTCTTTTCTTTTCTTTTGTTTGTTCTCAGTTTGACTTACTGTTTCTTCCCAACCTATATCAGATTAGGTACTACTTAAGTAAGGGTCTGAGCAAGATTTTATGTTCATCAATTAACCATTTCACTCTTCACAACACCACTGGAAATAAATTAACAGAACCTTAAGCGAACTGTAGGCGCTGAAATCCAAGACTGCTACATATATATTTCTCCTTCTTCTGTTTTAGTATGTCGGATTGTTTTCTAATTTTATTCCAAGTGTCTGTAAACCTCATTAAGTGTATTAGGTAGATCTTAGGTTTATTCACAGCCCACTGCAACACCGATATACAGAAACATGAATTTAGCAGAAACTGGAAATCCGAAACTAGAAATCTGATGCATTCATGTCTTCTGTTTTTCTTCCTGTTCTATTACATTTCTTTGTTCACCACTTCGACTCCCAATTCTTCTTACAGACTTACTTAGGTGTATTAAATGGGTTCATTAACACACTAATACAACATTCCCATGCCACTAGCAATTTAGTTATACAAACACTTAAGTTTCAGTAGACTTATGAACTGGAATACCAAGACTGATGTCCTCTCTTCTGTTGATTACACTCATTCACGAATCTGACCTTTGATTCCCCCCCTTAGCTAAGTGTGTAATTTATATTTTAAACTCAAGACAAACCCCAACGACATTACTCCAGTTACTGTAACTTCATTTTACCAAAACTGAAACATAAGCTGAACTGAAGCAGGAACTATTTTACCCTCTGATGTTTCTTTTCTGTTGTTAACTAATTCTGACTTCCAATTTACCCAAAACACTTATACTCTTATTAAGATGTGTTAGAAACTCTTTAGGCTTATTATTGAACCAATAACATCCTTATAACTCCTCTAGGACTTCCGTTATACAGAAAAACAGTTGTTTTAAAAAAAAAACTGTACAGCACACTCATGTAACTTGATACCTTGTGTTTTCTTTTCTTTGTTTCAGAGTTGGTTTCCCCTGGTAATTCTTTGGCACAGTGCACACTCCTAGGCCCTTGAACCCTTGACCTCCACTGGGATGATTACTCAAATGTCATTCTTGACAAACCAGAAAGGAAAAGAATTAAATAATGAGCTGGAGTAGTTGAGCTTTGTTCTGTAGGAGGTTTTACCTTCTGGTGATAGTTCAGCGGAGAAGTGGAGTAGCTTTAATCCAGGATAAGTTCGAGGGGTCTTAAAGGGCTGCATGCATGGCAGGAAGACAAGAAGAATCGTTGAGTAGTCTTCAACAGTCTTGGACGACAGAAGAACAGAAAAGTAATACAAGAGGGTATGTTCTGGTTTACCTGAAACTGATTCCCAACCCAGAGTGCTGGTTCTTATCGGTTTTGTTTTTGATGGAGATGCAGCAGTGGCAAGGAGACTTGCTATACTGCAAGAGTGGAGTTTTCGTTCAGGCATAAAAGGAGGACAGTAGAGGACAGGGAAACAGAAGCACAACCATGAAGGCTTGGCTTACCTTCACGCAGGAGCAAAGCAACAGGAGTTCTCTGAGTTGCTGTTGGAGCTAGCATGCAAGTGGAGAGGAGAATAACTGAGCAAGGAAATTAATCAGAGGACAGCAGTTAAGCGGAGTCTGAAATGCACAAGGCTAATCAATTGCTAGTGGGTGGAAGTATCCGTAAAGAATTTGTGGGAGTTTGAAATACTAATTCTGATGCACCAGCCTAGTCTCCTTGGTTATTTTTACCCGAAAATCAGAAACAACTCAGATTATGTTTGGGATCTCCAAGTTTCAAGAGAGTATGGGCATGAAAGAAGGATTTAACGTGGCTGGATATAAGGGCTAGTTCAGGAGTTAGTGCTCACCAGTTACAAGAAAAAAAAAGATATACGGATGCTTGGAACGACAGATTCTGAGGCACGAGTTCTGTCTTTTGAACTGCTTTTACTGAAATCAAAATGATGCAGATTATGCTTGTGGTCTCCCAGGGAAGAGTCTCGCTGACTGTTTTTGAGACCAGGGAATCAGAAAAAGGGAATGGACTTGACTGGTTTGCACTTGGTGATTTCTGATCAGGGTTTTTTTTTTTGTTGAACTGAAATCGACCCCAGCACTGCCAGGTCTGGTTTATAACTTCTGTCTTGGTTTTGATAACACTTTACACCTGGGGTATATTGGAGTTGACAATACAGATTTTTAAGGCAAAGAACTTGTCGTTGTGCCGTGGGTGGGCTTCAGGTTTCGAATAGACCAGAGAGAAGGTGGTGGTCTGTTGTTCTCTCACCTTTTGTTGATTCAAACGGTGCTACAGGAAACAAAGGAGGGAATAACAATTTAATCTGTGTGCAAGAGGATGGCTCAAGTTACAAAAGGATGGTGTGGGAATAATTTCATGCCTGCTGTCATGATCAGGAACTGATACGAGAAAGGAGGAGAACACTGGTGGAGTTTACATGGGAGTTAGTGAAGCATGGGAATCAGGAGATTCAAAATCTGAGGCCATTAAGGGGAACTGCATGCGTCTGACTAGGCATCGGGTGATGGAGATTATGTTCACCATCGCTACAGAGCAAGATGTTGATTTAGCTGAGAAAAGTTCGAGAGTTACAGAGAGAATGCTTGCTTCTCTTTTTATCTGTAATTACTCAGTAGGAATGTTACTAGTTTCAATTAGTGAGCATATATTACTGAATTTGAGCATAGCTTAACCGGTTAAAGTATCCGGGATAAGTACAAGAGGTCTGGGGTTCAAACCTCAGTAGGAGCATCTTCGCTCTTTTTTTTTTTTTTGTATAAGTTATATACACGTTTATTTACATATATAAGCGACTATATAATATGTCATGTTATTAATTTTATACGGCGCTAGTCATTTATAGGTACATGTATATTTATATACGCCCCCTTTTCATTTTGTCGCGTTTTAGTTATACGTGACTATGCGACATTATTATTTATCATATACGACGTTGTAACGTCGTAACGTTTCGTACATGCATTTTCATAAACGTACATATATAAATACGTGACCGTATTAGTACATAACGTTACATGTATGTACCGAATTTAATTGTTCGTACGCGTTTATGATTTTATGCGTTTAATTCGTTTAGGGGTGTTTCAGAAAAGGTATATCCTTTTTAACCAATCTTATTAATTTACCATATCTTTATGTTTATTACAAAATCACCCCATAATTTATACCTTGTTATATATACAATATAATATAACACTTTAAACCTTAATTTAAATATAACCTATAGTTATATATATATTCCAAATATCCGAACAACACTTAAATTCTGTTCTAATTCATTTATTACCCCACACCAACTTTTATAATTACAATTTACCCATTTATAACATATAGTTTTTCATAATATCATTAAACTATATATTATACACTTATTTTATTAAAACACCTTATATTATTCTAAAAATCACCAAAATATACCAAAAGGTTATAAATATCATTCCTAGCCCATAAACTTTCGGTTATTTACATTTCCACCCCATTTACTTTTCCAAAGTATAACAATGACATAATAACTATCTATTATACATATATAGCTTATTTTAATTCCAAATTCAACCCAATAAAATCCTAAAAATTCCTAATATCCCATGGGTGTTTAAAATACCATTTTACACCCTTAAATTTTGGTAATTACCATACATACCCATATATTATAAAAATGTTACAATTAAATACTTATCTTATATATAACCTTAAATAAGTTATTTAACTTATCTAATTTGGTCAAAACCTACCCGGTGGTCAAGGTTGACCTCCTTAATATAGCCTTGACCATTACTTTCTTAATTTACAGCTTTAACCCCTAAATTTCCAAAATTTACCCATTAACCCCAAAACTTTATAAAATCTTATAATTTTTTTTAAACCCTTTTAACACCTAACTTTCGGCCTTATTATTATTTAGTCCCCAAATTTGATTTAATTATGGTTTAATTCCTTAATCATTGTGGTAATATATATTTACTACCTAAAACCTAATTTAAACCAAATATACATAATTAAAATAGCCTAAAGTACATGGCCTTATTACAAACACTTGCTCATAAAATAAATTACACATAAATGTCCCAAAATACATATAATCACATGGCCTCACCATGTATTTTTCATTAATTACCAAACTTCCACATAAAGTCTTAATTTTGACATTTATGTTACTTAATTACTTAGATAAATTTACTAAGTCATTTCCTTAATCATTTTAAGGTCAAACATGACCATTTATTCTAGTCCTCTCACAGCAATATTTTTAGAAATTGCTTAAGAACATTTTAACATAACAAAGTTAAGGTTTAAGTGATTTATACCTTGATTTAGCAAGGTTAAAGCCTTGTTTGGCCACGGCACCTTAGGGAATATTTCTCCACAGCTTGATTTACTTGTATTCATACAGAAAACAAGACATGATTAAACTCCAAGCATGAGCTAACCATGGGAAGTAATTTAAGTCATGAAAATCATGAACTTTTACCTTTAATCTTCAAGCTTGTTAGGGTAGTATCTCGGCCCTATTTTTCCATAAAATAAAGAGTATCAAAACACTCTTTAAACCAAGGCACAAAACCGTGGGTAACTAGCTTGAAGATGGCTAAGATTTACCTTGTTTAAGATGCCAAAAATGGTGTTTTGGCATGGATCTAGCTACTCCTTGTAGATATTGGTATACCAACTGAATGCACATGAAAAGGAGAAGAAAATAAGGCTAGGGGACCAAGGTTTTCCACCGGAATTTACAAGGAAGAAGAGATATGTGCTTAAAGCACATTTTTACCTCAAATGGTCAAGACTTGAACTTCCCTCCTTATACCTTGTTACAGCCAAAATTATTCCTTATTTTAACCTCTAAAACACACTACATACATGTATAGAAATGGTTGGAGCTTAGATCAATGGAAAGAGGAAAGAAAGATGAAGAAAATGGACTTAACCTTGCCTTAGAAGCTTACCTAGAGCAAGAGCTCACACCACCTGAGTTTGGTGTTCACTTACGGTCAAGGAGGAGCCAAAGAGAGAGTTTGGAAGGTGAACTCTCGGCTGGAAGGGGCAAATGGACAAGAGTTCTCATTATTTGCCTTAAATGTCTTTTTAGTCTTATTTTATGTTTGTAATGTTTTGGTGACTCATTAGCAATTATTGTAGGTTGTCAAATGGATGAGGATGAGGCTCTAAACTGGCGGCAATGATGGAGCATGGTGGGTGATAGGTCTTGACTAATTTATGTCTTAAGAGACAATTATTATTACTTTTGCAAATTAATAAAGGTGAGTCACATTTCCTTTGTTTAGGAATGCTTGGAATCGGCACAAATCAAGGGGAAAGCAGCCTCACAATTCGGCAGCCTCACATGGGATAGTCAAGTGGTAGACAAGCATTAATGTTTAATATGCTAAAAGGTATACTTTTAGTATTTTAATTAAAAGTAAGGTTCTATATTTAATTAGCACATGAGAATGGTCACATGCTTGATTTCAAGCCTTAATAAACCGGCTATGGCTGGTCCATTTCGTGTTCAATGGTCAAAATTGACCAATTTAGTCAATGGAGACTTAATTTTACATTATTTTATTATTATATTAATATTTTAATGTAAAAATTATGAAAATTGTAAATCTCTGGATTTAGAGTTACCAATGTGATATTAAAGAGTATTTATATTTATTAGAGTATTTATAGGTGTTTCATTGGGTTATATAGACCCAAAACACATTCCTGAGACATTCTTGGGACTTTCGGGACCTTTTTGTTCTTTAAGCGTTTCTCCCGGGAATTTTGTGTATTCTTGTAAATCTAACTTGAGCATTCTCTTTAGAATGTTAATTAATGGTGGTAGGAACTCTAAGAATGATTTACTTAGGATTTCGTGCCACTTCGACATTCCCGGGCCTTTTATAGGGTTTATGGGGCCCACAAGGGTTCCTCCAGACACTTTTCGTTTAATTGAAAATTTACTCCGAGCATTTTGTTTTAAATGACATTCAATGATCATTAGTTGATTTTGTATGAGTTTTATAGCTTGTATAAATTGGTTAACTCAAGGTCCGGCTTAACGCACGTTTTTGCCCTTAAGGAGTTTAGGTGTGTCTTTAACGCCTAAGTGTTTCTGTGTTTTCTTATGGTTTCATAATCCCACAAATAAACCTTTAATTCCCATTATTTAATTATTTAATGATTAAGGGTATTTCAGCTGTCCTATAGGATCGTCAATCGGATGATCATCCACTGAGGAAAAAAAACACAAACATTAGATCAATATTCATGGAACGATGTATATTTGAAAAAATAAACATAATAATTAATTTTGATAACATTGTAACAACAATAATACGAATTATACAATGTAATTTCAACTAATGGTGTTACCTAGACATAGTAACATATATCATGATCTATTTTCTACCTAAACCCCCTCATTATGGTCTGATCGAGCGTAGATGGTCTGAACATCATCATTTTGTAAATCATCAGTTGAATCATGCAGCCCTGTATGCAACGATATTGTTTCGTCTATCATCTCATTATCATCATCGTCGTTGTTTTCATCCTCAAACAAAACCGGTCTTCTCCCTGGAAGAACAACAAACCATCTACTATCTTTTGGGTCTTCAACATAAAACACCTGGTCACAGTCTTTACCCAACACAAATTGATCTTCCTTATAAGTTGTAACACGTGAAAGATCAACCAAAATAAGTCCTTTATCATTTTGGAGTCCATGTCGGTTGTCCACCCAATTGCAGCGGGACACTAGAAACGAATCAATGTGATAGTTTAGTTCCCATATGTCCTCTATGACACCATAATACCAACTACTATTGCTCATTGGTTGAACCTAGTTACCGAGACCATATTCAGTCACCGATGCTTCAATTTTTACCCCACTATTCTGATGTATTGATTTAGCATCTTGGCGTGCAATGTAGTATGTACATCCATTAATGTCATACCCTTCAAACGATACAACATCTGTTCCAGGACCAACATCTAGACATCTGATTTCTTCACTGACATCCTCGTAGGTGGATGTAGGAAGACCATTCTCATCAGGAAGCATATCATGTATCAGCTCTAGAAATGACGTGAAACACTTGCCACCAACTCCATATTTCCCCTTTAAGTTGAACAAATTAAGTACAACACTCAATTTTGTGTATTTAACGCACGAAGGGTACAAAGGTGTCTTCGATGCGTCCAACAATCTTTGATACTCTTCCGGCTTATCGACAAAAGTATCCGCAACATTTTCTAACATTACATCCATTTGCTCATCATGGTGAGTGGTCTCACTGTCATCGAATCCTGAATCACTTAGCGGTACCTACTCATTGATGGTATTGAAGGTGTGGTCGGTACTTGCGTAACGTGGATCATGAGCACTTGATGATGTTGAAGCACTAGCTGTAACAGTTTCTCCATGAAAATTTCATCTTCTGTAATGTGGCATGAATCCACGGGTCTTAAGATGAAATATGATTTCCTCAATGTCTACATATTTCCTTACGACCCCACAGTCAACACAAGGACATGAAATTTTGTCCGCCTTTGTTCTGTCCTTGTGTTGCACTGCCGCTTTGGGAAACTCTTTCAGCTTCTCATCAAAGTGATCCCCTCGATCACCGTACATCCAGTCACGCTCCATTCTATATGTGAAAACAAAACAAGTATAAGATTGATTTGTCTTTCAGTTTCGGGTCATTTCGGGTTCGGGTCATTTTGGGTTTACCAAATAGGGTTTGGGGATTTATTATATTTCAATATTTTCGGGTTTTGGCCGTGTTCTGGGTTCGGATAAAACAGACGGGTTTTATGGGGAGGGTCAAAATTTGATAGCTCTAGTTCCAACCAATAAACTAAGCACTGCTCCAAGGTTCCAACCAAACTAAGCACTGCTATACGGTACCAACCAAACTAACATAGCTAGCCTAAATACTCTAACAGTCAAACGTAACTAACCTACCTTACTCTAGTAATTCCAACACAAGTAATTAAGATAGTAGTTATTTATATAACATCAACAACTCATGACATTTTAATTTATTAAAACAGAAAACTAAAATTTAAATACTTACTTGTTTTAAGTTGTGCAAAGGGGAAAGGTAGGAGACTACTTTGATGATGGGCAAGGAAATACTGGTACGAAGTCGATTGAATATGCGGAAGACCTGTCAAAGAAAAGTTAAGATTAATTGTTACACACAAACAGCAAATAATTGAAGTTAATTAATAAAACTAATACAATTCTAGAAAAAATTCGGCATGACCTTTGTGTAATCATGCTAATCCCATGCTTATCATTAAGCATTCACCAATATCTTATTTACCACGACAAACAAATTCAACAATTGGCAACATCCATCCTTAATCGCAAACAACACAATTTTCCACTCAGGTATTTTATCGAACACTGTATGCATAACTAATTAACTAACTGAACAATATAACTATATACAATTATCCAAACACAACTAAATTAGAAATCAACAACTACATTACAACATTTTTTATTAATAAATCATACCATAATTATGCCAATTACAACTCACAAATTCGGAGTAAATATGCTAACCTTTTTTGTAGCTTGTGTGCGGCCTAGTTCGAATCTTGCGATGACTGGCAGCTCGCGCGGTACGTCATACTAAGCAACCAGATCCGATCAATGGCTTAATGAAATGGCCTAACCAGATGAGCAACTAGAACAAGACCAAACCCAAATGAGCAAAATGAACCACACAGCATAACAAAATTTCAGATTCCATAAAGAATGATTTCTCCAATTGTATTTCCGGTCACAATTTTCTCATAATCATCATTTTACCCCAATTTTCCAGAAACCTTAATTTTATCAATTCAATTTTTTTCCACTTCAATTAAACTTTAATTCCAAACCTAAATCTGTAATTCAAGTTCACATATAATCCCTTGTTATTTACGGAATCATAAAAACATACAAGTTAATCCTAAATTTTGCAATACTTTAAAACCCTAAATTTCTAATTGTAACCCTAAACTACACAGATTTCACCCCAATTCATAAATATAGTAACCCTAAAACTACACAGATTTCACCCCCCAATTTCTAATCGCATATCTAACATTTTTACTCATCTCAAACACTAATTCACACCCTAAAAATTGCACTAATCCAACAATCAGAACACAGCAGTATCGAATCTATTACAATACAAATAACATTTCAATTAAACAAACAAAAAACAAAGTTAGAAATTCTAACCTCATTTTTTCTGTACAGGTCGCATACAAACGACGCCTGCGAACCGGCCGGTGTGCTATGGCGACGGCGACGGAGGCAGAGCTGGTGGCGCGCGCAGAGAAGAAGGTGGTGGTGGCGGTGGTTGTGGCTGTCGCAGGCGTCGGTCTCGAAATCGCTGTCGTTCGCTCTTTGCACACAGAGAGGGTTTACAGGTGAGGAGGAAGAAGAAGGTCGTCGCTGCGCGACTGGGTTTATTAAAGGGACCTATCGTAGCGGTTCCTCTTAAAAACCGCTGAGATAGGTTAGTTTAATTGACCTATCTCAGCGGTTGTTAAGAGGAACCGCTGCGATAGATTAGTTTATTTTTTAAAACGACCCTATTACGGCGGTTACAAGTAAAAACCGCTGAGATAGGTTTGCGGGATTTTTAAAAACGGCCTATCTCAGCGGTTGTTTTTACAACCGCTGCACTAGGTGCGCTGCGATAGACCATTTTTGTACTAGTGATAGGTCTAGATCTGTGTGGGATGGGAACGAGTATCAGGTGCTGCACTGTCGCCGCTTCGAGGCTAGTTTACAACATGATGGGCATGTACGTTACGATGAGAGGATGCGCCCATATTTGGAGGCTTCTGGATTCATTGGGATGGCTAGTCTAGAGTTCATCTCCTTGGACTGGCATCTGATCACTGCACTTATTGACATATGGCATCGAGAGACCCATACTTTTCACATGCCAACAGGAGAGACCACCGTCACATTGGAGGATGTTGTTGTGCTTACCGGCCTACCTATAGACGGACTACTAGTCACGGGTACCACACACAGAGATTGGGGAGCGTTGTGCGACGACCTCCTTGGCGCTAGGCCGGCCGATCTAGGACGTCATAGTAGGATCAAACTCAGTTGGCTGGGTTCCACTTCCGGACAATTACATGAGCATAGTGATGAGGTGACGGTTATGAGGCACACCGGTGCTTACATACTGATGCTACTGGGTGGGACCGTTTTTGTTGTTCGGTCGGGGAACCAGGTCCACTTGTTGTTCTTACCACTTTTGGAGGACTTCGACCAGGCCGGACAGTACAGCTGGGGTTCTGCATATCTGGCATGGTTGTACCGACAACTGTGTCTGGCGTGTGATGCTAGGGACAGTGGTATCGCTGGGGCGCTGGTCGTCCTACAGATTTGGGTGTGGGAGAGATTTCCATATATAACTCCCATCCATCGACATGCCCATCATGCTGGCCCACTTCCTTTACTTCCGCTTGTCCATTGTTGGCATGTCGAGTTTGATGTGACCGGGCACTCTACGCATGTCCTCACACACTACAGAGAGGCATTTGACAAGCAGACACCGCATCAGGTGAGTGTTGTTTTTTTGTATGTTGCATTGGTTTCATTTCACAAACATTTTGTGTCTGACTTTTAGTGTTTGTTGTTTCAGATTGTCTGGCAGCCCTATACGGAGGAGGTGTTACGGTCTCTTCCTCCGTATTGCTTGGTTGGTTTTGTCATTGCACGGGCTCGGGTGCCACTTATATGCTTTCATATAGTGGAGTGACATCTCCCGGATCGTGTGATGCGACAGTTTTACGGGAGGAAGTTTCCACCGGCTGATGCTAGGACAGACGGGGACGATGCCCAAGTAGATCTGCATAACATCGACTTGAGAGGCCGCACCAACTGGAACTGGGCAACTCACCATTCGGAGTACATTGCCCTGTGGAACCTGCGCGCTGAGAGAGTCATTGATCTACAGTTGGATGATCCTGGTCCTGCTTACGAAGAGTGGTATGGTCGCAACACGAGGAGGTACATTGGCCGTACGGGAGCTCTGTTGGGATATATAGTGAGTAAATATGACTTGACTTGTTTTATTTTAGTATGATGACATATTATTTTGTTATATTCATATGTCGAATTGTGGTCTAGGGGGAGACCACAAATGAGGTCATCGGCGTGCTAGAGGCAATGCACGTCGATGATACTCTCGATAGTCTACGGTTGATGACAACACGTACTACGTCCTCCCACGGCCACAACATGTCCCAGCAGCTGCCCTTGACAATGAAGATGCTAATGCCGCTGCGGATCAGGGTGGAAGAGAAGGGCGTGGTCGTCGTCCTCGTGGTCGAGGTAGAGGACGTGCACGTGGTCGAGCTGCTGAGCCAGTAGATCATCAGGAGGAGTTCGACATCGCCGGTAGCATGACCATGTCTCAGGTCGTCGATCCTACGCAGCAGGTCGACACTACTAGATTTGCGTATTTTGGGAGCAGCTCAGGCTTTCACAGGGCATCATCCTTTGGTGCTGGGACAAGCATGGACTTCGACATCATGATGCCGGCTTCAGACCTAGCTTTGGCCTCTACATCTACTCCTGAAGCGCCACTTAGGGATAGAGATTCCCGAGATTGTCATGATGTAGGGGATCTAAGTGGTCGTGACCTTGATCCTACTCTCGCATCAGCAGTTGAGGATCCTGCACCTAGAGTGACTAGGACGTATGTACGACGTAGTAGACATAGATTATGTAGGTTGTTACATTTTGTAAACAACTTGATTTTGAGATTGTATTACTATTGTTTATGTTTTATATCTTATAAACTATTACATTTGGTTCACATTTTGATTTCTTGTGTTTCTGTAACGTTACAAATGTTTTGAATTGGTTTCGAGTATCGCAATTGTATGAGATTTCATAATATGTAGAGGTTGTTTGTTATGAATGTGTGATGTTACAGCCCTTGGAAGATGTTCCAAGTGCGTGTTGTTGAATTGTGGTGTTCCAACATTTAGAAAATTTTCCAAGTGCTATGGAAAGGTTTCATATTTATCTCAATAGAAATCGTCTCTTGAAGAGACGATTTCACCTGTTTTTTTTTAAAAAAAAACGTCCGCGGGTCAATCCCTTGGGCGGTCGAAACAGAAAGGTTTGGCCTATGAATCATGAAATCGTCTCTTCAAGAGACGATTTCACTTGTTTAAAATGAAACAGACGCGCGCATCATAGAAGATAAAATCGTC
The DNA here is from genome assembly GCA_023374045.1 of Limonium bicolor. Lineage (NCBI taxonomy): Eukaryota > Viridiplantae > Streptophyta > Magnoliopsida > Caryophyllales > Plumbaginaceae > Limonium > Limonium bicolor. Next base: position 339,376,754 of record CM041776.1, on the reverse strand, counting down.
TTTGCAACAGACGATTTCATAAAATCGTCTTTGCAACAGACAATTTCTACTTCACCTCCGTCCCGCTGAGTCAGCACTGACGTGGCGTGAGGAAAAGGTGAAATCGTCTCTTACAGAGACGATTTCTACTTTGACAATTAATCAGTACTGTTATTTTAGAAATTAGTTTTGGTTGGAGATTAATATGAGTGATATTTTATATGGGGAGTGTTATTTCAGAATTTTTTTCAATCATTTATTGCTTAAATATTCCTTATCGTTAAAATTGATGTGTATCTTGTTCCTTAACTTGTATAAATGTTTTAATTGTCCACCAAATCATATCGCGTCTGTGTGTGGTAGTGAGAAGAATTTTCGCACGCTCTTGTTGAAGAAGGCAGACAAAAAAGAAAAAGTTTCTTGGAGTAAACAAACTAGATTTTTGTTTCCTTTTTCCTATTGATTGTTTCTACAATCAACCAACCAGATGAGCTATAATGTGGTCGTGAGCTGTGGCTTTGGCCGCCTCGTTTTCACCAATTAGCTGTTTACTCCTCTCCCTCCTTTTTCATTCATCTGAATCGAAATTCACCCTGTAATATCTATGTTCAGCTCTCGGAGGCTTCGATCTCCTGTATCTCTCAATTGCAGGTAATGCGCATTTGTTTCCCCACCCATTCTCTGCCCGGTATCCGATTCACTGTTTTTTGTGACTGACTGAGTTGCTTGCCGGGACATAAAAGCTTTCGCTTAGGAAGAAGAAAGTTAGGAAGGGGACGAAACTAAATTGGAAGTAGGGATGTCCGTTTCACCCGACCACCAGATAATTTTGCAACCCTAACCCTAACGGTACTTCTCTTAGCGATCTCCCTCTCTCAAGCGGAGTCTGCTTGCTCACCACCGCCAGTGCGCCATCGACCTCACAATCATCTTCATTCTCTTCTCTCAACGTATTTCTGCATCTGCAACTGCAACCCGCCTGTGAAGCGAACTACCTTCTCGCCTCCCTCACCACCAGATTGAAGACAGGTTGAAGTGAATCTCGCATCCTCCTCATTCCTGAACCGGTAAGAGACTTGAACTTACATCTTCTCTCTGGCGATGACGATCAAGGAACATATATGCTCATTCTCTTCTTGTGTGTCTACGTCTCTGCAATCTGCATTAACTATTAGAACGATCAGATCATTTTGTGTCTTCTTGTGTGTCTGTAACTGTGTGTCTGCGCCTCTTGTGTGTCTGCGCCTCTTCTTGAATTTGGACATCTCTGTGTCATTGCTTCTGTTCATGGCTGCCAAAAGAATGGTTGACCAAGATTATTTCATCTATTCTTATTCTCTCTTCTACTTGTCCACTGTGTGGCAGTTCTGTTCAGTGGCGTACCTAGAAAGAAGTTGAAACCTGTGGGGACCTTGTAGTTGATTTTTTTTTCTATTAATAAATTATTTAATTAATCCTTAAAACATTCATTATAATTTTATTGTTGATAGTCTCAAAATATTTATCTCTACAACCTTATAGGGAAAGATTGAGTTGATTAATTAGTAAATTAATAACAATGACTACTCTATAATTATTATGTAAATTAAAAGATTAGATAATGACATCATCATATGAAAAGACTTGACACAAATGCAATTGACACAACTTCAGTGATAACATAATTTGAATCTTATTATAATAATGTTCTAATTAGTTTGATTAATTCAATTGCTAGTTAATCTTTTTTATATTCAAGATAAAAAAAGAGAAAATTTTAGCAAAATCACTAAGGAATAGGATATATTTTATATCTGAAAAATTGCTACAAGTCAAGTACATTGAAAAAACATAAAATATAACAAATGTCAGGAATGGTAAAATACAAAATACACTAAGTTCCACTACACCTTTTTATATACGGCTTTTATTATCTTATATAAAAAACTTACTCCCTTCGTTCATTAATATATGTCATTTTAGGATTTGAATCTTGTTTAAAATATAAGTCATTCTAACTTTTTGACACTTTTTCCACTTTTGATCCTACTATTTAACACAAAAGTAATTATTATCTAGATAGAAAAGTAAAAAGTAGGAGTACATGTGTCATTTTTGTACTTTTCTTAATAAGTCTACGAGTTTCTAAAACCACAGATATTATTGAACGGAGAGAGTATAATATTAGTGACTTTTTTACCAAAAACCTGTGGGGTCTAAACCTCCGTCCGTCACTGCTTCTTCATTTACTGTCGAAAATTCCCCAATTCGGAACTGAATTTTGTGTTTGAGTTTGTGGCCTGGTTTGTCGTCGTTAGTTGCAAAAAAATCAGTGAAGGATGAGTTCATTAATTGGGTGAATGAGAAAGAGTGGTTGGATGAAGGACTGTTTAAGCTGGAATTGGAGACATTTCAATGGACCCTGAAGAAGGGGAAATGGGTTATGTGTGATTCAGACCAAGGGAAGGAATGATATGGTTTAGAACTGATATTATTATTGTTTAGAACTATACCTGATAAACTGTAATTGTTGATAGCGTTAGTTTTGTCTTCGGTATTACAGCTAGATTTAGTAGTTTATTTCCAAAAAACAAATTGCAACTAGATGCAGTTATGTTGGTCATTAGGTAACACTAGTTTGGATTCCAGTGAGATAAACTAGAGAGTTAATAAAAGTAGTAACCTACTGAATACTGACAGTAAGAGAACCATAGTAACGAACATGGAGTAATATTATACCACTGACTAACAAACATAATTTAGAAAAATGATGCATGTACCCCTACTTTTTTACTTTTCTATCTAGATAATAATTACTTTTGTGTTGAATAGTAGGGTCAAAAGTGGAAAAAAAGGGTGTCAAAAAGCTAGACTGCCTTATATTTTTGAACCTGATTCAAATCCTAAAACGACAGATATTGATTAACGAAGGGAGTATTGTTTATAGATGGAGTTGTAAAATACAATATAGTTGCTCGGGTTGTATTGGATTTCGGTTCGGATCTGGTTCGGGTTATTTATGGTTTCTTTCGGCTTGGGTGGTTCTGGGATTCGGTTATTATCGGGTTTCAAGTGACTTCGGTTTGAGTAAATTTGGTTCAGGTGAATTCGGGTTGTACCAAATTGTGATTTGATTCGGTCCAATTCAGGTTATTTCGGGCTTTTTGGGTCACATATTCAGTTTATTACCGGGTTTGGGTCGGGTTGATTTGGATCAATTTTTCGTGTTCGGGTCACCTTTGCCAGGTCTAGAAGCAGCTAAAGATGTTTTCTTACTTCTACCATCTCGGGACTTGAGGCAAGCTATGGGAAGATTTGTTGGAAATAAAGCAATAAATTTCATATGCACCTTTGAAAGTCTACAAATTGGTGGAGCGTTTAGTACTATATTTTTGTGAAGTTTCCTTTTGTTGCCTCTACCAGTTGATTGTAGTCATATGTAAACAAAACCTGAGTTTATATTACTTATGCACTCTGCAATAGTTGCTTGTTTTGGAGTCTTTTCTTCTCGAGACACCAATGCAGCTAGGTTGTAAGCTGTAGATGTGTAATTGATTGCTTTACAGGTCATTTGGTACGGAGACATAAAATAGGAATTCTTAGAATTTGAGATGTGCCCATATTTAATTGTTGGAACTTTAATTCTAAGAATTATCAAAATTCCAAAAAAATTTGATTGTTGGAACTTTAATTCTAAGAATTATCAAAATTCCAAAAAAAATCACACTCACTAACAATTATATTCCCTCTCTAGGAATTACAATTCCAAATTCAATCCCGTTGAGCTCCGCGTCGAATATGTTACTAAATTACAAGTTAATTTTCTTTTGACTTATTTATTTACATACTTGCCACCGTCTAAATCGAAACTGCTATTCTCTCTCATGTTCCGTCACCTGCTTTTCCTTTTTTCTCTCGTATGATATCTCGTACTCATTCTTCCCCATCTTCTTCTTCTCTCTCCCATCTCCTTCCACCTCCTTCCCCTCATCGCTCATCTCCTTTCCCATCGCTCATCTCTTTCTCTTTTCATCATTTTTTTCTGTTTGGAAAGTTGAAGTTATCTGTCAAATTAAAGCAACCGTCTCCACTCCAGTAGAACTTCGATTTAGGATTTGCAGGTAAAACTCAAATCCTTCTTTTTATACGTAAGCACACACACAATCTACAGATTTGGTACTGGGTATTTTTGAGTTCAACATCAATACTCTGTACAGTAAAATATTCAGTGTTTTCTCAAGGTTGGGCGGAAGATTCGGTAATGGATATTCACCAAGAATGTTAATTGAATAAGCTACTGTTACTTTTGTACCTTTCGGTAGAATAATTAAACATTTCTGTGATTCAACCCTCTGGTTTTTTTTTTTGAACCAGAAGAGAGCATTCATAAGTGGTTGTGGCCGTGAGTTCACATCAATGTTTATGTACCAATGATGATTATCTACATTTAATACTGTGAAAAGAAAAAGAAACAATTTAATCTACTGCTTTGCTGTTGAAATTTTGTAGTGTACATCCAGTACGCTACATTATTGTTTTTACTTGCTTGAAATTTCAGTTGATGGGTTTGCCGTGGATTTGTTTGATGAGTGATTATGAATTTAGTTAATTTATTACTTTAACTTTGTGGTGTTCAAACTTCAGGAAGTATATGAATGCCGAATTTGAATTGCAGATCAATATATTATTGTTCATTTGCATAGTTAAGAATATTATAATTTAATTTATCAATAAATAAAAGTTTCCACATAACATAATATACATGATTTTTTTTTGTTATATAGTTCTCATTTGTTATTACAACATTACAACTTGTGTGCACTTAATAATTGAGCATTTAAATTTTTTATATGAAATTCATGTTATTTATGATTAATAAACTAAATTATTCTCTATTCTAAATTTTATTCCCAAAATTATGTTTTTCAACCAAACAAAAGAATAGATGGGTAATATAGTCATTGTGTTTTATAATCTACATAGATTCCGGGAATATATATTTTCAACCAAACAAGAAAACAGCCAATTCCAAGAATTTCAGTATTGACAGCCAAACAAGGGAATATTCTATTCCGATCATTCTATTCTAATAACTAAATTCTTGGAATTTACATTCCAGTAACCAAACGACCCGTTAGTTCTCCCTATTATATTGCTTCTGAATTTGAAAAGCCTTTTTTCCCTTCTGCCTGTGGCTATATGATTTTGGCTGTGGGTTTTTTCTTTGATCTTTTCAAGCTGTGACCTTCTTAAGCAATTACTTAGCACCTACTAGCTGCTGTGACAAAGACGTGAATTGCTGTTTTGAAAATCTCAAAATTCGAGTTTCTAGCTGATGATGGAGCAAATCTGACTATTTCAAATGTTATCCTCAGATACACATTATTTAAGAGACTATTGTAATGATATAGTTCTGTAAGTTGTCAACTAATTGCTCCTGACAAGTAGAATATTTTTCAACCTTTCAGCTGCAATTACAGATTCATTGCCTGAATAGGCGACTCAGTCATAATGGGGATATTTGATGGACTGCCTATGCCACCTGATAAGTCTGTAAGTAACTTAATTCTCTCTTGTGTAAAGTAAAAGTTTCACAAAAGAGGAGTGCAATATGGTTTTCCGTCTCTTTTTGGTCTAAGATGTTTCTATATCTTATGTCTATGTTGTTATTCTTGTATTAAGAGCTCACGGTCAGAATTCTAAAGCTCCATACCTGGAATTGGACAAGAACTTGGTGGAGGGATTTCCCCATTTCGTCAGCCATTTTTTGTGGGGATAAAGGGATTGGAAAGCGAATATAATGCCATACATATAAAAGTGGGTGATTATATTCTTGAATGGCTCATATGGTTTAGTAGTTTTGGGTGTAATTGAAGTCTTATTTTTGTGGTTGAGCAAGGTTCATCAGACAGACATATATGTAGGTCCGTTTGATGAAGTTTTGATCATTCTCTAGGGTAAAAACCCTATGTATGACCTGGAAGTTTGTATTACTACGGCTTTTCGCCAATATCTATAAAAAAAACCACTAATTAGACTCTTCATCTTCATTTTTTCTTAAAGTACTAGGGGGTACTTTAGCACTGAGATTAGGCACTATATTAGTTCATGAGTCAGTTTGGGTAAGCTTAAATATGTTAAGATTTAAACATAGAATAAGTTATGAAGTGCACTGCTTGATTTTGCAAGTTTTGAAGCAATATTCTATTAGTTAAACTGCACTGTACTTGCTGGGATTGGAGGTCTGATTTTGTTGGTCTATGAACTTGAAGTATAAATGTATTATTATAATTGATGGAAGTCCAGATTTTCCTCTTTTGATATAATCATCACTGCGCCAAGAACTTCATATGACCTTCACCCAACATGTAGAACCTCTGTGCTGTACCAAATGACTGCTTTAGATATGAAGCCGTTCTGTCCTGACTTCCGAGGCTGTGTAGAATGTGTAGACTGATATTGGAGTGTCAAATGTTGAACCCCTGAGTTCTTACTGGCGGTCGACAGATGTCCTGGCCTTTGTTCTCATCAGCTCAATTTCTGTTAGAGCTATAATTATCGACTCTTTTGTATGTTCCCGAGGAGAGGTGTTCTGCTTCTTTTTTATCACGTTAAAATATGAGCACTTGAGCTGGACCAGACATATTTGAGAATTCATCTTATTTAGACATATTCATATCATTCATCCTTTATTGCTTTGTTCACGCAGCACCTGAAAGATGAATTATCAAGGATAGATGAGGGCTGGGTTGCAGCACGTTTTGATTCTTTACCACACGTGGTTCAAATTTTGACTTCAAAAGATCGTGAAGGTGAACTTCATTCTCTAAGGGAGCAAAGTGAGATTATTGAAGATGTTGTAGATGAAATTGTGCATGCATATCATGGTGGTTTCAACAAAGCGATTCAAAATTATTCCCAGGTTTCTTTTTTTCCTTATTTCTTATAACTTCTTTGATTTATAGTTCTTACTAATGGATATGTTGATATGCATATACATGTATGCTTACAAATGAAATAGAATGGATAGTGGATTTAGTGTTCATGCTAATTTAGTTTCTGTAATATTCCTCCCAATCAATTGTTATAGAAGTGCTATGTCGTTGACATAACGAAGTTTCAATATTGGTAACTAGTTGAAGTATATATTAGTCAACTATTACTTGTGGTGTGGGTACTTTGAGAATTCACAGACATTGTTCGAGTATGAGCTGTTATTTACATGAGCAAATCTAAACGCTCCATTGAAGTTTGTTCCACATGTATCACTAAGGCTAGCAACCATAAATATGAGGGATTGCAAAGTGCCTTGCTAGACTGCTTAAATAGTCAATAGGTGGGGTGTGGAAGAATGGAAATAGACAGTAAAAGAGTTCCTGTAGCGTTGTTTCAAACTTTAATATACATGGAATTTTACTTAGGAAATGTGGAGGGGGTTTGGCTTGTGTGTGTGTGTGCGTTTTTTTTTTGAATATTTTGAGTATCTTCAAAGGAAACTATACTTACTTGGGATAAGAAGCCGATTGTGAAATGCAAATGGACTGTTTAATGTAGGGTCAATAATTTTTAAAATGAGAATACATGCTTGACTTGTCGTGCTTTAGATTTCTTGCTAGTTTCTTGAGATATAGTGTGAGGAGTTCCTTATGCATATGTGAAAACATGAACAAGTGGAAAACATCAAAAGAGGTTGAGTGCAGAAAATTTGTTCTTTTTTATTGTTGCTCCTAAAACTCCTCTAAGCTGGGGCTCTTTTCTCTCTTTCTTGAGTTCTTTTTGCAAGCGTGCCAAATGATTTATAAGTATGGAACTCCTTTAGTTGAGAAACCCGAGAGATGTTTCTTACCCTCCAAAACATGGACAATGTATTCAATGTGACATGAAAATGTGGGAAACAATATATTGTTATTTGTGAAATAACACTTTTTTAAAATGTTCAACATTTCTAGGGGCTCACTTTCTTTCTTCAAACACACTTGACTACATGAATGTAATGATTACATGTAATTCCTGACATCAAAGTATGGGAGATTGGAAGTGAAGTTTAAACATGGTGGGATCATGGCATAGTTCAACATCACCAACTGTTTTGGGTCAAGTGAGGACAAATGCCCTAAACTAGTTCTTGGGTCAAGTGAGGACTTGACCCTGACCTTGGGTGTTATTGGGGGAGGATGTTATACCCATTCATTGAAGTGTAGGAGATTGGAAGTGTGGTTATAAAAAAGCTGGGGTGATGGTACAGTACAACCCAGCGATGACAAAAGTTTATGGGTATGATTTGAAAGATACCCCGGGTTAAGTTTGGAATCACTAGACACTTGCGTATGTGTCATATGTGCTACCAGAGACAACTCTCACCCCGGTTCTATTGTGATTGGACCGACTATCTAGAATTGGCCTAGGACCTAGTGGGAGGTTAAATGGTAGCAGAGAAATGTTGTTAGAATTTGACCCTAGTCAAACAGTTCTATGATTCCTCGACTAAGAGTACGATGTTGATCTTAATGACTGTGATTTTTAACTATTCTGCTACAATTACAATCCCTCTAGTCTTTGCCGTCTCTAGAGTGAGATATCGATCTTGAAAACTTTTACTGTCATGTTCAATGCCTAAGATCTATATACACAATTTTTCGAGTGAGCTTTTGCCGACTCTGTTGTGTTTTGTAGCTCATGTTGAGATTGGCATCTCCATCCATGGCTTATGTGCTGGCATTCAACCAACAGTTCTGGATGGTGTATGCTATAGTCCAGGTTGCTTGCTAGTATAACGGAAACATAGTTCATCAGAAGGGAAGAAAGACAGAAGTTGACTTCCATGTTTCACCTATAGAAGTGGTTGTTGAAACTTTGGGTGATGTCTTTCCTTACTAGTAGATGATGATACCTAAAAAAGCTAGGCCTCATCTTGTGTATCCTTGAAACATCTTAGCAATGTAAGGGAGGTGGTTTCGATCAAGTAAATTTTGAGATATCATCATAACTTGATGGTGATATGTTTTCGGGTATTCTAATTTTCATGCTGCTCTTTATATTTAGTTTGTGTTTCGTGAATGTAACAATTTGGGAATTTGTGAAAGTCCTATGTTGATATGTATGCTTTTTTGTTTTCATCTTCCAGATTCTGAGATTTTTCAGTGAATCTGCTGAAAGTATTGGTGCATTAAAGACAGATTTAACTGAGGCAAAGAAACACCTTGGAGCTCGAAACAAGCAGTTGCATCAGTTATGGTACCGTTCGGTTACATTGCGGCATATAATCTCCCTGTTGGACCAAATTGAAGGCATATCTAAAGTATGTCATCCATGAGTCTTCAAATTCTTTTTCTTACCTTCAATAAACTAAAGCCTTTTCTCTTATGTTTCGTTGTGCCCGGTGGATGCCTTATTTGAATGTTGAGATATCACTATGGTGTAGTATGCCCAGGCTGGCTGCTGGCCTGGAGTCTGCCCCCTGGCTTCAGGCCTTCTTCTTGCGGACCTGAATCTTGATGTACTGTGGTCAATTTACTTTTCTTAGTAATTGGTGTACATAAAAGCTGACGGACTAGTCAATTATTCTTTTCACTCCTGGTTGGGCTGGGTGATACAAAACTTGATTCATTTTTTCATGTTGCTATAGCTTCTAGATATTTCATATTTTTCATGCCTGTTGCGCTGTCTAAACATTTAACATGGATTTTCTTGATGGAAATATGTGAGGATTCCAGAGCTTGTAAAAGTTACTGTACATGATTTTACTCCCTCCGTTCAACAATATCTGTCATTTTAGAAACTTAGCACACTTATTAAGAAAAGTAGAAAAATGACACTGTACCTTTACTTTTTATTTTTCTATCTAGAGAATCATTACTTTTGTGTTGAATAGTAGGGTCAAAAGTGGAAAAAAGTGTGTAAAAAAGCTAGGATGCCGTATATTTTTGAACAAGACTCACATCCTAAAACGACATTTATTATTGAACGGAGGGAGTATTATTTTTTGCTTACCTACAAACATTAATTGATTTTATGTGCCGCATTCTATGAGATTTTTTATGCGAGGTGTCTATCTGTTGTCTTTGAATTGTCTGAGATGTGTACCTCAAGTCCTGAAATTAAGCCGGTGCTTATCTATGATTTCCAGAGAAGGCATCTCCCTCTATGACTTGGATAAGCGACGCCTCATAATAATAGAGAATGAAGTTAGAACATTATATATTATCAGGTTTTGTTTTACATGCCTTTTTATATTTGCTTGTTCATTTACTATGTGCCGCAGATTCCAGCGCGCATTGAGAAGCTTATTGCTGAAAAGCAGTATTATGCTGCAGTTCAGCTCCAACTTCAGTCAGGAATAATGCTTGAAAGAGAGGGTCTTCAAACGGTTGGTTCTTCTATTTGGTCGCTCTGTGCCCCTCGTTTGGGCTTTCTATCTTCTTGTTTGCCATCTTGAGATTGTATCTATAGTCAGGCTTCCAGTTTTCTGTGCAATCTTCTTCCATTTAGTATGATGATATAGACATAATTCAATATGTCTTATGTTGTGAGCCTGTCTCCATGATTATCCTAATTTGTTGGATCCCCTCTTAATTTATCTAGAATATAAGTTTTACGTAGCATTTTTTTGCTTAATCTGTCATGCCTAATGGGGTAGAATGCATCTAAGTGTAATGATTGGCAATCCCAGGTCGGTGCCCTACAAGATGTCCGGTCTGAGTTGAACAAGTTGAGATCAGTTGTCTTCTTTAAAGTTGTGGAGGACTTGCATGCACATCTATATAATGAAGGCGAGTACAGGTACTATACTCTTTAAGATTAATTTTTGTGTTGGACAGATCTTTTACTGTTCGGAATATCATGTTGCAAAAAGCCTTCAACCTTCATTGGGACATTGAAGTTGGTAAAATCAACTACCTTATGTATGCTCTTTTTTTGTCACTGAGCAGTCGATAGGTTCCTCTTATCTCCATTTCAGAACATTTTCAAGTCATTCAGAGAAGCACTAGATCAACATACCCAGTGTTCATTAGGAGGTTAGATGTGAGGATGAGGGAACTCACCGTGGGGCGGTTCAAGACCACCCTCAGTCATGCTTGTGGCACAAGGGTTGGTTCAGTAAGGCTGGTCGGGCCTTGGCCCGACGCCGGTCATGAGTGTTGCTTTGTTTGGTTGCCTAAATGTCCCTTGATTCTCGATGCGTGTGCTTGTTTGCTATATGTGGTCTATGTGTGCTGCGTATACCGCTGGACCTGGCTTCCAAGCGAAAAAATTTATTTAGGAAATATACTCATGACATTAGAAGTGAAAATCGTCATCACAAAGGGTAAATATAATAGATGGAGAGAATGGATATGGTGAAAGCTTGTCGTCACTCAATGTTCCTCTTGTCACTTAATACCTAGAAGGAGATAGAATATCAGAGTACAGCTCCTTTTGTCTTACATATTCGCAGATATACTCTAGGCAGACAGTTGCTGCTAACTGGTTCTCTTAATCTCTTTTCATATTTCCATCTGATGATTTACACCTATCCTCCTTAGTGGTGCTATTTAGGCCAACTACTGGATCTGCTTGCTCGTTAAAAGAGTCCATATGAAAGCTCTAGACTTCATCCAGAAATTAATGGAAGACTAAATAAGATTTCATCTGGACACTAATGGAAGAGGAACAAAGTTGGGATTGGTAAAAAAAGCAGATGCATATATAGTTGAGTCATGATGCTTATATAGGCATTGTATATGTAGAATAAAGGTCATCTGTACAGAGGTGCAAAATAGAGAGCCTTTTGCCCTCTTAACAATTTGGTGGCTTAAGTGGCATTACCGCGAGCTGCGGACGTGTTCAACATGATTAAGAAACATGCAAGAGGTATTTGATTAAAAATTCTTCCCTAAACTTTGAAGGGAAGATGGAATATGGTTGGCCGGGCTAATATGTAACTCCAACCATATAGCTCTTGTGAAAATGCCTACTTCATCCAAATAATTCTGTAGTAACACTAGCTCCAAGACATAATCTTTAGGTCTAAGCCGAATAAAATCTTGGCGTAGGGACTTATCTTTGTATGTAACCACAAAATTATATTTTGGTTTAAGGTGCTTAAGAAAATTGTTATAACTAATTGTACTACAATTAAGAATGAGTTCAGAACATAGGTGGTGAAATCTATCACGATAGTAGCTCTTCATAATATTTTATCATGCTTAAATACTAAGGGCCAGGGGTGGACCCAAAGGGGTGCACCTGGGGTCACGTGACCCCATGACTTTTGTGAAAAAAATTAATTATATAGTAAGTTCTAATGTAGTTTTTTTATTATATGGTAGATGTTTTATAGGTCAGTGACCCCATAAATTTTAGAAAAAAACAACTGTAGTAAATTTTATTTGTCAATGACCCCATAACTTTCAATTTCTTGGTCGGAGAATAGTTTGGAGAGTTTTGGAAGGTGTCTTGTTAGAAGAAATTAATTAGGAAAAGAAGATTAAATGATAACCAATGAGTAGGCCATTGAAAACTAATAGGGTCATTGGACTCCTTAGATTTGAGAGTAACATTTGTAACTGTTGAACAGGCACCATTAGTCTAGAAAATAGTGCATTTATTATTTCTGTAATTAATTAGGTTCGCATGTCTGTCCAGCATGTAATTAATTGCTCCTGTTCAGTTATTTGTATTTCCTAGACACACTTCCTAAGTGTCTCTTCCTTGGGATATCTAGACCCTTCCATATCTAGACCCTCCTGTAGGTGCCTATAAATATAGGGTTGTATATCTTGTTTCAGATCATCAAACAATGAATAAAATACTCAGCAAACTACATGGTATCAGAGCCTAAATCTCTCTTTTCCTCTCTGGCTGCTGCCAGCTTCTTCAACCCTAACACTAAACACCACAACCACCTCTTCAATTTCTGGTTACGATTCCAGCACTAAACCACCCTTTTTTTCTGGGCATCTCTGCACTACTTTGGTGTTCTTTTCTCCTGTGGTGCTTTCAAATCACTTCTCTTCTTGGTGCATCTTCAATCCTCCTGCATAACTCTATCTTCCGGGTGTCACCGCCTATCTTTATTTTCAGTGTGAGTCTCTCCACTAAGGATTAAATCATGTCAAAGGAAGCTACTTCAAACTATGGACGTGAGAATTTTGCCTCTTCTGCATATGGCAACTCTCACCCTCATCATTATCTCAAGATACAACAACTCAGGGCAATGCTACAGTCTCATCGAAGCCCTAATGATTCTGGTCATAGCTGTCTTGCCCTGCAAGGTAAACTCTCCACAAATTTTTGTCTTAATGCTTCAGGACATACTCCACATTCAAATTGGATATTAGATTTAGGTGCTACCTCACATATGACCTCTTGCTCATCTTTACTTACACACTATCATCCTTGTTCCACCAATAACAACATCACCACTGCTGATGGCACATCTACACATGTTTCTGGACACGGAAATGTCATACTTTTTGACCAACTACATCTGAAAAATACCTTACATGATCCAAAACTTGCCATGAACCTTGCATCTATGCACAAACTAACCACTGACCTTAATTGTGTTGCTATTTTCTTTCCTTCATGGTGCATCTTGTTGGATCTACACACAGGGAGAATAATTGGAACTGCTAAGCAATGGGGTGGACTGTATTACCTTGATATACCCGCTGCCTTGAATTCCTCACCCAAAGCCCTTTTTTCTGCCACTACTGATACCAATACTATATGGCTTCATCATAAGCGCTTTGGTCATCCTTCGTTTCAAGTGCTGAAAATCATGTTCCCACACCTCTTTAGCGGTATTGATATTTCAAATTTTCAATGTGATGTGCGTGAATTTGCTAAACACTCTCGTGTGTCTTTTCCCCAAAGCAATACTAAGAGTAGTTCTCCCTTTGATCTCATTCACAGTGATGTTTGGGGGCCTTCTCCAACCACTAATATTTCTGGAGCTTGGCGGTTTATTGCGTTTATTGATGATTGTACTCGCTTTATGTGGGTCTTTCTCATGAAAAACAAAAGTGATGTGAGTTCAATTATTCCCACATTCTACAACATCATTCACACCCAATTTTCCACCACTAAAAAACTCTTTCGCACTGATAATGCTACTGATTATTTCAACCAAACAGTGAACTCATTCTTTCACTCCAAAGGTATCATTCATGAATCCTCCTGCCCATACACTCCACAACAAAATGGTATTGCTGAAAGAAAAAATCGACATCTGCTTGAAATGAGTCGTGCTTTACTCTTCCAATCAAATGCTCCTAAACACTATTGGGGTGAAGCTGCACTAACAGCATGTCATCTTAACAACAAATTGCCCACTCACATTCTCCAAAATAAATCCCCACTTGAGTGCCTCCATCACTTCCCTCGTACCAAAATCTCTTCTGATATCGATCTGCGGGTGTTTTTGTACTGTTTTTGTTCATAGTCTTACTCATAGGGGAAAATTGGACCCACGATCTACTAAGTGCATCTTCTTGGGCTATTCCCCAACCCAAAAAGGATACAAGTGCTACAATCCCACCACAAAAAGGAGCTACATAACTGCAGATGTTACCTTTCATGAAACTGACCCATTTTACCCCAACTCTACCACTTCTTTATCTTCTTCTCAGGAGCAAAGGATCCTCATATTGCTCCACCACTCCCTACCTACACCATTACACCCTCTTCCCCAAAGCTGCCAACATCATTCAATTCACAACCATCATCATCAGACAAACCACCACTCGCACTTGATTCACGACTATCTCAATCTGACCAACAATCATTCTCTCCTAACTTACAAACCCCAAATTCACCACCAACTCATCCTACTCTATCTCCAACTGAATCATCCAACCATGACCCGGACAACCATCTCAATCTGACCAACAATCATCCTCTTCTGACTTACAAACCCCAAATTCACCACCAACTCAACCTACTCTATCTTTAACAAAATCATCCAACCATGACCAGACCCCTCCACCTCTTGTGACACGGGTGTATTCAAGAGATCACATGTCAACTCCATGGCTGACGCAGGACCAAGCGTCTAACCCAGCGTACCCAGGCAATGATTCTCTTCCTCAAGAGTCCTCTCCACCAATTGCCTTACAAAACGGTGTACGTCAGTGCACTGAAGCTCCTCTTTATCCTCAAGCTAATTTTGTTGCCTTTAACAATTTTTCTCCTTCTCATGCCTTGTTTGTTCAAAGCCTTAATGAAATCCAGATACCTAATTCTGTTTCTGAAGCATTGAGCAAGAAAGAGTGGAGGGATGCTATGCAGGAGGAAATTCAAGCTCTTGAACAGAATCATGGTTGGAAATTGTGACTAAACCTCTTGGCAAGCATGTTGTTGATTGCAAGTGGATCTTCAATGTCAAATACAATGCTGATGGTTCACTTGAGAGATACAAAGCTCGTCTTGTGGCTTAAGGGTATACTAGACATACGGAATTGACTATCAGGAAACCTTTGCTCTTGTTGCCAAACTCAATACTGTCCGCATTCTCTTATCCTTGGCATCCTACTTCGATTGGCCACTAGCACAATTTGATATCAAGAATGCCTTCCTCCATGGTGATCTACATGATGAGATTTACATGTGCATTCCCTCGGGCTTTAATGATGATTCTACATCAGCATCTACCTCCTCCAAAGTAAGTCGATTAAAAAAGGCTTTATGTGGCCTCAAGCAGTCCCTGCAAGCTTGGTTTGACCGCTTTACCAAGGTTGTCCGTGCTGCTGGGTATAGTCAAAGTCAGGGCGATCATACTCTATTCTTCAAGCACTCTTGCCCAGGGGGAGTGACTGTTCTCCTTGTATATGTTGATGACATTATTGTTACCGGTAATGAAGTCTAGAAAAGCAGCTCAAATCAAAATTTGAGATGAAGTCTCTTGGCTCTCTCAAGTATTTCCTCGGGATCGAAGTTGCTCGTTCATCTCAAGGCATCTTTATCAGTCAACAAAAGTATACCATAGACTTGCTAAGAGAGACAGGAAAGAGTGCTTGTAGACCAGTTACTTCACCAATGGATCCCAATAAAAAACTTGACATTGCCCATGATGAGCCCAAGGTTGATTCAGCTATTTATAAACGTCTCTGTGGCAAGCTTATTTATCTCTCCCATACCAGACCTGACATTGCTTACGTGGTTAGTGTCCTAAGTCAATTCATGCATGACCCAAAGAAACCACATCTACAAGCTGCCTATAGGGTTCTACACTACTTAAAGAGGACTCCAGGCCAAGGGATTTTGTTCAAAAAGGGGGAATAACTAACAATACAAGCAGTCACTTATGCTGATTATGGTGGCTCTTTGACTGACCGACGGTCCACTACTGGGTTACGTGTGTTCCTGGCAGGAAATCTAGTAACATGGAGAAGCAAAAAAACAAAATATTGTGGCTCGATCCTCAGCATAATCTGAGCTGAGAGCTCTTGCAAATGGTCTATGTGAGATCCTTTGGATCAGAATTATTCTATCTAATTTACAAATAAAATGGAAAGGTCCCATGGAGTTGAGATGTGTTAACAAGTCTACAATCAGCATAACCCACAATCCTGTCCAGCATGATCGAACCAAGCACATTGAGATTGACCGACAGTTTATGAGCTGGGGTGCTTAGTTACGGTTTTGGGTATAAAAATCTCTTGAATTTCGCTAAGGAAAAGTTTGTGCTGGGGAAAGTTTATGAGTGAAGGTGAATTTGGCTAATCGGTATAAGGGTTTATTGGTACACACTCGGGTACCTTTTCTAAGGACAATAGGAAGGTGAAGATCTAAATCAGGTGGAGGTGACGAGGGAGAACAGGATGAAGGATTTGTTGCTACATTCTCCCCCATGTCTGGTGCTGCATCCTCGGGCCCTTGCAGGTTGGAATCTTGGTCATGTATCTGGTCAGGAATGGGTGCCCTTTTGCTTTAAGTTAGAGGAAAAAATGGGAATTATGGGATGGATTTTTTGGTTTGTTCAACTGTGTTGTGAGATGCTGTGGTAGAAGTCTATTTGTTTAATGGTGGTGTTAGGATTGTTGGTCAACTCAGGTGTTGGAGGACATTCTTGAGGTGACAATCTTAAAGGTTGAAGTGACTCAAAACTGGGAGATGATGACTTATCTTCTGTAGTAGTAGGATTGCTAAAAAAGGGTTTAGGCTCATCGAAAGTAACATCAGTGCAGACATAGGTTTTTTTGTTGTTGTGGGATGGTAGCATTTGTATCCCTTTTGAGTTGCTGAATATCCAAGGCAGATGTATTTAAGAGCTCTAGGGTCAAATTTCCCTCTTTGAATGTGTTGGATATGAACAAAGACAGTGCAACCAAACACTTTGGGTTCAAATCCTGGAGATGGATGAAACTAAGGGTGAAATTCTTTGAGGAAAGCCAAGGGACTTTTGTAGTGGATGACACGAGAAGGTAATCTATTAATTAGGAAAGTTGTTAGAACATCTTCCCCCAATAGTGTTTAGGTGCATTGGCTTGTAATAAGAGAGCACGGGCAACTTCAAGGATGTGACCATTTTTCCTTTCAGCCACTTCATTTTGTTGTGGGGTGTAGACGCAAGATGACTCGTGAAAAATCCCATGAGTTTGGAGAAAAAGTATCAATGGGTGGTTGAAATAGTACATGGCATTATCACTTCAGAAGTTTTGGATTTTTGTATTGAATTTATTGTGAATCATGGAGTAAAAAGTGGGAATGATATTGTTGACTTCAGATTTGTGTTAAAGGAGGTAGATTGGTTCTTGTAAAATCATCAATGAAACAAATGTACCATTTTGCATCAGGTTTGTTTTCCAGAGGAGCAGGACCCCAAACATCACTATGAATGAGTTGAAAAGGGGATGCACTTCTTGTATTACTCAGAGGAAAGAAAACCCTAGTGTATCTAGCTTTCATACACACTTCACAGGTAAAGTCAGCTACATTTTTCTCTTCGAACAACTCAAGATACATATGCTTAAGAAGGCTAAATGGTGGGTGGCCTAATCTTTGATGAAACAACCAGATGGTTTTGTTTGTGGTGGTGGTGGATAAGGCTTGAGATTGATTTTCCTCTAACACCTTGAGAAAATACACCCCGTTCCTTTCCTTAGCATGACCAATCTTCCTCCCTGAGTGTAGATACTGCAGAATGCACTCAAAAGGAGAGAAAATAGCATAATTATTAAGATCCTTGGATAGCTTTAAAATGGACATTAGGTTAATAGATAAGGTAGGAGCATGTAAAACTGATTTTATTTCCAAGTTCTTTGAGAGGTTTACAGTCCCTTGTCCAGCAGCGGGTGCAAGGGAACCATTGACTGTAATAATCTGTTTTGTGGTGGAATCATAACCTGAGAAAGAGAGAGAATAGTTGCTAGATGAGTTACCATTCGGCTGTATCGCAAGGGTCTTCATAAAGGCCTTGAATATCTCAAAAGCTTCAGCACTTAACTCTCCTTTATGAGGATTTGTGGGAGCAGCGGAAGGAACACTAGAATCAACCGACATAGTTGTAAGGCCGTTGAAGGCAAAGGAACAGCTATGAAGGCTGTAAAGGTGAAGGAACAGTGATGAAGGCTGTCAATCAGCAATGAAGCATGAAAGGTTGAAGGAATCAGTGATGAAGGCTGTTAAAGATAAGATAACACTGATTTAGAAGGGATAGGAACAACAATGAAGGCTGCTGATGTAGAGAGGAATAGGACAAGGATGAAGGCTGCCGGCTGAAGAAAAACAGGTATTTTAGAGTATTATTAGCCCTGATACCTTGAAGAAAAAGAGAGGAATTGTGTGCTGTATTATTGAGTGAAGTGATACATATTTATACAATGGGTAGAATACTCTCGAGGGGAGATGAACGAGACAGTTGGGTTTCCCAACCTTTGGAATATTCCACTACCTAGGAAACTGAATAATTAATCTGCCTAGTGAATAACTAATTGCATGGAAATACTACTGGACAGATTAATAGACTAAATACAACTAATATACGTATTAATGATGACTGTTCAACAGGAACCAATCTAACTTTACATATTCGACATCACTAAATTCTAGATAAAATGATTTTGCAACATAATTTTTTTTCATGGTACATTGTGTCCAGGTTATGTCACCATTAATCCAAAGTTGATCTTGTAACAAGGTGTCCCAAAAATGGCTGAAAATCCTTTTAAAAATTTTCACCTAAGTTTTTATGTGGTATGCGGACTGTATTGTGTTGGGGTCAGGATTGACATCGTCAAACTTTGAGTTTTCAATATTGAAAGTTGAAGGGTAAATTTTTAGTACTTTTAGTTTAAGTTTTTTATGTTATCAATTGTTAGTAAAAAAAAGTATAAAATTGAGGGCTTAAAGCCCCTACCTGAAATGATTCTCCATTAGATTGCTAATGTACATTTGGGATCAGCAGATCCTTGAGTATGCTCTGTACTGCAACAAATTCTATTTGTTGATAAAGCTGTTGCTTCTTTTATCTGATCATAGGCTGTAAAATTGAGTTACTAATTTTAGTTTGATCGAGCTCTGAAGTTTTCCACAACATTGATGCTCTCAGGATTATATCTTGATGATACTGGACCTTTTGCTCGACTCAATAGTCTATGTGAAGGCTACCTCAATTTTATAGCTGGCCTTCAATTGCTTGTTAGGGTGTGCTCCCAGACTATTATGCAGTTATTGAAGTTTAAATGCTGTTATATCAATTGTTGCAGGAAGACATAGATTATGCAATTTTTGTAGTTGTGGTTTGGTTTTATAGTCCAAGTCATGCCTAGAAGAGAGGCAATGGGACTATATTGTCTCCTAATGTTAGCTGAATTGATTGGTGGTTGCTTTATGAAATTATTAATTTTTAAGAGTGTTTATGGGTTATTTAGCCAGACAATAAGAACTTGGTGCAGTCGGATTTTCTATTGCAACCCTTACTACTCTTATCACCATTACTTTTGGCTGTTGTACATGGCAAAGATCTATCCTTAGGAATTTATGCTTCGGCAGGCTGTGCTGGGGTGTTATGATTCTTCTGATTGAATTTTAACAGTGCCAATTAAGGAAAAATCTCTTAAGATACTTCAAAAATGCTGAACTGTGAAGATAAAGGGTAATGACAATTTTTCACATACTCTATGCCAAAGATCTCGTACTTAATCTTTTTGGTTCTGTTTTATAGTTCGTACAGCGGATACGACAATGAAGCCTCAGAAAATGGTGGTGACACTGGTCTGGCAGACAATCAAGTTCAATCTGACCAAATTCCTCCATGGCTTTCATCTGCGGCTCCTGATGAGTTTCTTGTACATTTCATGACCATAACCTTTCTTACGTGAGAACTGATCGTCAATGATTCTACATATCTTGCTAAAGTTTGTTCAATATTTGCTTGTAGGAAGCTGTGAAAAAAAGCGATGCTTCTGCTCACATCAAGTATTTGCAAACTTTGGTTGAATGCTTATGCAAGCTTGGAAAAGTAGCTGCTGCTGGTGCTATGATATGGTATATTTGTTGCTTCTTCTTCTTAACAGTCATCTCATGGTACTCTGGACTAATATTTGCAGGCTAGTTTGGTTCGTCGCATTGGGCTGTTTTCGTTTTTTCAGATAGTTTGAGCTTCATTAAGTATCACAACAGTCTCTAGATTGCCATGTGGACTGGGTTAGATGGAAATGGCTGAATTGTGCAGAAGAAGATTTTCGTTTATAAAGATAGTTTCGGGAGTGGTGGATTGTGAAGATAGTATCGAGAGGGAAAAGAGCGGAGCGGTTCAGTAGATTAGTGAGTGGGGCGGTTTTATAATAGGGTTTTGTTACGGTTGTGGAGCCTATTGCATGTGGACAAACCACAGATTGCCATGTGGACAGGGTTAGATGGAAATGGCTGAATTGTTGACGGATGTAAAACGGAGGAAAGGTCATGGGTGGGGAAAATAATTATTCAAACCACGTGGGTGGATTGTGAAAATACGTTAAACCACATGGGCGGGGGATGTAATTTTCTATTTTGATTAAATAACCATTATGGCTGTTTATTAAATAACTAGCTCGGTAGTGTGTTGTCCCAGTTGTATCTGAAAGTGAAGACATGGAAGACATTGGTTTAGTCAGCTTAAAAGTATCTGCTCAGTTAGTGTTCTCCATGCTTGGATATGGGACCTTGGGTTGTAACATTTCGTTTCTCGATTGTTTACCAGCAAACCTATCTTAAGACATAGTGTATATGGAAAAAAAATTTCTCAGAGGCCCCACGACTTGTGTTAGAATATGTTCATCACACGTCATATGAACTGTAATCTCAAATCTTCAACTAATAGTAGAACTCTATGCAGGTCTTCGGGCTGCAGTATGGAGCTGTAAACTGAAGATGACTTCTCTGCATTTTCTACTATTTTATTCAGTTTTCATAAATTTACCATGCATATGGATAAGTGATTCATATAAACGTTTATCTATCGTCATGTCTAGGTCCCCTATTCTCTTATCCTTGTGCATGAGTGTGATTACTGCTATTTCTTTTATGTTCTATTCTTGTACCCAAAATGAGGTAGAATATGCCTGAACCTATTTTTTTATTTTTTACTTTTGTGGGGCTTTGGTTTGCCTTGTGACAGCCAGAGACTAAGACCTACAGTTCATGGTATTATTACCTCCAGAATTAAAGCACAAGCTGAAGATCTTAATGTTTCTAACCCTGGCATCGGTCAGACTGGACATTCTTCATTAACTCTACAATATTTGAATGGACAAATGGAGACTTACCAGTTACCTAAACATACGCGCAAAAATGGAGTCTCACTTAGTGGGGCGTTGCTAGCTGTCAGTCCAGTAACACCTGCTATGGCACCCGCTGGAGCTGCGCAGGCCGCAACGAGGGAACTTCTATACTCTATTTTTGACTCTGTTGCTAAAGTATTTGGTGAGAATCCATATAAGTTTTTGTCAGTTCTTGTGCATGAGAATAATTTGCTAATATGCGGTAATTTTTGTCAGAAAATCACGTAATTGTTGGAGAGCTCCTTGAACTGAAATCCACTCAACAAGTTGATGCCACTACACCCAAGATAGGGGCGGGTGATGTTACCTGGAATGCAGAATCTGATGGATCTCATGCCACTGGAGGATACAACATTGGCTTTTCATTGACCGTTTTGCAAGTATGATATCTTCTTTGTATTGCCAGTTTTTGGGCTAGAGTGCTATCCTGCAAAACAATGGGGTCTAGGTTCATTTTTATGTGCTTCTGTCGGTCAAGTTGTACATTATACTAGAAATAACTTGATTATTGTTTGGAAATTGAACACTCTTGTTGTTTTCCTTCATTTTTTTATGACGAGCAAGAGTGAATGCCAACAACTTATATGTGAGATTCTACGAGCAACTCCTGAAGCTGCTTCTACAGATGCCGCCGTTCAGACTGCAAGACTTGCAAAGAAGGTTCCATCCAAGGAGAAGAGGTAAGTTAACTTGTTTTAAGTAGTCGAGGAAACTATTTACATTTTGTGGTGACCTGTGTAGTTTTCTGTAATTGAGTGTTGTAAAGGAAGGATAAAGTATCTCTAAGTATGTTGCCCAAATATACTTTAAAGTTCTCTTTCCAAGGTAAATTTATTTGGGAAGTTGTGCAGAACTGCTTCCAAGTCTATCATTACATCACTTATGGTTGTGCTTTATTTAAGTGGTATTTCCTCGTGTTGTTAGGAGCATAGGAAGGTGATATTTCATTTTCTCATTGAGGTCTGTGGCCAGAAATTTCTCAGGGTCTATGGTTTAGGTATTTGCAGCTTTGCTTTCTAAGAATGGTATAAATGGAGGGGAGTCTAAGTTACTAGAAACAAATGACCATTTACAAATTCCTTCAGATAGGATTGTGCATAAACCATGAACCTATGATCTCACTGTGCTCGTCAGCTAGTCTTTACCCTTGAAGTGATAGGAATTAAATATGTTGGCTGTACTTTGGGGAAAGATTCAGGATTCGTATAATTACATGTCTAGTCTAGTAAAACTAGGACGTGGGTTACAGCTGTAGTAGTATTAACTGTTGTATGACTATAGGATATCTTAGCCGGTCTCTATTTAGTTTAGCTTTATTATAATTGTTTGTTTTTTTGTAAAATATTCTGGTTACGGTGACGATTAGGGTTTCTTTCCTTACAAATAATAGAGCTTGTTGCTCAGAAATCATCAAAATACAGTAAAATCAGATTTCAGTTCCTTTTCTTTTCCTAGGTCATTTGCATCCAAGCTTGGGTTGCTCTTCAAAATGAATAACTTCTGTATCAATTTTGTTGTGATATGAACTGGCAAATGACTCGAGACATTTGTAGTGGCTTGTAAAGATGCTCTAAATGTATCCAGATTGGGATATTGTACTTCCTGCCCAAAGTTTAACAAGGGTCGGTTGTCTTGGTGTTGGTGTAGCTGCTATTACTTATTTTAGCGTTGGCTGAGTTTGATTAATTAAATATCTTTCACCTGTACTACAGCTTGATATTTTCATTTCATTTATGCCTTCCCCCCATCATTACATTGAAGTAATCGAGCAAAATTATGAAGCATTAATGTGGTTATGCAGTTTGGTTTGTCTATTGTGTATTATGTTGAGAGACTTGAAGGGCAATAGCATATACTCGTATGGTAGGTATATTTCATTAGCGGTGTTGGATCTGGCAGAATTTTGTGCACTAAGCAGTCTTTTTGTACATCAGTGCTGGTAGGGAAGTTGGTAACCCTTTATTATTATTATTATATTATATTATAATATATATTATTATTATTATTATTATTATTATTATTATTATTAATGGCACTGCAAAGACAGCTTAGTTGATGAATTACATCGTTAAGCATAGCCTAAACAGGCCAGCGCAAAAACAGCTACATAAAAATACAGGAAATTCGAGAACACCCGAAAGAAGCAGCACACTTGCTGAGGACAGCAGACAACGAAAGCATTTCACCAGTTATAACTTATAGCCAGGAAGATCAGCCTTGGATCGAGGGCTAGAACGTTTTGCTGAACCTGCACACTTGCCCAGTCATGAGCTGTTCAAAAGAATTTCTCTTCTCTGAATTGATGGCGGAAGACCCTCCCAGATTTAGTTCCCATATGTACCATTTTCTCAGTACCATGGCGTTGATGGCCAGTGCAACTATGAGGATCTGAATCTTGAACTCATTTTGATGAAGAAACCCATCAGGTGACGTCTGATAACCCATTATTTAGGACTTTAACAGTTGGGATCCACCAAATACTCTGACTATGCTTTCCTGAAACTTTTGCCTCCTTTGGGTCTATATATCTCCTTTCTCCATCGATAGGAGAAAAATGGTGGAGCCAAGGTGCTCCCCTCTCTCAATACAAGGAACTATATTCGGATCAGCACTTGTTCAGACACTAAAAATGTTCTAATCAGTCAATAAGTGTGTTAGCTACTATTGCCCACCGTTCTGCCCTTCTTGTGCCTCTGATATTGAAGAATCCCTCTGCTTCCCCCATTCTTCGTTTTACTGTTCTTGGATACACAATCACTGTGACGGAGAACACGGGTGTAGTTCTGTTTGGATAACTCCGGGAAAGGAATAGTGCAATTTAGTCTTCTACCATATTCAAGGCACAAGTTAGAAAACTCATCTGCTTCATTCGAATCATTCCTCTGCAGATTTGAATCAGAGCTTTCTGGCGATAGCACTACCTCCAGTGATATACCTCTTAGCTGTTTGGATATTGGTGTACATGCTGACTCTGCTTTTGTAACTGCCTCGGAGGTTGCTCTGTCTGTTCGAAATAATCACCATCCCCTCCAATATTAACGTCTTCAAATATTCCAAGTTCCGATTCATTTTGGGCTTGGGCAGATGAGACCACCATCATTTCCTCATTTATGGCATATTCTCCAGATAATAAATGGCCTGATTGGTTCCTGAAACCCACTTTATTCCATGTCTCTTCACTTTCTATTTTATTCAGCCGAGTTTTACCATACAGCCACATTATCTTGTGTTTGATCAATCATGAGTACCAACTTTTCATCATGACCGGTTCACCCGATATTCCAACTTTCCACATGGAACCACCTTTTTGCTTATTTTCAAATTAATTCCTCTAGTACCTTTATTCTTGATTCCCACCCAGGAGACATCAATAGTCACTTTCTCAACTTCTGTAACCGTCCGCATTTCTTCTATCTCATTGCAAACTATGCTACCAAAGTAATGAGTGACACTTCATCTTTCGAGGCAAGCGTCTCTAGGTTTCCTACTTGAGCCACTATCTCAGCCGGCCCACCATCTGTACCGCCGCCGTTCTCCATCTGTGACGATCCACCATATTTCATACTTATTTCATCAGTCCAAAATTCCACTATCCCCACCACGGTGGTTATTCCATCAAAAATGACTTCGACTTCTTCATTTATTATCTTAAACATGTTCGTTTCAATTGTCAGAAAGACTTCCAAATACTCTGGTTTCTTCTCCATATCCGTTTTTACTTCAATGACCTTACCAAAACTTTCAATGATTGCTCTTGCGGAATGCTCACACCCGGCCTGAGGAGGAATCCCCCTCACCGCAATACTTGATATTCTCTTCTGCTGAGGTTCCTCCTCTCTCCAGGTGATAACCTTTCTTTCATCTTGGTTCCATTTTTGTTTAGCATGGAAAGTGACTTAATCACTTTCGCGGTGGAATATGACCATAAATTCAAATGATGATACACACATGATGTGAGCCACTTCGCTTTTTGACTGCAACTCATCCCGAATACCTTCAGTTTGTTTTTCAGAATATATGCTTACACACTTCTCCAGACTAGGGATAAAGATTGAAGGAAACAGCTTAACAGGCCATCCCGAATCAGCCATTACAGATTGCCCACCATCAGATTGCCTGCTGTTTATGCCCATCTGCACAGGTATCTTCGGCCACTGATCCTCTTCATTCAGTCTTGGTGTAACCTTGGGTGGTGACCTCTTTCTCCACGCTTGTTTCCGGCTTCTCAAGGCCTTGCAAACTGGGTAGATATCCTAACTCCATCCACCCACTTCCCATTTGCATCATTGATACCTTTTGCCGCCTGTTCCTTAGATTCGAAGCCCACAAAAGCATACCTGGTGTTCGTCGCCAGCCTCCTCTTCAAAGGTCTATGAATGCTAGTGATACTACCGAAGAATGGAAAGTCTTCCACAGTGTGCCCAAGCTGGTATTTTGTTGAAGGTTATCGTAAATGCTGTGGATGATTCCACTCTTGGTGAATTTGTAATCGGACTCATTCAATGCTCCCAGCAAAAACGGTGAACAGAAGGAAAAGAGAAAGTTGTGAAAAGCGGGCTAGAAATTTGATGTGGTGTTTTAGGGAACGGAAAGGCTAGGAATTTGATGTGGAGTTTGAGGGATCAGGGATTTGCGATGGTTGTAGGGTGGCTAGGGAGGAAGAGGCGGAGATTGGCGGCGGGGATATGTTGTGGAAGAAGAGGGAGGAGAGAAGAGAGGAGAGAGGAGGGAGCATTATTGAATAGTTCAACCATCCACCTATTCTACAATTTCCTGCGTGCTGCTAGGGAAATTAGTAACGTGTGACATAAAAAGTAGACTTGGTACAACCAGAATTGCTGCTTCTCGTGAGGATTGTTTTTCAAAGATGTGGATCATTACGATGATAACAAGAGGCTGGCTTACCAATATACTAACTTGCATACTTGCATCCTTTTTTTGCATCCCTTTTTTTTGCATCTTGGACACTGAATGCAGAGAATGCTCCATGATAGGAATTATGGAAAGTGCTACTTAGTAAAGGAAGTGGGTGAAGTTATTGAAAGCATATGTGGTTACTGAAATGTCTTTGTTAGATATTTCATCATGCAATTGCCTAATGATGCTATTTGGTACCAGAGATGGGTCTGAAGATGGTTTCACTTTTACTTTTCGCTTCACCGATGCTACCATGTCCGTACCTAATCAGGGTAAGTGAAGTGCTTTCTATGACACTATATGCTGTTTAAACCTGTCCTGAACTTTTAGTCTTGATGATTTCTCGTGCTGTTTGATAATATATCATTCTACTTCTTTGATCCCCGCACTTCATTGTCTAACGCGGTATTTCTTCGAAGGATGATAGCATCTGTGAAAATTTATTCAATAGCCTCTGAGGTTTGCTTGTGTTTTTGGATGTTCCCTTTCGTTTCTAATATACAATTCTGCCACTTCCAAGTTTGAAAAAATACTACCCAATCTGTCACTTTTCTACCAATTTAGCTTAACATGAGAATGACATCATCGCCTGTGGCCCTTCCATGAACATGGAGCTATATCCATTAACTTTTTAATTAATTAACATGCCATCCCTGGGTCTGAGTTTTGTTTTGCTCATTCCCTTTTTTATATTCACGAGGCTCTGCTCTACTGTAGCAAACAAATGCCACAGTAGGTCGTTTATTATATAGCCTCATGGCGCTATGTGTGATACTTCAAATTTCTACTGGGCTCGATATGATTTATGATTATCAATCTAATTAATGAACATACAATTTTTCAGTTATAGTTAATATTCCCTTGAGGCTCCTGAAACTAAGCATCCATATTGAGTTCTGCAAGCCTATTCCGTATTTGGAACTTATTGTCAAGGTAATGATGTACAGATGCTAAAAACTGGTACATAATGATGCCAAGTCCTTGTTTTGCAACTAGGGTTCATTTGCCGGGAGTTGTTGACTTGTTGAGTATAGGGGAAGGAGATATTGAAACAGCTATATGATACCTCTGGGCCGCAAATTTCTGGAACAGTTTGTTTTATAGGTGCTACTTTAGAACCCTTTTTTCTCACCCTGTTCCACAATTCCACCTTTTCCACTCCTTTGTGTTTTATTTCCCATATATCGATGGCTTTGCCCAATCTCTTATATTGATTTGTGTTACCCGACACAATAATTTTGGGAATAAGGTTTTGATGTTGTTGTTGTTTATTTTATAGGTGCTGATCTGATTCGACAAGGATGGAGCAAGAAAAGTCAAGGTATGTCACAAGAGGGATATGGATCTGCAGCAGTTGTACCAGAACAAGGAATTTATCTGGCAGCTGCTGTGTATAGGCCTGTTCTCCAGGTTTTAAAATCTCTAATCCTTGAGAATTTTGTTTATATCATTTGATTTTTGTTAGTTCTGCTTCTTAAATTCATTGTTGGTGACTTCGTTTGCAGTTCACGGATAAGGTTGCTTCAGTGCTTCCCCAAAATCATTCCCAACCTGGGTATGCCTAACTTCAACAATTTAAGATTCATTTTCTTATAGATTTTTTCTTTTACTGAGATAAGTATTCTGTGTATAACAAACTGTATGACCCTATTGACTTGTAACACCCAGTGTGACCTCTACCTTAAGATGTCGAGATTAAGTTCAACCATCTTCTACAAGATATCTGCATCCTCAGGACAAGTCTCCTTGAACATCTCTAATAGTGGGGTGAATCACCAATTGTTTTTTTTTTTTTATTTCTCTCGCTCTCTCTTATTTTTGTAAGACACCCTACTGACCCCTATTCTCCCCCTTGTCTTGAAAATCATCATTTCTCTTTTCTTTTTTTGTTCATGTGGGAGGGTTCAACCCTTATTTTGAAAGCTCTAATAAACATGAGGTTTCTTTCTTTCTATCATCTTTTCTGTGCCCATGAGATTCTCTATCATTTTATCTTTTCCATTATAAAGCTTATTTACCTAGGAAATACCCTTCAATGTTGTGTCATGAGGAGGTGAAGGAAAAATTAACGTCCATGGCTGTATGTACTTTTCTTGTGCTCGAACCTACACTTCTACTCTTTGCCAGGAAAGCAACTTCTGAAATGGAACGTTGTGTTAGTCTTGGGTGATATGACTCCTTTGTTGAAATACATTATTTGGAAATCATATGTACTTCAGTTTAAGAGTCTTCCCAAATTATGATTTGGCTTTCTGAAAATGAGTGTCACTGGTCTTTCATATCTTTGCAGGAATGATGGATTACTTGGTTTTGTGGAGAAATTTGTGAAAGACCATTTCTTGCCAACAATGTTTGTGGATTACCGGAAAAGTGTACAACAAGCTATATCAAGCAAGTCCTATCCTGACTTAGAAGTTTTTCAGTTTTTATATTTGATAAGTTTCTCAGTTTGTGATGCTTAAGTTATCTTTCTTTGTTGATATCCTGATTACATCCATAAAATACTAAATCTCAACGCAATCTAATTAGTGATGCAAGGTAAGATATGCTTTGGACGAAGGAAAATAGTTGAGAGTGGATTGGAATAGATGCTGGTTGTAAGGGTGATGATAATGAATTCTATCATAATGCTGCTTTGTTGGCCTATCAAATATGTGGAGTTATTTATGAATTTACATTATTTCTTCATCTAATTATGCATCTAGTTGAGGAAGTTGAGGTTATATCTGTAACTACAAGTATGCTCCTAGAGGAGAATGTTCACATAGGATGTACTCGAGTTGTCTTCACGGTGTACTATGTTGTTTATGATGTTCAAGAAAATGGATAAATCGAGTTGCTTCCATTGGAACTGTTTTGAGTTTAACCCTACAACAACTTAGGGTAATCCAATTTAATAAGATGCATAGAGAAAATTTGTGGTGGTAGCTAATCCAAGATCTGACATGCTTCATTTCTTATTTGTGCATTAGATTATATGGAGACCACACTACTAGTTATATTTTCCATTTCTCTTCAGCAAAACATGACCTATTTGCTTACTTTTGTAGGTCCCGCTGCCTTTCGTCCTCGGGCACATGCTGCTGCCTCCTATAATTCATGTGTTGTGAAGGGACGTCCTATCCTTCAGGGACTCTTGGCTGTAGATCTTTTGACGAAGGAGGTAATAGTCTGGATTACTCATCTAGATGTGCTATGCTCAGCTTTTTTCCTTTCCTATCTGCTCTGTTAAAATGATGAACTGCACATCAGATTCTTGTTATAGTATTTAAATACATTAGTTATGTATTGTGATAGGTTGATGAATGCGAGGACTATAGTCTATCTTTTGTAAAGTTGTTATGTTCTCTAGTTAACTGCTATGTTGACTTAATTTTGTAACTAGGTGCTTGGTTGGGCCCGAGCAATGCCTAAATTCGCCACAGAACTTGTTGAGTATGTACAGACATTCCTTGAGCGAGCATATGAAAGATGCCGTACTTCATACATGGAGGTTTGGATTTTCTCCCCCCTAGACAGCACCAAGAGAGCAGTTTTGCAGTTTTTCCTCGTTTAAATATGAGTAGCTTAGCTTGTATTGGCCAGCATCTCTTCTTGTGGTGGCTGAAAATGCATCTCAGTGATGAAGCCTCTGTGCTGATATTTTGTTCTTTGAGTATGGCCCGTATGGGGAGAGGTGTTGTTACAAGTTGTCAAAACCTGTGCCCTTTGGAGTGCTACCAGTTAACCACCTTGGTCTTGATATGTTTATTTCCTGTATGATGCTAAATAATGCTAAATCTGATGCATGCACCCTATTACAGTGTTGGTTTATACATAAGAGAAGCAAGCATATGAAATCTTTCACCAAGCAGGTGCTGATTTTGATAATATAAGCAACTTCTAATCAACTGGTTGCATTAGCATGGCATCCAAAATTGACTTGAGCTATTTGCTTATAACTTAATCTGCTGTGTTGAAATTTGGTCCAAATACACGGACTAGTTATCAAATTCAGATGCTTTATCTGGAGCATAAATTTCTGTCAGGATAGAGGACTCCAATGGCTATTTTTTAAGTCTTTGGAGAAACATTTTCTATAACTCCTGTGTCTTCTTTTTACAGCCACCTGAACGTTCATTTTTGTACATGGTGGTACATATACAAATCACTCATTCTTATGGACTTTTTCACTAAATTGGTGTTAACTGCTACGGTTAAGCTTATTAATATGCTTTCAGGTTCATAATCTGAGGCTCTCATGAAGCAT
This sequence comes from Limonium bicolor, assembly GCA_023374045.1. Classification (NCBI taxonomy): domain Eukaryota; kingdom Viridiplantae; phylum Streptophyta; class Magnoliopsida; order Caryophyllales; family Plumbaginaceae; genus Limonium; species Limonium bicolor. The sequence goes on along the minus strand of CM041776.1, from coordinate 339,345,887 downwards.
CTATTGCAATAAATTACTGTTTTATAATGTTATATTGGTGCACTGTGACTCTAAGATACATCTTGCCTGCTTGAAGGTTAGAAGAGGGAAGAATGCTATCGCTCCTTCAGTTTCAAAAAAATAAGTCGTTTGCCGTTTTGCATTCCCGATGCAAATTTTGATCTATCTTCCCGCATGCCCAAATTATTACAAAAAGTAAGAATAACAAGTAAGAAGAAATAATAATTCAGTTAAGGGGAACATGGTCACCTTATCAATTTTCTTAATTAGCGTCCCAAAAGTGAAAATGATGTATTATGGAATGGAGGGTGTAATTTGCTAGGTGACATGTTATGGTCAATGGCTCTTGCTCTTTGTATCGGTTGGCTTATGAACCTAGGTCATAAGGAGAATCTCTTGAGAAGGAAGCACAATGAAGTTCGATTGCGGTTGTTTAGAACTGGATACTACGCAGGAGTACTGTTGGAAGCAAAGGAACAGACCACAGTTTCATGGAGTTGAATAATCCGTGGATAGGTTCAAATGATATTTTTTTTTTCAATTGAAAAGTAAGTTTACAGAGCTGGTGTGGTCGGAGTGGGTAGTTTATCCTTAGATTTTACGTATAAGCATTCAAACAGGGTCCAGGGCACTGTTTTTTCTAAAGCCATTACAGATGGATGATGATACTTTGCCAAGCTATTACTTTCTAGTGATAAATAGTGACTACAGAGAAGCTTGAGTTTGATACTCTAACTAGAACAATCCGTAGTCTGGATTAACAAATGTTTCATTATTGCACATTATTTAGCTGTTACATGATTCAGCATGCACCTTATCCTGCTTGACTGCCCAAGTTAGTGTTTGCCTTTGTTTACCATAATAATCTTCATTTTCTTCTGGTTACTGTCATAGGCTGTTCTTGAGAAGCAATGCTACATGCTAGTTGGAAGACATGATGTTGAAAGTTTGATGAAACTTGATCCTGCTAGTTCTTGTTTGCCAAATTCGAATATTGAAGAAAATGGAATTGATGGTGCTGCTGATGCTGAGATCACGGAGGTTGAAACCCAGATGAGTGACCTGATGCTGAGTTTGCGGCCAGTCAAGCAGGTAGCTTCTTTTAAATAGTATAATCTGATGAGCGGTCTTTTGGTAGCTATATTGCACTTGTACAATTCGTACCTGATATCGTGAAGTAAGTCCATTGGTTGATGTCTTAATCTCTTTGCTTTTTCAGCAAATTTCTGTGTACTTGTGATGATCAAATTGAGGGTGAAGTCTGTTACTTCATCTAAAAGAAACTGTCCCTTTAGGAAGTCAATAGTCATTATTTTTTAGAGGATTGTGTATTTAGAGTCCATGTTTCTTGCAGGAAAATCTTATATTGGATGACAATAAATTGATTCTTCTGGCATCTTTAAGTGATTCACTGGAGTATGTTGCGGACTCAATTGAAGGGTAAGTTTCTTTTTCTGTCACACAATATGCTTCTCTTTATACGGACATCTTTAAGTTTCTTTTTCTCATTAACTTGTCTACATGAGTGCATCAGTTCTCTCAGATTGTAGCCGTGTTTGGTGGTTGTTAAAGCATCAGTTCTTTCAGATTGTAGCTGTTCAGAAATATTGGCAACTTGAGGATCATACAAGTCCTGTGTATCCGTAACAGTCTTACATTGAGGGGATCGCTCCCTTTAGGGTTATGTGGACTCTTAAAATTGTCTTAAAGATTGTTTCGTTATATCTTGTCTGAGTCATTTCTCTGCTGAAGCTACTCCCTGCAAAGCCGAATTTCGTTTTTTCTATTGGGCTTGGTTTCGGTTTCGGTGTTGGGGTTGAATATGATGTAACTCACAAATTTGATTACCAGAAAACTTCTGCAAACAGTGTTTCTTGGGTAAAATAAATAAAGGCTGGAAGTTTACTACTGTCTGTGGTAACACTAATGCCTCTACCTCCTTGGGTGAACGTGAATCTGAAAGAAGTGACAATCTTCCTCATTTATTATGTTCCGTGCTGGTTTGCTTGTTTCCTTGTTTGCTATCTTCTAAACCTGAGGAGTACAAGACCTTGTGTCTTTGCTTTGACTTTTTGACTAATGCAGATCTTGGGACATTCTTTAACATCATGTGAAAGTTGCAGTCATTGTCAGTTTGGTCCTTATATTTAAATACTTGCATTGCTGTGACTTGCCACTGTATATTGTTTCCTTTATTTTCCGTGCTTCCAGCCCTTGTTGCTGTGGTTGTGTTGAAATGCATGCTCATGAATTCAGTAAACAAAACAAGATGCACTAGAGAGGATGAAAAATTAGATGAGACTCATTATATACAGCATGGTGGATCTGAAAGAACTATGCAAGAATGATAATAGAAAGTTTTGAGCATTATATGAATTCGCTGACCATCTCATTCCACACACTGGCCACCGAAGGGAATCTTGTGAAAGAATCTAACTCTTCTCCGCATACAGGGTTGCACAAGTATTCTCTAATAGCCAGGTCGATGAGAAATCCATCACGCAAAACCCTACTCATCGGAAGCAAACTAGTAGTGTACCTCCAAAGGATCTGGCATCGTTTGCTGATGACTACAGGAAACTAGCTGTTGACTGTCTCAAGGTTTTACGCATAGAAATGCAGTTAGAAACAGTCTTCCATTTGCAGGTTCGTCTGACTTTATCAGTTCATACTTGGTATTCATTTTATACTAGATAATGATTAGTAGCTTCTGAAAGTGATGTTGCTCATGGATATTTTTTCAACTTAGGAAATGACAAGTGGGGAGTACATGGATGATCAAGATGCAGAGGAACCTGATGATTTCATTATCTCCCTAACCGCTCAGGTGCAATCATTTTCTGTTCTATGCTCTGATGTTTGCTGTACTGCTATGTCTCTATCTTCTGAAGCCGTAAGGATTTTTGCTTCTTGAACTAGTTAACCATGTCAGTTAGGTTTACTTGACAAGGATTTAAACCCTACCGTGTGGTTGATAGCATGTGGAATTTGCATGCCCTCTCCGCTAGTTTAACCAGAGATGATAATTCCAACGTTTGGTTTTGGTGATCATCATTTCTAAAAAATAACCATTCTCCACTTCATGAATAGAGATTCCTCTTAAATGGGCTGGCATAGATACAGCTTCTCCATCACTGCTTCTATTTATAATTATCTATTGGCCTTACTCTTTTTGCGTTTTATTGGTTGACTGATGATTTATAGATCAGAAGTCACCCCGTACACGTTATCTTATCTTATGCCGATGACAGCTTTCTTATCTTATGCTGACCTAAATGATTTTCATTCAGTGTAATGCTTCATTAGTAGTTGAGCATACCTGTATGCTAAAATCAAATGTCATGATATTGTAGCAGCCTTTTGAACAAATTAGGTAACTAAACTTATAATCCAATATGTAGTCAGAGTTTGGTGCGTGCATTTGGGTGTCAGGAAGTATTCTGAATTGAATAGCTCTATAAATACAGCTTTTTTAAATTTGCTAAAGGGGGCCTAATGATACATGAACACGCAGATAACAAGGAGAGATGAAGCAATTGCTCCATTTGTTGCGAGTGTAAAACGGAGTTATGTGTTTGGTGGAATATGTAGTGTTGCGGCAAATGCATCAATTAAGGTTTGTTTGTTATCTTTTGCTTTCTGCTTAGGTTTTTATGTTCCTTGCCCTGGTACACTTCCAAAGTCCAATTTAAGCAATAGTTTTATCCTTTTGTCAGGCCTTGGCTGATATGAAATCAATCAACCTTTTCGGTGTCCAGCAAATATGTCGGAACACGATAGCTTTGGAACAGGTTCGTCCGGTTTTGCTTAAAATTTTCAAAGTTTCCGACTTGTAGAGGATCTGTACATAGTGGCTGACGTCTCGTCACATTCGGCTTACTTTAGTTGCAGTCTTTGAGAATGCTTGGATTGGAAACAATATGTCATGGATATCTTTTCCTTGTGAAATTGATGTAGAAGAATTTTGTTTTAGTGTGCTTGATGCCTATAATGATCTTTGGAGATTCAGATTTTTGAGAGTGGCATGCTTATGAAAGACCTAATATTTTCAACAAGATTTATTATCTAGCTTCATATTTCTTCTCAGGCAGTTTTTAGACACCTTAATCAATTGAGACTTAGAAAGCCAACCTATGCTCTGGTTATTGCTTTAAGAATTATGCTTTAACGAAGGTAATCTGAAATCCTATGAAGGCTTGAATTCTGAACTATCCTAGTGCATTACAGGCTCTGGCAGCTATTCCATCTATCAATAGCGAAGCAGTGCAACTGAGTCTAGACCGTGTGCGGACATACTTTGAACTACTGAACATGCCATTCGAGGTACTGACAACCGTATAATGCATCTAGGTTTCGAGTTCTTTTACGTCTTGTCCTTGTGTACTCTTTTAGTAGTCAATAATTGCTCTTATTTTGCTCTTTTTGTTTCACTACAGGCGCTGCTGGCATTTATTGCAGAGCACAATACCTTGTTCTCTGCTAAAGAGTGAGATTTTGCTCTGCGATCTTTGTCAATCTTCTTGTTGAAAAAAACTCATATAATGACGAGTTGGGTAATTATCCATCTTTAATTGACAGGTATGCGAACCTTATAGATGTTCATGTCCCTGGGAGAGAGATCCCTGTAGATGCAAGGGACAGGTTGTCGGAGATTTTGCCCAATTAGATTTGTGAAGACCATTGCGTGAAATACTATCGTGTAGGACTGCGTGGCTGGCACTGCATCGATCGTAGGTTGATGTTTCTCTATGGATACACTGGGTCCACTCTTGTAGATTTGCTTGTGGTGTTGATCTATTCTCGACTGAGACCATGTAATTGATTTCTTGTTATAGATTCTATCCCAAGTCTCTGCAAAAAGGAACAATCTATTTTACACCTTACCCGTGCTTGAAAGAGGAGCGTTTACACGAATGGTCTACTGCCCATCAGTAAACTGATCCTGTAAAGGGTGAGAATGGGCACAAAGTTTCGGTGTTTCGTGGATCATGGTGATCGATGTTCGAGCCTTCAATTTTTTTCGGAGGGCAACTGAATCTTATGGCTTCACGTGGGATAACTTATTGACTGATAACGCTCACGACATTACACTGTTTTTCGTACATTTTTCTTTTTTGTCAACTTGTATGCCTAGTGGGGGTGCAATTGTAATTTTGAAAAAAATTTACACTGCCTATAAATTAAAGTATACGAAATCATAAACAACTGAATTCGGTTTTACTTCTTTGATGTCTCTTTACAAGTAAAATTGGAATTTTGAAAATATGGATGAAAATTATGTTGACAATGATGTAGAAGGGTACAATCAGAAGTATTTCGTGTGACTCGTTAAACGGCGGTCTCGCTAGAATGGTGTGTGCCTCAGATGCAGCGGCTACGCACCCAGTGTGACGAGCACGGTGGGGGCATGGGCATGACAGGTGTGCGTGTGTTGGCGCGGTGGTGTTGAACGCATGGGTGAAGGTGCGAGTCGTGTGTGTGCAGGTATGATCGAGCATCGGCGTTGGGTCAATTGACCGGCAAGTCACATCCAATGCCGTTTTTTTTTATTGGTAACAGCAGTGGGTGAGTTTTGAACCTAAGACCTTTGGTTCAAGGTATCTCTTCAGTCTTTCCACCACCGACCAAACCGCAGGGCTTGGTGATTACAACACCGTTTTGCATTGTTGAATTGATTCACTACGCTTCATACCTCATATGACCAAACATTAGTTTACATCACTATATTCCTTAGAGTAGCGTAGCAGAATGTTTACTACTAATTCAGATTCTTCGAAAAAACCTAGTTCAACATAACACGGTGTCATTTTGTCCTGCGTTGTCAGGTATCATTGCTCATTACTCTTTTCCGTGTTGGAAATATCAAATAAGATTCATTTGTAGTTGGTTACAATTCGAGTTAGTTTCGGGAATCATTATCTTCATGACCTCCTCAGATAGGTACCAAATCCTTACATGTCCTTCCAACTCTCATTATACATAGCCCTTTTGTCCACATAAGACCCACCATTAATGTTCCTGGTTGTTTCTGGTTTGAATCTGTCATCAAGTCCTTCCATGTTCTCTTGCATTGGGGTCCGGACTCAGTTGTATTTTCTTGCGCTTTTGGTATTTTTTATCCACTCCTCATTTCGAAGACACAATTCTAATACTGGTTTATTTTTGATATTAAAGCGTTTTGGTATCCCCTAATATTAACCGAGTATTGGTTGAAGATTCCACAATTGTCATGAGTCATGACTTCATATTTTTTAGGGGATGAGATAATCACAATATTCAATTCTAGCATTATTCCCATTCTGCTCGCTATCACTATGAAATCTTCAATGTTCTAGCATGGACCGACAATCCTACTATTCTAGTATGATGATTCTAGCGGTATGTAATTTTGATTAATCATTCCATGACAAGCATTGTATTCACTTTATTGTTGTTTTGAAACTGTGTCAATGCCCTATCGTGTCATCTATTAAATAAATATCACTACGCACTTTGACATGAGAGGATTATCTTCCATCAATGTTTCACAGGGGGTTTCTAAAATGCCTTATTCATTACCATCTGTTAAAAAAAATAGATAAATAATTTAATATTATAAAGAGAGTAAATAAAGATGTAAAAGAGAGTACATTTTTTTATTTAAGTTTTCTCTCAATCGGTTATAACCTCCATCATAGAGATTTATGTATATGATGACACACGCATAAAAAAAATCCTTGGTTCATGAGAAAGCACGCACGTGAACAAAAGCAACATTCACTTTTTAAAACATTACCTATTAGACATACCTCCATGATTGCCATCGGTAAAACCTTATTCGGTAGGGTGGTAAACCCTAGTTGAGGGGAAAAAATACCATTATGATCTCTCCCCCCAATCAAAATATCATTTTAAAAGCTATAATCTGCATAGCTCGATCTTACAGATTAATTTCTCTAATGTAGTTGTAGGGAAGGGAGAGACTTGATCAAAGATCGATGAGATTATCACTTGATTGGATCAAATAGCAAGTGTTGGATTTTAATATTTTCCCTCCTCAATCATATGAATGGCAAGATTTGACTGATGAATAACAACAGAAAGATAGTAGAATGGTCTTTTTTTTTCTCTGTTTTCATTTGTAAGCGTATTGGGTGTGCTTTTCACTTTCTATACAGATGTAAAAAAGCGTGCAATAACTCAATTCTTTTTGAGATGAAGTTTATTTGTTGGCCACAATTATACATTCTAGTAAAAACGAACAGACGCACCCAAAATGTAGAACCATTGTAATAGTCCTACAACAATGTGCAAGATCTCAAGAGGAACCAACTTGACTTTTTTTCTTCGTTAAACGAGATTTATGTTCTAGCTCATAAATTAGCTGAAGATCTTTTTTGTACCCCTCGTTGAGAACATGTTGACCCAACATTTTCGATGGGGATGACAAACAAACACCATAATGCGATAAGATCAATAAAATATTCATTCATAGCAGGCCATGATAAGTTGGGATTGCTTTAAATTCTTAATGATTGACTTGCAATTGGTAATCCCTTGGTGTGCAAATGGTCCTCTAAAATCCTTTATGGTTGTGGTGGTATGCAGAGGAATTAACAACAATCTTTAATGGTTATATAACCGTAGAAATACTTTGTATGGTCTTTTAAAACTTAGTTTTCTTATCATTTATTTGTATTTGTATATGTTGTACGTTAATTATTATATCAATATTTTTAAAACATATGTTTATCATATATCTCTTAGAAAAGACCTAAGAACATGCATTTCTTCAAGCCTGGATGACTTGGGAGCTAAGTTGTGGGACAATTACCTATATGGAATGTTGCTAATGCGAACTTGCCGGACTTTTACAAATATTCAAACTCAACTTGCACATATTGTGCAACAACTTGAGATTGAAGTGGTTCAAGAGGTGGATCAACCTTCTCAATACTTGAGTTACACTCCCTTTACACCCTAATTTGAGCCAAATAGTCAACCACCAGTTGACCAACTGTGTAAATATGAAGGTCAACCGTCAAAGGATGGCTACATCAGTGACTTCGCTAAGCCCTTACAACCCTTACCTCCCTCTAAATTTTATTTTCATCAACACTTATCTTTTGAGCCTCACAAAAGTTGATGATAATGATGTGATACTTCCTCAAATTTAGAAAAAGAAGATTCATCATCCGTTGATCTTTCGTTAGAGAATCATAGCCAACATCACCTGCTCACCAATGATATCAAATGGAAGCTCAACTTTCACCTAAGTGTAAAATTTTCCATTTGATCTTAACCTAACAATTTTTCACACGTCCACTAAAATAACCAGCAGTTTAGATTTTTCACACGCATTGTTTGAAATCAACTTTAACCAACTAATGGTAAAGTTCAAGGTGTTTCCAAACTTTACCGCAATGACTTTTCACATGCGACAATAGCCCTAGTAAAATCCCAATTTTTACTAAAGGTCTTAACCAACTTGCAATGACCACGGTCACCCACAAAGGATCAACCATTATCCACTTAGGATAACAATGGAAGTAGTTGGAATCAGTTTCCTGCAAAAATCTCAACTGGAAAGCAAACCCTATAAATTAGGGTTTCAAGCGTGCCTTGGCGCCGTGCACAGCGCGCGTGCATAATAAGTACGGAATTTATCTATATTTCTATGCTTAATGCAATTAATATTTTTATTGGTTTATATGATAAATTCCTTACTTATATGTTATTTTATGCTATATACAAAGAACTCCCCTTATTTGTGGTTTTATGCTAAAACAGGTTAAAAACGCTGAAGAAAAGGTCTAGAAACATATGTTAAGAGCTTAACAATGAAGACGAGACCAAATTGACATAAAAAATAACTTTCTGGTGAAGTTTGGGTATAGTTCGGGTCTTTGTCTAGATTTATAGACCTAGACCAATTTGAGGCAGAAGCTACTGTCTATTTAATGACATGGTCCGAGAATGCTTCCATGAAACAAAGCTGGACCAAGCAGATTACGGACAAGTTTCTATAAAGGCTAAACAAAAGCCTTTACATAAAGGCGTAACTTTGGTTGATACAGGTACAGCCACATCCACAGGAGAGGAGCGCCCGCGAGTTTGGTTTCAATTTTTTTATCTTTTTTTCCTTTTTCTTTCTTTATCATAAATACTTTAAATTGTTATAACTTTTAATATATAAGTCCAATTGAAAAAAAATATATCATTGTTCACCTAAATTTAAGCTCTTCAAAATAAGACCAGTCATGGATATGTTTTGACAACTTTTAAAAAATTATTTTTACTTGTATACGATGATACACTAAATTGATACTACCTCCGTCCCGTCATAAGTGTCCTGTTTGCTTTTTGGCACGTTTTTCCACCTCAATATTAAACATATAAGGTAAAATAATTTTATAAAACTAAATTTTGTATCATATTGTTTATCATGTAAGGAAACATATGCAAAACTTAAATTTTCAAAATTAATTTATCTTATATGTTAAAAATTGAAGTCAAACGACATGTCCAAATAGTAAATAGGACGGTCAAGGTGGGACGGAGGGAGTAATATAATTCATTAATTTTGTATTATGAATAAAATTGATATTATGATTCATTAAGTAATAGGTGGTGAATTCGACATTTTTAACTTTCCTAGGGTGGGTTTTGGGTAAGATAATCTATTTAGAATTTGTTCTGTATTTTATATTGTAGCAACTAACTAACGACCCTAAACCCGCCACTACAAACCCTAAAAATGTCTTCGACGTTTTTAGTTTTCCTATGGTGGGTTTTGGGATGTTTTGGGGGGTAGGGTAATATATTTGGAATTTGTTCTGTACTTTATATTGTAGCAACTAACTCGACAGGTTTTTAGGGTTTGTGGTAGCGGGTTTAGGGTCTAACCTAAACCCGCCACTACAAACCCTAAAAATGCCTTCGACGTTTTTAGCTTTCCTAGGGTGGGTTTTGGGGTGTTTTGGGGGGTAAGGTAATCTATTTGGAATTTGTTCTGTACTTTATATTGTAGCAACTAACTCGACAAGTTTTTAGGGTTTGTGGTAGCGGGTTTAGGGTCGTTAGACCCTAAACCCGTCACTATAAACCCTAAAAATGCCTTCGTCGTTTTTAGCTTTCCTAGGGTGGGTTTTGGGGTGTTTTGGGGGTAGGGTAATCTATTTGGAATTAATGAGTGTTCTAATCACAACCATTCAAATAAATCAAAGTGAATCTAATGAGCAATATTTAAGCCTTTATATAAAGGCTTTTGTTTGTCCTCTATAGGATCCGCGCCCCATCAATATGAGCCCTTAGATTTAAATGACTTAATCCTCTCCATTAATTTAATTTCCTTCTTCTAACCATCATCCTAGAATTACTCATTGCTTTGAAAAATATATGCCATGTATTTACTAATATATGTGCCATACACATATGAAATATGTGCCACAAGTGTATATCGTTGATAGACAAAAACTACTCAATATTCATTGCTTAATTCTAACATATTAATTGTATTTAATGACGCTATGTGTATATTGAACTTATATTGTACATGTACTGCTATTAGCTGAAGTTTTAGATAGGGACAAATGTTAGCCATAGACATTAAAAAATATATGCCATGTGTGTACAAATATATATGCCACAGACCTATGAAATATTTGTCACGCATGTATATCGTAAATATACAAAAAATACTCAATATTCATTGCTTAATTCTAACAGATCAATTGTATTTAATGAAACTAATATATATGCCACAAACCTATGAAATATTTGCCATAGACATTAAGATATGTAAGCCATGTACACATAAAAATGTATGTCATAGCTAAATAAAATATTGGCCACGGTTGTATATCGTTAATATTCCATTACTTATATAAAAGGTTTATGGTTTAGAGTCTTACAATGCTTGTATTACAAATCCTAAAAATGTTTTCGGCATTTTTTAACTGACCATATAGTGGTTTTTATGGTTTGTGGTATAGGGTAATGTTGGTGTAGAGTAATTTAAAAAAAATCGTTTTTGAGGCTGGCTACTGAGCTATTTAGTAATTTTGTAACTGCAAATAACTTCCTTAAAATATTATTATTAATTATCTGGTGGCTATCAATTTTCATATATATGGCTAATATTGTCCTATAAAAATGGCTAACATTTTTTCTCTGTATGACTGATATTATTGCCTTTATATAAAGGGGGTGTTCGGCCATCACCTCCAAAAGCAGCAAATCCTGCGAAAAAATTAAGTCACATTAATCTAACTATGGTTAGTAAATGAAAAGTTGACATGTGTTAAAAAAACTACTTTTTCTGACATTGGGTTAAACAAAAACCAATGAAAATATTAATACATATGTCTACCACCTTTTCTGTAAAAGAGATTAATGTTGATAATGCTACTATTGAACGGCTCCAAAGGCTTTTGTGTGTCTTTATAGGATCTGCGCCCAGCAGATTATCACCGCACGACAAAAACAATTCGAGAGGCGCAGACATTCGAGATTCTTGGACCTGGAATTATGTTGACTTTTGATGGGCCATACAAAGCCATGCATACACATCATCACTTAAGGCGGACGCAGACATTTATCATGGAGGCGCAGAGCATGTCTGGGATTGGGGCTCAACAGTAGTACCAGGCAGACTTTTACACGCCACAACAGTAGCGCAGGGGCCATGCACTCCAGAGGCGCGATGATATTACGGCTTCGACAAGACAGACAAAACAATTCTTCCAAACCATAGCCGTCAGCCGTAGATTGAAGTCAGACAGTGGGAAGCAACAGTCAGTTTTGACAGACTGAAGCAGAAGATGGAGACCAGATTCGTCATCGTTCCACAATTATTTGATGTTTTCTAATCTCTTTATTATTGTTATTGTTTCTTTGTCTCCGGTGTCTGAGTAATTGTTAGAATATTGGTTTGTTATGGACAACTAGTTTATTATTTTGAAGATATAAGTATGGTTAACTTATACAAGTAGATCACTTTGATAGTGTATTTATATAAGACTCGAAAAGGATTAACTCCTGGGGGAGTTTGGTGAATTCTGAAAGGGAATGCCCCTGTGACCATGTTAATAAATTTTATCATAAAGGTGATTGTGACATTACTACCTTAGTGAAAACTATTGAAAAGGAATCTCTAAGATGAGTCCAATTTTATTGGATAATTCGTGTTGCTACATTAGCAGTGTAAGAGTATAATTGGAATTCCTTACGAGTCTCCTGATGGTTGTTGAATCAATGATCATGAAGTGCCAATCTTAATGCTATTGCAGCAGAATGATTAACAGGGTTATCATATCTATAGATACATCAATGTGAAAACCCCCAAGAGATTAATTGAGGGTATGTTTGATTGAATATACGTGGCTTAATACCCAGATGATATAGATGATTACATATATATTGATTAGAAAATGCATACCACCAAAAGTTCTACTTATAAAAGAGTCGTCGATATTAATATAGAGCAAATATGCTAAAGTGCAAAAGTGATGGATGTATTCAACCAAGTGCTTCCCAAGTAACTAGGTGCCGGACCAATTAAAGATTGGGGATGCATACAATCAAAGTAATAAAGTGATGTTTTCATCGGGTGGAGCAATGTTGATTGTACTTTTTTTCCTTCACCATGGTGTTTTTCCCATTGGGTTTTTTCCAGGTAAGGTTTTAACGAGGCAATCGATGAAAATCATCCAATAGGTTCATTGTTTGTGAATGACATGATTGAATATTATCTTTAAGTTTCTGTAAGACTGTTCTCTTTTTTCCTTCGCCCGAGGTTTTTTATCCCACATGGTTTTTCCAGGCGAAGTTTTTAATGAGGCAACAGACAAGGTTTTTAACGAGGCAGCATATAACAAGATGTTTTGTCCAAGGGGGAGTGTTATAAATAGATATATTTTATAATGGACTCCACATCTGTAATTAGGGTTTCTCTATGTACTCTCTATAAATAAAGGTCTTGTATACTCATATCCTAATAAGAATTTTAATTGCCTCTCTATCTCATGTGTCTCTCTTTACTCATTTACAACAGTTTTAGACATATATTCAGCGTTTATGCCTATTATGATGATCCAACATTGCATAACTTGTTATCATTATATCTTGCATATTCAAACTCTAGGTTGTAGCTATTGTTGTGGTTCTCAAACCGACTATTGACTCCTTATTGGTAGTATGAAATGATCTAAGCTTACCTTCAAAAGAGATAAATTTCAGTGTCAACCGTATAGTTTATAGTGAGGTTATTGTGCCACTCATTTGATGTAATCAAACCTTTTTTAAAATGGACATTTGCATCTCATATCTTGTTCGACAAAGCTAGCATATTCATGCGAAAAGCGCGTCTTATAAATGAAGCTAACTTCAAAATGAAGTGGCTCGTAGTTTTCATCTGATCTCGATTGTTGAATTTTCATGTTCACTTTTGTCATTACCGATTAAAATAGGTATGGTTGTTGGATCGATGTGGAATCCACCCCAAATTAGTAAAATAAAAAGATAAAATATGATATAAAGGAGAAAAATTGTATGAGAGTTTCTTAACTAAGAACCCAAAAAATAGGTATCTTAGGACATTCACAATGGTTTTGAGTTTCTTAGTACATTCTTAGGTGTCATGTTGTAACGACCCCAAAACCACCCTGGTTGAGAGACCGTTACACGCCGCGTACTTATTACCTAAGACACGCAAGGCTACATTAGCGAATCCCAAAACTGAACAAAATACCCTTTATTTAACAAGTAGCAATTACAATCGTTTACATAGTTTACAAAAGCGAAAGCTAACAAATACAAAAAGGGCCCCAAAGCCAAACATCTAAATACAAAACCAAATCCAAAACTAAAAGCGAAGGCCGAATCTTCAAACACGAACTAAGACCTGCAAATCAGACGGATATAGGGGTGAGCACAACTATTGCTCAGCAGGTGATAAACTTCATCAGCTGAGCACGCTCAAAACATAATATGAACATACATTTATACTTATACGAAAGCATAGCAAAATCAGAAACAGAGGCCTCAGAGGAAGACGGCAAAAACAGAAGCTTGATAAACCAGAAGCTCAACCAAAATAGACGCTCAACAAAATAAGAAGTTTAACCACATCAAAAGCTGAACGAAATCTGAAGCTTAGCAAATTCAAAAGCAGAGATCGGAGCGGAAGACCTTCTAACAGACAGAGGTCTAAAACAGAGAGAGCTAAGTGTTGTCAAATCAGAAGGAGCAGCAAAAGACAAATAAGAAAGTTGAAGCTTTGCAAACCAGAGACTTCTTAGAAGATAGAAAGCACACAGCAGACCGCCTCAAATCAAATACAGACAGAGCAGACAAAAACAGATCACTTAATAAACTAGAGGCTCTCGGAAAACAGAAAGCACAAAGTAGTCTGTCTGAAATCAGAAATAGTCAGAGCAAACGGAAAACAGAACACTTAACTATCAGAAGTGGGACTCTAGCACCAAGCACAAACACTCAGAAAGGGTCGGAGACCCATGGATCTAACAGATCCCTCGACAACGCATAAATGACCCGAAGGTCAAAGGGTTCGTCAACCCCACAGAACAGATTGGGCATGACCCACACTCAGAATGACGTCTACATGGTATACCACGGAATAGCTCGACCCAGCCATTCACTGCTCAGAAGCAAAGCAACGAGGTCCCAAAATAGAAGCTTAACAAATCAGTTCAGAAGGTGCTGCAGAGAACACACACCAAAGCACAGGGCCTTAACACAATGAAAACAGAATCACAGCTGAAACAAAAGTCTTAAACCAAGACTAGCCAAAGTCAAACTGAAATCAGAGGCCGAAGCACACTTACAGGGCAAAACAAAGTTCAAAAGATTATCGTTGACCTTCAAATCTAAATATACTTAAACACATGCCAAAATATGTCAAAACAGATAGTACTCGAAAAGAGGAATCCAGCGCCGCAAACGGCACTCAAAACGGAGCTCAAACGAAGAAGTTATGCAAAAACAAAGGCCTGTCCGAACATGCGTCCGACCTTGCATGTTCGGACATAAACCGAGAGTCTGAAAATCTGCCGGCGTATGATGTCCGAACTTCAATGTTCGGACACATGTTCGGACACTGCGAAAACTGCAAAATCACTTGCGGAAATCAGCCAGAACCAAGCCACAAATCCCCCACAAAACATACATAACTTATAGTAGCAATATAGCCAATCGAAAACACATTTCCACGGGGTTTTAACACATCAAAAAGTAACCAAAATCAATCCAGAAACATCACAATCAGAGGAGCACATAAACTTATTCGTAAAACAAAACGAAACCAGAAATCCCCGTGGTTGAACGTACACGACCGAATTCATCTACCACCTACCTCACATCCGAAGCAAAGCAATCTCTGCGGACTCTACAAAACACTTTTCTTGAATCTCCACTCGAATCTCTACTCGGACCACGAACACTCGATCGAAATTGGGAGAAGACCAACGACGGAGAGGGAAACGAAGAAACATCAATCTGAACTCGAAACCCTCAATTAGAGATCTCACAGACTCGAACAACGAAACAACAGAACCATTGAATTGTATGAACAAGAGATTGAAGAAGAGGATGAGCAGAGGGAGAAGAAGTTACGCGAAGAGGATGAATGATAGAACTATCGATGAAAAAGATGAAGGAGAGATACTAATTGATTGTGCATTAGAATGAGTGAGAGGGAAGAAATAAAATAGATTAATAAATCTCCCCCTTAAGAAAATAATAAATAACAAAAAGGAAGAAGACAAATGTAACCTTCCTTCCTCTAATATATTAACATTAGGAGAATGTCATAGACATTCTAATATAAGAGTACAATATAACACGAACTCCCTTTGTGAATCAGAAAGAAGTAAAAAAAAAATTCTGGGGCATCACAACATACCCCTCTTAAAAAGAATTTCGTCCTCGAAATTCGACAAAACCCTGAATAGGAACACATGCACCTCAAGTGCAGGAATACGACAAACACTCACACGCACAAAAGAGATCTCTCATCTCAAGGGCTCGTAACCTCTCAACGAGGGCAGCACTCAAACCTCACTGCTAACAGAATGACAGAAGACACAATGTAGAAGTCACTAACACTCGGACTAAGGCTTAGGGTGAACACTCCCAGAGGCTTGAATCTCACAGAGCTAACACTCTGAACTCACTGCTGATTAACTCAGAAGGACATAAAAGAAGATTGCTAACACTTAATCTTAAAGCACATGAGAACGCTCACACATCCCAAAGCTCTAACCTTACACGAGCTAGCTCACAAACCTCACTGGCTGACTCATTAACAGAACGAACAAAGGAGAAGAATGTAGAAGGTTAATCTTGAAGAATTAGGAATAGCACTCACACTCACTGGTCATTGACTAACATTAGCACAAAGCAGAATATTTTTGGAGATTCAGCCTAAAAGCACAAAAGGAAACGCTTACACATCTCAGGAGTCCACACCTCACAGAGCTAACACTCAGAACTTATTAAATGACTCACTGATTGACAAGACGAAGCAAAAATTACTGAAACTAAACGTGAAGGCACATGCACAACACTCAAATTCACACCTGACTGGCTAACCAAGGAACACAATAGAAGATTAGCCCCGATGCACAGAATGATCACTCACACTCATCTCAGAAGCTCTAATCTACAAAGTAACAAGAATACCTGGCTGACAACAAAGAAGCAAAACAGAAGATCACTAAAGGGCTCATCCTAAAGGCATGGAAGAATGCTCAACACTCCGAATACACTGATGACTTGCTGACAGAAGGAATACATCAGATGGTCACCAAAAAGTGAGCCTGAAGACATAGGAAGAACATCACACATTTTAGAAGCTTAACTTTGAAAAGCTAGCACTCAGAGTTACAGGCCGACTCACTAAAGAATAAGCAAGGCAACGATTACAGTAGGCTAATGCTTAAGAAATAAGAATAACACTTACATTGGCAACTGTCTGACTCTATTCGAACATAGCAAAAGGTATCTAAAGATTCAGCATAAGGGCATAGAAGAAACGCTCAACTCCTAAAAGATGTCCTTATCCAAGGACCAAAACACACCTCTCAACTTAGATCGCGCAGCACAAGCTCACGGTGTTTAAAATCTCACCTGAACTCACATCCTAGAGCACAACACACGCATAGAACGCAAGCTCACAATGCAAGCAACAACCTAGACAAACCAGAGATAGTCACCTTGGTCATCCTTCCCAAAGGACCCGACTCCTCGACTCACTCTAGAACACACAAGCACATGCAGATAGACACTACGCTTCCGCTGCGTTACTATGATAGCGGACAACCACAGAGCAGGCCACACATTACAAACACCAGATAGCAATCACAATCAAGCAGAGCAGTTAGCACATAGCAGATAACAGGCAAAGACACGGAAGCGTAGACAGGCAAACACCCACAAATCCCAACGAAAACAAACCGAGCTCTGATACCACTAAATGTAACGACCCAAAACCACCCTGGTTGAGAGACCGTTACACGCCGCATACTTATTACCTAAGACACGCAAGGCTACATTAGTGAATCCCAAAACTGAACAAAATACCCTTTATTTAACAAGTAGCAATTACAATCATTTACATAGTTTACAAAAGCGGAAGCTAACAAATACAAAAAGGGCCCCAAAGCCAAACATCTAAATACAAAACCAAATCCAAAACTAAAAGCGAAGGCCTAATCTTCAAACACGAACTAAGACCTACAAATCAGACGGATATAGGGGTGAGCACAACTATTGCTCAGCAGGTGATAAACTTCATCAGCTGAGCACGCTCAAAACAGATAGTACTCGAAAAGAGGAATCCAGCGCCGCAAACGGCACTCAAAACGGAGCTCAAACGAAGAAGTTATGCAAAAACAAAGGCCTGTCCGAACATGCGTCCGACCTTGCATGTTCAGACATAAACCGAGAGTCTGAAAATCTGCCGCGTATGATGTCGAACTTCAATGTCCGGACACATGTTCGGACACTGCGAAAACTGCAAAATCACTTGCGGAAATCAGCCAGAACCAAGCCCAAATCCCCCACAAACATACATACTTAGTAGCAAATAGCCAATCGAAAACACATTTCCACGTTTTAACACATCAAAAGCAACCAAAATCAATCCAGAAACATCACAATCAGAGGAGCACATAACTATCCGGAAAACAAAACGAAACCAGAAATCCCCGTGGTTGAACGTACACGACCGAATTCATCTACCACCTACTCACATCCGAAGCAAAGCAATCTCTGCGGACTCTACGAAACACTTTTTCGAATCTCCACTCGAAGCTCTACTCGAACCACGAACACTCGATCGAAATTGAGAAGACCAACGACGGAGAGGGAAACGAAGAAAACATCAATCTGAACTCGAAACCCTCAATTAGAGATCTCACAGACTCGAACAACAAACCAGAACCATTGAATTGTATGAACGAGAGATTGAAGAAGAGGATGAGCAGAGGGAGAAGAAGTTACGCGAAGAGGATGAACGATAGAACTATCGATGAAAAAGATGAAGGAGGATATAATTGATCGTGCATTAGAATGAGTGAGAGGGAAGAAATAAAAGATTAATAAATCTCTCCCTTAAGAAAATAAAATAATAACAAAAAGAAGAAGACAATGTAACCTTCCTTCCTCTAATATATTAACATTAGGAGAATGTCATAGACATTCTAATATAAGAGTACAATATAACACGAACTCCCTTTGAATCAGAAAAAAAAAAAAAAAATTTCTGGGGCATCACACATGTCATCTAAAAATTATATTTTATTACTTAAGAAACTCTATTCACTACAATAACAAAGTTTCTTAATCTTCTCTCTCTTAATGAACAATCAATAAACTATCACTAGTTAGATGTGAGAGAAAATATAAAAGAGAATGATACACATAGGTGGGGTCTATTGTGTCATAAACGTGGGTTCTTATTAAGAAACTTGGAGAGATAAAATGGGTAGAATCCACACCATTGTAGAATATTTTTAATTTTTTCACCTATGTAACCGTGTCAAGAACCTCTATTGTGGATGCCCTTAGCAAAAGAAGAGAGAAATTATGAGGAGAAGAATAAAATATTAATATTTTGAGAGTGAAATTTATTCTTGTTATTGTGGACCGTAAAAAAGAATAAGAAAATGATAAGGTGGAGGAGATAAATATGAAAGTCTTAATAAGACATTCTCTTTTTAGAGAAGTAGATAAATAAGACATTATCTTTTTAGAGATTCTAGGCAGGGTCGTCTTGATGATTTTCAGGGCCCGTGTTAAAATCTAAATCCCTTATAGAATTAAATTATATTAAAATAAAAAAATTATAAAATTAAAATATATAAAATGAAGTCCCTTATAAAATTTCATATAAAATAAATTTAGATATTTTTTCATTTTTTCATGACAAACTCTAAAGAGAGAATATTGAAGGCCCTGTTCGATCAGACTACTTGCACAAGCCATGAGCCGGATATGATACTAGGTAAACAAGAGAGATTGTAAGAATATAATAAAATAATATTTGTTGAGTGGAATCCACTCTAATACCCGTTGTTCCCTTGTGAGTCGGTCTAACGTATTGCACGACAATGAAGAAATAGTTTAGGGTAAAATGCCCCCAATCCATTGGAATGTGTGCACGGTAATAGAAGGTTGTATGGTCGAGATTTCATTTAGGGAATATTTTGCGGGGTATAATTTAATTATACTATCTTACAAAGTCTTTCTGCTATTCCGCTTATTCGGTTTTAGAAAAAAAAAACAAAAAGTAAGAAGGCACAATACGGTTTAGTGCTGAGACTGAGACTATTCAATAAAAGGTAAGAGTCATGTATGAAGCATGAATTAGCTAGACTTATTATTAGGGGTATTTAATAACAGATAAATGAAAACAATATCAAACGGCAAACAGTTACAAGAAAGTGAAAAGTCATATGACGACAACCATACAAATAGAAGGGAGTAGGGAGTATCTCACTTTAATGAAGCACGCCTATTGTAGGGGTGTTTGTTATGAGCATTTACATGATTAATTTATGTCACTTGTTATTCAATTTATTACTGGTTAGAGTTTTAATAAGGAAGAGTATATCTTAAGCTAATATTGGTTAATTAACTACACTAAACTTTATTATTAAGGCATTCAATGCATCGATGGAGCACTCCCTTAGTGATTTCACATAATATTTGTACAACAGGCAATATAAATGTGGCATTTTTGAGTTTGATATTTTTTACAAAAAATGTAAAACCGCCACCTCCGAATAACAATTTTCAAAACAGTCACAAATATACCAACACAAAACAACCACAAAACAATCAACATTTATACTGTAAATATAATGAATACCGTAAACAGAGGCGGAGCCTAATTAAGGAGGCGAGAATATTTTATTAATATTTAAAAATTAATTTTTAATAAATTAATTTAAATTTTCAATATTTATAATTATATTTTAAAAATGATATTATATATTAAATTTGACACAAAATTAAATTAAAATTGAAATATATAAATTAATAGTATATTATAAATTAGTTTATTTTCCCTTTTTATTTTTAGTTTTTTTATAAAGATTGGTATACTTAATTATAAATTAATGAAAATAATATAGAACAATAGTTTTAAACTAGTAGTGTTTTTTAAATTATTTATTCAGATACTGATAAATAGTCTCTTAAAACTATTACAATCTATTAATTCTAATAAAATATTCTACAAGGAAAAGAGCAAATAATAAAAATTACGATGTAAACTTTCAATTATATCAAAATTATTAGAGTACAAAATTTGTAGTATATTTCAGAATATCAATTATAAGCATTCAATTATGGTTTGTCAGTATATCAAAGTTATTATATGTTTTATACCGTGCTTAATAATTAAAGAATAATTTTATATGCTAATATACGTTATTTTTCATTTCTTGGCATATCCAGTATTAAATTTAAATTTATGTTTTTAAATTTTATTAAATATATTTAATTGAATAGAATATATTGTTTTAACTACAAATATATGTTTAAAGTAAATATTTTATCAACAATTAAACATATATAATAATAAAATTAAGTGATATCTTTATATATTCGCTTATAGTCAATTATTTTATTATTAGAAAGAATTACTTTTTCATTTCAATGATATTATTTATTCCATTAAAAATTAAAATAATCTTAAGTATTAATACATTTGAAATGTTATATTAAATACTAATATATAATCCATAAAATTATATTTTATATATAACATCTAATATATTTGCTCTAAATACAATGGTTTATTTCTTTATTTTTTCAAATATATGCAAAAAATTTATTTATAAATTAATATGTATACATATTATAAATTAATTGTTACTAAAATATTAATAAAGAATATTAATTATTAAAGGCTATAATTGAATATCTACATATATTTTAACTTTATTAACAAAAAATTGTTTTAAAATGTAATGTAAACATTTTTAATTGTAACAACGAAATTAATAAACACACTGCACAAAACTAACTTATTCAAAACAGCGAGACGAAACCGCCGCCTACCGAACACTAGTTTTCAAAATAGCCACAAAACAATGAACACAAAACAACCAGTAAAACTACCACAAAATAGCCAGTCAAAACAACTAGACCAAAACAACCGCAAAACTAAAAAAACC
The DNA here is from genome assembly GCA_023374045.1 of Limonium bicolor. Lineage (NCBI taxonomy): Eukaryota > Viridiplantae > Streptophyta > Magnoliopsida > Caryophyllales > Plumbaginaceae > Limonium > Limonium bicolor. Next base: position 339,324,204 of record CM041776.1, on the reverse strand, counting down.
ATGCACAAAAAAGTATTGAGTGTGTAAGTCATATGCTTCTAGCAATGCATAGCATACCTAACCAACTTCTAAACCAGCTAACAACTCAAACAATATTATCGTACTCCCTCCGTCCTGAATTGACCGTCCTGTTTACTATTTGGACATGTCGTTTGACTTCAATTTTCAACATATAAGATAAATTAATTTTGAAAATTTAAGGTTTGCATATGATTCCTTACATGATAAACTATATGTTACAAAATTTAGTTTTATAAAATTATTTTATCTTATATGCTTAATATTGAAGTGGAAAAACGTGCCATAAAGCAAACAGGACGGTCAATTCAGGACGGAGGGAGTAATTCGTAAGCCGTAAGCATGCATTTAGCATAGTTGCATGTCTCCCGCATCTAGAACACACTAACCTAACAACTAGATGGATTAGACTAGCTCAGGACGGTCATATAAAGAATCATATGCAAAATTTAAATTTTCAAAATTAATTTATCTTATATGTTAAAAATTGAAGTCAAACGACATGTCCAAATAGTAAACAGGACGGTCAATTCAGGACGGAGGGAGTATTACGACCATCGTGGTCAGGTCCGTGTACCTGCATCATGACAATTGACAAAACCATGTGATCGGGCCTTGAAATTGAGGGGAATATGGACAAAATTATAAAATTAGAGGATTTTTTATCAATTTTTTTTAAAAATACATTACTAATTTTATATAATTTAGTAAAGTTAATTACCTGTGTTGCACCCCTCTATCCCTGCCCCTGCGATGTGACACGGTTGGGATTATTCAACAAAGTCATTTGTATGTGGCGGAGCTCAATGGGACAACTTGAATCAATTATCTTTGACATATTTGATAGTATATTTGTGGTATAAATGAGTGGGGTCTGCATGAGTCCCACGTGGATTCTATGTTCTCCTTCAATAATATACTGTTACATATAAAACAACTGTAAAATAGCCATACCGAACAGAAATAACTATGGAGTCTCATCTGCATGTAAAACACTAAGTGTTTTAAACATGTTGTCATCAATATAAGATGAAATTTTTTTATAAAATTAAAATTATCTAATTATATTTTATCAAGTAAGAATCAATTGTATAATTTAGATTTATAAAATTATTATTAAAATCAAATAATATGTTCAAATAGTATAATAAGGACAATCTATGAGTCGAGGTAGTATTAATTAGTTTATTCTTTTCTGTTACATCATTCGACTATCAATTTGTGCTAGTTAAAGCTTCTTTATTGGTAGCTTATAAGAAGTATAGAACCTGAAATGTTAGATCTTTTGAACTTATCATTTATCAAATTATAAATACATTGTACTCCCAACTGAACTCACACTAGCTAATAAAAAAATACCTTAAAACATCAACATATTTAGCTAAATATCTTTTGACCCTCACATTTTTGTTTATTTGCTATTCGCTAAAGAACTAATATAAATAGTAATCAAAATATCATAAGAGGTCAAGAGTCATGACCAATAACGCCCTTAATGCTTTTCAAATGGAAAAAACAAATATAACTTCGAAAAAATGTATTGTAAAATGTGAGGGTCAAAAGATATTTAGCTAAATATGTTGATGTTTTAAGGTGTTTTTTTACATCCTAAGAGGTCAAGAGTCATGACCAATAACGCCCTTAATGCTTTTCAAATGGAAAAAACAAATATAACTTCGAAAAAATGTATTGTAAAATGTAATGATGCAGGTCGACTTGTTTTTCTTCTGAATCGACAAATTTGAATTTTTCTTCTCACAAGTCTCCACCCATAGCAACTCTTCACAAACAACATAGCAAAAATAAGACGGTTTTTTAACTTTCAACTAAATTATAGGGGCCATACTTTAATTCCTACCCCTCGAAAATTTCCAGCACATTACGAGTCACACGAGGTCATAAATAAAAAGTGGAGTACTAAAAAATACTACTGGAAAAATCGCAATTCCACGATGTCACCAGTTAGGCAGAACCGTTCAAGGAAAGCCGCCTGCCGTCGACGAAACCGTTGGATTTTCTTGGTCACTAGAGCTGCAACGTGAATAATACCAGTAGGTAATAATTTCCTTTTATTTGAAACTGCCGATATTTTTTTAAAATATTTCTTTGAACAATATATATATATTTTTTTAGGGAAACTTGTTACTTACTTTATATATAATCAAAAGGGGCAATACCTTCTTGCCTGTTACACAAGTTTGATGCATAAGAGTTCAGCATCTCAGCTTCAAGCTTACAAGCTTGACTAATACTAACAGGCGCATTAGTACAATTCCATGTTTTCCAGACAAATAGTATATTCGGGCATCTACTAACTAAATCCGCAATAAAATTTGTTTGTGACATATTACATATTCGCAAAGAGATAGCCAAATTACAAAAAACATTAGTAGAGTTGCTAAAGGAGTGTATCATCCCTTCTTCTGGTCTATGATAGAGTTGTTGCATCTTTTCCAGCATTTTTTGATTGTTGACAAGCACCAAAATCTTCATCTTCCTACCAAGGTTGTTCAAGTGATGAAGGCCAAAGGTAATAGTCTCCATATCCGCCACATCGTCCGCTACCAAACTCCAAAGCTAACTCCAAGTTACCAGAATGATGAATAATAATACCATTCAAGGACATATTCGATCCCAGTCTTCTTTTACAGCAAGTATACATCATGAGTTCTTCAGTACGGGTAGTGTTATCACCCTGCCTAGTTTGTTGAGGGATGTTCCTAGCCATCTTAACCTGATAAGCTTCAATAAACGCCAGATTCGAATAAGTACATTCCAAGATAGCCATCTCAGGATTGTGTATAACTTTGTTTCTAGCATCATATATAGTCCACATCTGGTTAATCACTCTCGCTACCTTCTGATTACTCCATTGACCAGATTTAGCAATTAACCAGTCTTGAATGGAGTTATCTGAATAGGTTGGGAGATCATTGACAGCTACCAAGTTTTCCCAAAAATCTCTAGAAGACCAGCACATGAAGATACTGTGGGCATCTGTATCTCTTTTGCCACACAGAAAGCAAGAGTCAGTGCCCCCTATTCTTTTCGAGATGTTTGCAAGACAAGGGGTAATCTTACTAAAGTATTTCCAAGCAAACAGTTGGGCCCTCGGGGGAGAAAGAGAGTTATGCTATTTCCTTTTTAACTCAGAGAAATGAGACGAGGGAGAAGAAGGGCCTTCATCTCTAAGGCTATCAGAAAGTCTTGTGTAACCTGAGCAAACCGAGTAGGTTCCTGAATTGTTTCCTTTCCAAATCCAAGAGTTTTTTTTAGACAGATCAAACTTTGTAGCTAGGATGTCTTTCGTGTCCTCAGGATTGAAAATGGAGTTGATGAGACCAATATTCCAGGATTGGTTATCATCAATCAGTTGGTAAACAAACTTGAAATTTGAGTACTGATTATGTGTTTTCCGGAGATTTTGGGTTATTGTTTGATATCCAAGGGCAATCCCAAATCAAAGTGTCTTTCCCATCACCAATCTCAATCTGGGCTCCCAGATTAATCACACCAATAGCAGCTAGAAGGGAGGTCCAGATTGGACTATCTCTAGAGCCTTTGGTAGCCTGAAGAATATTAGTATTAGGGAAAGAGGGCTTTCAGAGATTGACTGACAAGGGTATTATCATGTGTGAGAATTCTCCAGACTTGCTTTGCTATGAGGGCTAGGTTAAAATCCTCAACAACACGAAATCCTAGTCCACCATTATCATAATCAGAGCAGACCTGACTCCATTTTTTCCAATGTATGGTTTTCCTGTTTTCTGATCCAGCCCACCAGAACTGAGAGCAGATAGAATTTATTTTCCCAGTGATGCTTTTTGGAAGTTTGAAGAGGGACATAGTAAAAGTGGGAATGGATTGAAGGACACTCTTAGTAAGAACAGATCTGGCAGCATGAGAAGTAGGTCTGTTCCAACCATGAACTTTCTTCTACAGAGCTTCCAGTAAATAACTAAAAGTTTGATTCTTATTTCTGCCTACTTTAAGAGGGAGGCCCAGGTATCTAGAGAAGTGGGGTACTTGCTGGATATTAAGGATAGCAGCTAGGTCATTTTTTGGACTGAGGTAATTTAGTACTGAAAACAATTTCTGATTTGTGGAGGTTTATTTGGTGACCAGAAGCTTGAAGGAAACAGGACAGAATAGAGGATAAGGTCTGGACATTGTGGCTATTAGCTTTTCCATAAAAGATGATGTCATCTGCAAAAGCAAGGTGAGAAATGGCAGGGGCTTGTCTAGCCAAACTAATCCCTTCATAAGATTTTTGAATCATGGATTTGTTTAGCATTCTGGAAAGAGTTTCTTGGGCTAAGATAAGCAGGAAAGGAGATATAGGGTCTCCTTGTCTCACACCTCTCCCCTGGGCAAAGAATTTTGTGGGGGATCCATTGATAATAACAGCTCCTTTGACCGAAGTGACACAGTTCATTACTGGAATTCTCCAATGATCCGGGAAGCCCATAGTGCTAATAACCTTGTCTAAAAAGGTCCAGCTGAGCCTATCATAGGCTTTACTCAGGTCAATTTTACAAGAGAACAGCCTATGCTTTTTTGCTTTGGAATTAGTAATTTTGTGATGGAGTTCACCAGCCAGGATAGCATTATCAGTAATGAGGCGACCTTTGACAAATCCTGATTGGTTTTGTGAGATAATGTGGGGGAGAATATCTTGGGCACGGTTGGCAATAACTTTTGTAGCAATTTAATACACAAAATTACAAAGGGCTATAGGTCTGAATTTGGAAAGGGAGGTAGCCCCTTTTTCTTTGGGAATGAGGGCAATGAAATAATTATTGAGATTTTGAGGTATAGGTTGACCATGGAGGATATTGAGGACAGTGGAGGTGACTTGACTACCTACATGAGGCCAATAAGCTTTGAAAAAGTTACCATTAAAACCATCTGGGCCAGGAGACTTATTAGAACCCAGTTGTATTGTAGCAGCAAGAATTTCATTATGAGAATAGGGTTTAGTAAGATTTGCTAGGAACTCATGAGGGATGATATCACGGACTGCCTCAAGGGATTTAGTCATATCCGAATCAGGAGAGGCTTCAAAGAGATCCTCAAAGTACTTAACACTGATATTCTCCAAGTCATACCAATCAAATTTGCTAGTACCACTGTCATCCTCAAGGCTAAATATTTCATTTCTTCTTCTGTTGTAGGAGGCTTTGTTGTGGAAGTAAGAAGTATTTTTGTCGCCATCTTTGATCCAAGAGTCTCTAGATCTTTGTTTCCATCTGGTTTCTTCTTTAAGATGAAGCAGTTCAATCTCAAGCAAGAGTCTTCTCCTATTAGCACTGGCCCAGGGGTTTTGAATACCAGTAGAGATAATCTGAAGTTCCTCTCTTTTTTTTGAGTTTGTATTTGATTTTAGGAAAGGACCAATTATTCCAAGCCAGAAGTTTGTTTTTACACATAAGAATGTTTTCCATCAAACCCTCATCAGATCTACCCCAGATATCTTGAACAATATCTCTACATCTATCTTCCAGAATCCACACGTTCTCAAATCTAAAAATTTTATCCTTTTTGTGATTTTTGTGGCTACCCAAGAGGCTAACAAGAATAGGGCAATGATCAGAGCATTCTCTAGGAAGGTGGAGGACAGAAACAGCAGGGAAGGAAATTATAAAGTCTTCACAGCCAAAGGCTCTATCAAGTCTACTCCACGAGGTGAAGGGGGCATCTTGGCAATTTGTGAAGGTAAAGGGGAAACCAGCAAAACCCAAATCCACTAGCTTAGAAGCAAAGATAACCTCTCTAAAAGGAACCATTAGATTCTCATTTCTAAATTTTCCCCCTCTTTTTTCACTATTATACAATATCTGGTTGAAATCTCCTCCCACTAACCAAGGGATATCAACCTCAGATCTAAGAGAATCAAGAAGTTTCCAAGATAAGTATTTTTGATGTCAGTTAGGCCAACCATAGAAACCAGTAAAGTTGAAGATATCCATACCTGGGAGCTTGACCGCAGCTGAGATGTGGTGGTTGGAGGAACTTAAAATAGTAGTGGAACTATCCTTAGACCATAGAAGAAGGAGACCTCCGCTCCTACCAACACTACTGATAGCCATACCATCAAAATCCTTCCACTTCTTGATAAGGCTAGCCATGTCATTGCTAGATTTATGAGTTTCCATCAAAAAAACAAGCTTAGGTCTGTGTTTCTTCAGCAGGGTAGAGACCCAAACTACTGCACAGGGGCGACCTAACCCCCGACAGTTGAGCAGAAGGCAACTCATTTCTGTAGGCAGCCCTGATCCTGGTCAGGGTCTGCCCTTTCAAGGAGAGACTCATAGTAATCAGACTCCTCCACCTCCTCTGTAGGGTTAGAAGAAGTAATCATCAGAGGTCCAATGTTAAAGACTTTCCTTTTCTTGGTTTTAAACGCTTCAGTATGTCTAGGTTTAGGGAGGTCTCAGGGAACAGCTTTCCTTTTCCTTTCAAATCAGAATGTTTAAGGATCTGAAGATGAGGATCCATCACACATTCAACATCAAGGGGTTCACCAGGGATGGGATCAGTAGAGGGAAGTAAGAGATATTCTTAGTGTTGGGGGCTAGCATAAGGGAAGAGTAGGGACCAGAAGTAAGATATGAGGGATTAGAAGGTTGTTTATTATGGAATTCTGAGGAGAAAGATGAGACTGCTGCATCCCAGGCTGTTAGGTGAGCATCCGAGGAGATTGGCTGAGTGCTCGAATGAGGGACAGGTTCAAGGCTCACAATTTGGTGATGTTCAGTACTGGCTATTTGAGGGGGTTCCTGAAGGGCTCGAGGGAGATTGAGGGCCAAAGAGTTATTGGGGTTAGAGATGATTAGGTCTTGGGAAAGAGGAGAGTTTAGGTTTTGAAGGATCAATTGAGTAGAGCTTTGGGGGATAGCATTGGTAGGCACTGTAATAGAGGGTAAAGTAGCTAAGGAGAGGTTAACATCAATGTCAGCAGGAGAATTTTATGGTAGGAGATCAGATTTGGAAGTCATAACAGTGAGACTATCCAGAACACCTTCATCTTTCCACTGATTGAGAAGTTTACAATCATTAGCTATATCCATAGCTCTTGCAAATTCAGAACGAATCCAAGGACCATACCTATCATTAGATCCCGAAGCTTCACTATTATAGATACACTCTGGCATTATGTGACTGATTCTACCACATCTATAACAGAAGCTAGGCAAGTTTTCATAGGAGACCCGACAGACTTTGTTTCCTTGTGAAGTTTTGAGGACTATCATCCTACAGAAGGGTTCTGAGATTTTAATCTCAACCTTCATTCTAAGAACTTTTGCGGCCAGGGGATTCATTCTATCAGAGCATTCCAGAAATTTCCTTAATCGATTAGCAATACAAATGGCAGACTCTCTGTTGAAGAAACACTAGTACAGAAATGGTCTATCGCAGCGGTTGTAAAAACAACCGTTGAGATAGGCCGTTTTTAAAAATCCGGCAAACCTATCTCAGCGGTTGTAAGTAACAACCGCTGCGCTAGGGTCGTTAAAAAAAAACAACTCTATCGCAGCGGTTCTCTAAGAACCACTGAGATAGGTCTTTTTTACAGACCTATCTCAGCGGTTCTTAGTAGGAACCGCTGCGATAGAGTGTTTTATTTCCCCCAAATCGGCTCCAGTTCATCTTCTCCTCCATTCTCTTCTGTAATCTCGCGAGAACGACGAAGAGAAGACGACGGCGACTCTCGACGCCTGCGACTCCGCCACCACCGCCACCTTCTCCTTCCGCGCGCGCCACCATCGTTCGCCGTCGCCGTCCCAAGTCGTTCCGCCAGGAGGTCACAGGCGTCGTTCGTCTGTTCTGCGAACCCTAGGTTCGAATTCCGATTTCTAACTTCGAAATATGTTAATTATTGTCTTGTTGATTGAATAACTAGTTGTAATATAGTTATTGATTGTTAGTTTAGTTGTGTGTGCATAATTTGAATATAGATAGATTATTGAACAAGTATAAATAGTTGTGCATATAAGGTGTTCGATAAAATGCTGAGTTGATATTTTTGCTGTTTGTGCCCTCTGCATACAACCCAAAGTTGTAAAAAACGGTACGGGAGTTTAGTACGGGTCATCTGAAGTATGCGATACGGAAGTACGGATACGGATAAAACGGGGTTAATGATACGGATGATAAATTTAATTATATAAATAGAACTAGAATTATAAACATGACTATGAAACTATGAAAGATATTAAAAAAAAATTGCAAATCAATATACAAATAAGGCATATAAACATCTACTATATAAAATAACTTAGTTCAAGTATTATATACCATTTTATAATTTATAATTTTTTCCACACTATAAGTTTTAACTTTTCATTATATAGATCCAATAAACAAGTTTGTAATTCAAAAAAGTTTTAATAGATTTATTGTATATGAATTTTTTACTAAACTAATTAGATCTAAACGTTATATGTTGAATTCATTACATAATGACTACATGATACCAATGTCATAAACCATATATAAGTCGTTTGTTGACATGAAAAAGTTTGAATTCATATGTATATTGTTGTTTACTATTATAATTTTACATAATTCCTGCAAAAAAATAGACTATTAATTAAAAAATCCTGTAAAAAACTAGCTTAATATGTTGTTTTAGACAAATTTGATACGACTAATTTGGTGCTGAAATCAAAGTAATACTGTATACTGTATTACTTTTTTCGCAAAGAGCCTTGAAAAAAATTACAACCTTTATAAGTAAAGAAGAGCGTGGGATAAGAAAAATGTAACAAAAAAATGTTAACTCAAATAAAACAGAGGAGATATACTGCATAACAAGCAGCACACTAACAGTACAAATAAATAAATAGAGCTGAAACAGATGTTAATTAAACGCCTTTAAACTGCGAGCAGCTTGTACGGTATTAAAACAATTCATATATAACAAATTTATAACTTAAATTCATATAAATTGAAATGGTAAATAAAACTACTATGAAAAGAAAAAGAATAACTACAAATCATTTTGTTCTTAATTCTCAAACTTTAAAAAATTAACTTCAAGTTTCACATTAATAAAGTGGTAAGATCTATAACTTTATAACATCTATGTTCTCCCATTACATTGCAGTATATACGTGCTTAATATGATAATGCTTGTAGTAATGGTTTCTTGCCCCCCCTATTATTACCTTGCTTCACCGCTGTCTGCAGTAATTGGGGTGGTCTCTATGTCTCTTTCTTCCTCATTGCTTCTGTTGTGCAGCATGAGGAAAGGTAATAATATCATCATTTTTCTCTTTTTTTTTTTTTTCTTAATATGATAATGCTTATAATAATGGATTTCTTGCCCCCCCTAATATTATTTCCTTGCTTCCCCGTCTGCAGTAATTGGGTGGTCTGGGTGGTCTCTACTTCTTCTTCCTCATTCTTCTACGTGGAGTAAGAGTGAAAAGGTAACATCTTCATCTATTTTCTCTTTGTTTGTTTAATTAATTATTGCGAAAAAGTGGTTGTGGTTAATATTGAGTGATTGTGATAAGGATGGTTGCTGTCCAATTGTTTTTATTTGTCGTGGTAAATAAGATGTTGGTGAATGCTTAATGATAAGCATGGGATTAACACGATTACGCAAAGGTCATGCCGAATTTTTTCTAGAATCGTATTAGTCTTATTAATTAATTTTATTTGTTATTTGTGTATAACAATCTTTACTTTTCTTTGTCAGGTCTTCTGAATCTGCTATTGGATTTGTACCAGTACTTTCCCAGCCCATCACCAAAGCAGTCTCCTAGCTTCCCCCTCTGTACAACCTTAAAACAAGTAAGTAATTAAACTTTATTTTTTGTTTTAATAATGCAATGATTTGTTGAAGTTAAATTAAATGTGTTAGAATTGTTAGAATAAGGCTAGATTAGTTACGTTGGAACGTTAGAGTACTTAGGCTACGTTAGTTAGGTTGTAACCATAGAGTAGTGCTGAGTTTGGTTGCAACCGTACATCCAGTAGAAACATGCTCCATATACAAATGCAGACGAAACTGAAAGACAAATCAATCTTAAACATTGTTTTGTTTTCACATATAGAATGGAGCGTGACTGGATGTACGGTGATCGAGGGGATCACACTATTTTGATGAGAAGCTGAAAGAGTTTCTCAAAGCGGCAGTGCAACACAAGGACAAACAAAGGCGGACAATATTTCATGTCCTTGTGTTGACTGTGGGGTCGTAAGGAAATATGAAGACATTGAGGAAATTAGATTTCATCTTAAGTCCCGTGGATTCATGCCACATTACAGAAGATGGAATTTTCATGGAGAAACTGTTGCAGCTAGTGCTTCAACATCATCAAGTGCTCATGATCCACGTTACGCAAGTACCGCCCACACCTTCAATACCATCAATGAGTCGGTACCGTTAAGTGATTCAGGATTCGATGACAGCGAGACCACTCACCATGATGAGCAAATGGATGAAATGTTAGAAAATGTTGCGATACTTTTGTCGATAAGCCGGAAGAGTATCAAAGATTGTTGGACGCATCAAAGACACCTTTGTACCCTTCGTGCGTTAAATACACAAAATTGACTGCTGTACTTAATTTGTTCAACTTAAAGGGGAAATATGGAGTTGGTGACAAGTGTTTCACGTCATTTCTAGAGCTGATACATGATATGCTTCCTGATGAGAATGGTCTTCCTACATCCACCTACGAGGCAAAGAAATGGATGTGTCCAATGGGAGTTGAATATAAAAAGATTCATGCTTGCCCAAATAACTGTGTGCTTTATAGGGGTGAATACGAACATCTAGACAAGTGTCCTAAATGTTTGTTGTCCCGGTACAAGGACAAGGATGAGGATTCCTCCTTTCAGAAAAAAAATCGTCCAGTGAAATTATTGTGGTACTTGCCGATAATTCCTAGATTCAAACGGTTGTTTGCCAACCCAAAGATGCGAAGAACTTACGATGGCACGCGGATGGTAGAAAAATTTGAAAAATTAAGACATCCTGCAGACGGACCTCAGTGGAGAAATATCAACAGAAAATTCAAACATCATTTTAGGGATGAGGATAGGAATCTGAGACTTGGATTGTGTACCGATGGGATGAACCCGTATGGCACGTTGAGCAGTCAGCACAGCACTTGGCCGGTGCTACTAGTGATCTACAATTTACCGTCATGGTTGTGCATGAAACGAAAATACATTATGTTATCACTCCTAATTTCTGGTCCAAAGCAACCTGGTCATAACATTGACGTATATCTTGCACCACTGATCGACGATCTGAACTTGTTGTGGAATGAAGGGACAGTGGTATATGATGCTCATGCGAAAGAAAATTTCACACTGAAGGCGATGTTGTTCTGTACTGTTAACGACTTTCCTGCCTATGGGAACTTGTCAGGATACTCGGTGAAAGGATTCAAAGCGTGTCCGGTATGTGAGGATGACACATGTTCAGATCGTCTGAAGCACTGCGGCAAAAATGTTTATATGTGTCATCGACGGTTTCTTCCAGTAGACCATCCTTACCGTTCGAGAAAGCGAAAGCTGTTCAACAATGAGCCCGAGACTCGTGTGGCTCGTCTGCCTTTGAATTCAGAGGAAGTGTATGCAAAGGTAAAAGACATTGAAAATGTCTTTGGAAACACATCCAAGCCGCCGAAGAACATTTGGAAAAAACGTTCCATTTTTTGGGATCTACCGTATTGGCGGCATCTGCCTGTTCGACATTGTTTGGATATCATGCACATTGTGAAGAACGTCGGTGAGGCAGTGTGTGGTACTTTGCTCAACATACCCGGCAAGACGAAAGACGGATTGAAGGTGAGGAGAGATATGCAAGAGTTGCGCATACGGAAAGAACTACACCCAATAGAGGATGAGAAGCGAACATATCTACCTCCTGCGTGTTATACCCTCTCTAAGAGTGAAAAATTAAGTTTTTGCAAGTGTTTGCACACATTGAAGGTACCATCTGGGTACTCTTCAAACTGGAAGAACCTAGTTTCTATGAAGGATTTGAAACTGTTAGGCATGAAATCTCATGATTATCATGTGTTAATGTTGCATCTTCTTCCAGTTGCAATACGAGGGATATTACCAGAAAATGTCAGAAATGCTCTAACTCGATTATGTTTCTTCTTCAACGCTGTCTGCTGCAAGGCAATTGACTCAGACACCCTCGATGATCTGCAACATGAAATTGTTGTGACAATATGCCAGCTTGAGATTTATTTCCCACCATCTTTCTTCGACATAATGGTGCATTTAGTAGTGCATATTGTCCGAGAGATCAAATATTGTGGTCCGGTCTTACTTACGTTACATGTATCCTTTCGAACGATATATGGGGATTCTGAAGGGTAGAATGAAAAACAGATATAGACCGGAAGGCAGTATCATCGAAGCAACAGTGACTGAGGAAGTCACAGAATTCGTAACGTTATTTGAACGATGCAGAGTCAATTGGTATTCCCAAACCACGTCACCATGGTAGATTTGAGGGTAAAGGAGTTATTGGCAAAAAGGTTGTTCGTATCTCTCGTGATCTTATTAATCAGGCACATTTGTTTGTACTACAACACCTTGAGGTTGTTGAACCCTACTTCGATATTCACATTGCTGAGTTGAGTCGACAAAACCCTACCAAAAACCGTATCTGGCTTAAAAAAGAACAAAATCGAGTATTCGTCCAATGGTTTAAGGAATATGTGTTTGAGCAAGCTTCATTGAACCCCGAAGATGTCAGTGAAGAAATCAGATGTCTAGCTGTTGGTTCTGGAACAGATGTTGTATCGTTTGAAGGGTATGACATTAATGGATGCACATACTACACTGCACGCCAAGATGCTAAATCAATACATCAGAACAGTGGGGTAAAAATTGAAGCATCGGTGACTGAATATGGTCTAGGTAACCAGGTTCAACCAATGAGCAGTAGTAGTTGGTATTATGGTGTGATAGAGGACATATGGGAACTAAACTATCACATTGATTCGTTTCTATTGTTCCGCTGCAATTGGGTGGACAACCGACATGGACTCCAAAATGATAAAGGACTTATTTTGGTTGATCTTTCACGTGTTACAACTAATAAGGAAGATCAGTTTGTGTTGGGTAAAGACTGTGACCAGGTGTTTTATGTTGAAGACCCAAAAGCTAGTAGATGGTATGTTGTTCTTCCAGGGAGAAGACCGGTTTTGTTTGAGGATGAAAACAACGACGATGATGATAATGAGATGATAGATGAAACAGTATCGTTGCATACAGGGTTGCATGATTCAACTGATGATTTACAAAATGATGATGTTCAGACCATCTACGCTCGATCAGACCATAATGAGGGGGTTTGGGTAGAAAACAGATCATGATATATGTTACTATGTCTAGGTAACACCATTGGTTGAAATTACATTATATAATTCGTATTATTGTTGTTACAATGTTATCAGAATTAATTATTTATGTTTATTTTTGCAATTATACATCGTTCCATGAATATTGATCTAATGTGTGTGTGTTTTTTTCCTCAGTGGATGATGATCCTATTGATGATCCTATAGGACAGCTGCTCCTGACTGGGGATAGTAGACCGGCAAAACGCACCACACGAGGTGGTAAAAAGAAATCAAAGAAAGCAGACGTAGAGACCACCCCACAGCAGACCGAGACAGCGGGCCTTCACAGGAAGGACAAGAGATACAAGTTGCTCCTCCGCCTCTCAAGAAACCCAAAAAACGAGGGGCAACCCGTGGGCTGAAAGCAAATAGAGGCCCCCCGACAAAGCCTTTGGAGTTCAATGAGTTTAATCAGCCCACGGGTACTTGGAAAAATGATTTCACTGCTCTAGCCAGGCATTTGGTGAGTACATATTTCAATATAAACCACAATTGGAAGCAAGTGCCTCAGGCGTTGAAGGAGCAGATATTTGAACGTCTCAAGGTATTTGTTACACTTAATAGTTTGTTTTAAGATTTATATAGTTACTTTTTTACACTAATCCATTTTTTTGTGCATATAGGACCGATTCAGTATAGATCCTTCTCTGAAGGATGATGTGATGAAAGGGATTGCCACACAGTTCAAAGACTTCAGATCTCTGCTCACGAGGCAGTACATTTACTGTGAGGAGCCCGCAGAGATAGAGGAGGCAGAAGGTGAAGATGTGGATGATCGGAGACCACCGTGGCAAAAATATGATGGTATTACTGAAGAGCAGTGGAATGAGTTTGTTGCGAAGCGTTTGACCCCTGAGTTCAAGGTGAGTTTCACACTAGTAGTTGTTCTTTTGTATGATAAATGTTTAAAGTGTCCTTAGAGTTCATTTGGTTAATTCGTCTTTTTCATATATTATTTGCATAATTTGTCTTTTCATACATATATGTAGGCTATACGTGAGAAACAACAACAAAATGCAAAAAAAATCGTTACCCCCATCACATGGGGAGTACAAGTATTGCTCAGCGTGTGCCGCAGTGGGAGAAAGAGGGGTTGCTGCCAGCTGGCTCGAATGTCAGCGAACGAAGGATGAAGGTTTGGGACTTAAGTCGACGGAAGAAACCTTCAAATCCGGCGGCACCTGCTGAGTATGATGACGCCACGAGAGAAGTCATCAACCAAATGGTAAGTGATTTTTAGTTTAAAAAATGTTTATTATATTTATAGAGTAACAATAGCAGTTAAATAAACCGAAGTATCCTTATTGACTTATTAAACTCCATAACAGGAAGAGTTAAGCTCCCAGATCACCCAGGGCACTTGGCAGCCCGTTAGGCAGGATGATCCACTTTCCCGCGCTCTCGGGAAGAAGGATCATCCGGGTCGTGCAGTAGGCTTTGGTGGTCATGTCGGTATACGCCAAGCCTTCGGTAATCCTGGGTCAGACACAGTGCTGGAGGGATTACATATGAGGAGCACTTACGCCAGAATGCGGAGCTCGAGCAGCGACTACGAAATGAATTTCAGCAGTCAATCGCTCAAGCTATGGAGATGATGCGTTCTGAGAGGATGAGTCAGGAGGTTTCTAGACCGCCAGATCAGGCACAAGCATCAGAGCCCGCAGCAGTGCCTCCCAGTAGTGTTCACTCCGTCAACCCATTTCCATATTCATCTCTCAAGGTTAGAACAACATGTTAACTACAAATACAAAAAAAAAACAAATTATACACTTGTTTATGTGCATCTAAAATCTTTAATTTTGAAAATTTAGCAACCAATTGACTGCACATTGTTCCAAGTGATTGGCGTTGACGAAGTCGAAGTAGGGTGGGGAAAACTTTTCAAGTCTTGTGCTGGAGACACCGTGAGGAATGCAGCGCTCCGAGAGTACCATGCCGGGTGCTTGTTGAAGGTTACGCGCCTGCTTACGCGGATTGTCAGATACCGGTGCCCAGTGCAGACATATCCACCCTTCGTCAAGCTGAATCCAATACAGTACAGTGGCCCTGTAGATTGATTAGCTTGGGGAGCAGCAGGTAACCCCATGAAAAAACTTATTCTTTAACATATCCTAGAGTAGAAACATATACTTATTAAATTAATATATTAGGAACACATTCAATCAAATTCTGATAAGGCAAAAGGAAAGAGAGTTGTTGTTGCACCAGCTAATCCTTCGATGGCATCCGCGACTAGAGTTGTGATGAGATCGAATTTGCTACAACCGGCGGTTCTGAATGCCTTACCCCCCATGCTGAAACTGTTGCACTCCACACTATTGATGACGCCGCCAGGAAGAGATTCGGTTACAATGGAACCAAGACCGGATCTTTTTACTATAAGGCGCTCAGAGTTTTGAAATCTATCTTACTGATTTTGTGGAGTTGTTCACGAAGGATTGGTTGAGTGCGTCGATTCTCAAATCGGCTTGCATGTGAGTAATTAGCATACCTTGTACACATTTTACTCTGTATATTTGAAAATTAAATTCATAATATGGTTTTTTATATTGTGCAGGTTTGTTGATGACAAGGCGGTCCAAGTACATGAGAATAGTAGTTTCGGGTTCTTATGCCCTGACTACTGTTCGAAGCTAATATGGGATCTGACCCCCAAGCTTTGGTCCAGTACTTGTCGAATGTGATACATGCGTGTGCAGTTGCTGATAAATCTTACATAATGCTGCCTCTTCATCAAGGGTAAGAATTTTATCTAATGTTAAGTTAGTTTAAAAATTATGATTTTTATTATGTAATTGATTGAATTAAGTTCTGCTTGTATTGTAATCTATGAACAGCCGACACTGGTCTTTGCTCGTTCTATGTATAAAAAGCCCAAGAGTCCTGCAGCTTGACTCAGCATCTCGCATCCCAAGAGGCCACTTATATATAACATGTTGATGAGGTGATGAATTTACTTAACTTGATTAATTATCAATTTTTAGTTATTTCTTAATCATCCGGTTGATAACTTTTACTTTATCTGTGCGTATGAATTCTAGTGCCTTTGTATCTGTAATGACGCAAGTCCGAGGGAGAGAATTAAGAAGATTCCGTGGAATGTAGTCAAGGTATTTTTGTAGTCCTTATTCAAATTTTGTAATATGTTCATTAGTTTTAAAATAGGAACAGTATTATAATTTATGTGTTAAATCGATTTTGAATATGTACGTATATACATGTGCAGTGTCCACAGCAGCCGGGAGGTTCGGAATGTGGCTACTATGTCATTCGGTTTATGAGTGACTTGATAGCGGGACCGAGACTCTTGCCGGAGTGGAAATTTCATGATATCTCCATGGATTTTGTTGTAGGACTCCCACCTGCCAGGGGAGGACTCAACATGATCTGGGTTGTAGTCGATCGCCTGACCAAGGTTGCCAGATTCATACCGATGAAGGACACCTGGAAGGTAGTGAAGCTAGCTGAGCTATTCGACAAGGAGATTATCAGACATCACGGAGTCCCGAAGACTATAGTATCTGACCGCGACACCAGATTTCTTTCGAGATACTGGAGAGCTACACGGGAAGCGTTGGGTACAGAATTGAAATTGAGTACCGCCTTCCATCCTCAGACCGACGGTCAGACAGAAAGGACCATCCAGACACTGGAGGACATGCTTCGGGCATGTGCCTTAGACTTTCAGGGGAGTTGGTTAGACAAGCTTCATCTTATCGAGTTTTCTTACAATAATAGCTATCATGCTTCGATTAAGATGTCGCCTTTCCAAGCTCTATACGGTAGACCGTGCCGTACACCTTTGTGTTGGGATGAGTCAAGCGAAGCGGTCATTATAGGACCGGAGTACCTTGAGCAAGTGCAAGCTGAAGTTCAGCAGATTCGAGCTAATATGAAGGCAGCCCAAGATAGACAGAAATCCTATACGGATATGAGATGACGTGACCTTGAGTTCGCCGTGGGCGACCAAGTGTTCTTGCGAGTTTCACCTATGAAGGGTGTCTTCCGTTTTGGTCAGAAGGGCAAGCTGAGCCCAAAGTTTGTAGGGCCGTACGCTATCACCGAAAGAGTTGGATCTGTAGCCTACAGGTTAGCACTACCTGAGGACTTGGGACGTGTCCATGATGTATTTCATGTGTCACAACTCAAGAAGTATATTGCTGATCCTTCTCATGTGCTAGAGCTCGAGAGACTATCCATTGAGCCGACCATGAGATATGTTGAAACCCCAGTGAGGATCCTTGATAGGAAGACCAGAGACACTCGCCATAAGTCTATACGAATGGTGAAGGTCCTATGGTCTAACCATGATGTCGAAGAAGCGACATGGGAGTTGGAAGATTCCATGAAAGCTAAGTACCCACAGTTGTTCATAGACTAGATAGTCTAGTATTTAGCAATACGGGTACGGGTCGTACCCCTTTTAAGGGGGGTAGAGCCCTTTTGCTTTTGCATTGCTTCAGGGTAAGCATTGCTTAGTGTGTAGGTATTGTAATAGACTTTTGTATGGCACATGTAGTGCAAGTGAATTGGGTATGTGTATGTATGTATGTGTAATGAGTAGTGTATGGATGTGTATGTATGTGATGTATGTGTATTGTGAATTGCGGTAATGTATTGTGTATTGTGTGATGGCATGAATGGGAAATGATGTATTGCGTATGTGAATTCGTATTGTGCTTGAATTGTGTATGTTTGCAATGTGAATGAAGTAAACACCTCATAGGTGTAGTAAGACACATTATGGCAATTGGTTTGGCTAATGAGTAGAATAATTAAACTATTAACCCTTGAGCAACTTTGAGGGCAAAGTTTCTTAAGGGGGGGTAGATTGAAATACCCCGTAATTAAAAATAGTGATTAATTAGGCTAATGAATAATTTAGAAGCTTAATTAAGTATAAATAATCATGAGGGAACAAATCTCGAAGAAAACGGATCCTTAAAACGGATTAAAATCACTAACGAACCTTAAAGCGCGTTTTTCGAGGTAACCGGGGAAACGTGTCTTTAAGCGGGTCAAATAGACTCGTAACAGTTTTGGTCAACTAAATAATCATTATAAATATTAGTGAAGCTTTAGAACCAATAAAATCAATAAAACGAGAAATTAGTAAAAACTGTCAAAAATGGGAAGTTGTGGGGTAGAAACATAAATAACCAAAACTTATGTGTCCACTTTTAAAATAAAAAGTAAAGTTTGTGTGTGTGATGGTGCCAGCCGGCCCCCCTATTCCCCTCTCTCACACACTCACTTACTCCCTCTTATTTACAAAAAACACAAAATAAAGTAAACCACTCTCTCTACTTTTACAACTCACTCACCTATTCTCCTCCTATCCTCATTCTCTTCTTCACGTACAGCACCCCCTTCCCCTCTCTGATTTTTTTCTCTTCCTCCAACCGGTTGCCATGGGAGCTTGAAGAAACTCACAAATATACTCACTTCTCTCCTCTTGTAACCCCCTTTAATCTCTTCCAAAAATTATAAAAAGTATACCATTGGAATCCTCTCATCAAGAACTACATTTCCATCCTTCCAAAATTCGAAAACCAACACTTTTGTTTATGGGTATACCCCATTTGGAGCTTCAAGACTACCATTAGCACCACCTCCTTCTCCTTGTTCCATTGAGGTAAAAATCTTCTTGAAACTCCATCATTTTTCTAGCCTTGTGGGCAAAACAAATTTGAAGCTAAACCCTTGTTTGGTTCCTTTGTACCCAGGCGATTTTGGCTTGTTGGTGGAGTTGGAAACATTGTTCTTGAGCCACTCCAAGCATTACATATACCCTTGCAAGGTAATGAGATTCCTAAACCCTAGAATGTGCATTAGAACTCAAATAATGTTTAAGGTTAGTATGGTGTATTGAAATATGTATATGCATGGGTTGTAGTGTTAGAATTGGTTTATAAACCGGTGAGGAGAGGAGATGAAGAGGAAAAGAAGAAGCAAGAAGAAGAAAGAAACTAGAAGAAGAAACAAGGTAATTAAGCTCACCCTTGTGTAGCCTTATATTTGTATGTGTAACAGATTTTAATGGAGTAAAACTTACATTGTGAAATGGTAATGTATTAGTAGTGTAATGTGTAGGAGAATATAAGTATTTTGAAGCTTTGACAACAATTTAAGTGCAGGAATTTTAAGTGTGTTATATGTATGGTATTGTGTATGAGAGCTATATATATTGATGTCATTGAGAGCAGGTGAATTGGATGATAATGTGTGAATAAACAATGTGGTGAGAGTGTAAAAATGTAGGGGAGACTATGGCAAAATTTGCCTAGGATTAGAGCACTTAGTGTATTAGGAACTAGGTGACTAATAAGTGTTGTAACAGATTTTGGTTGAGATAGATAGAGGGTAAGTTGGGAGAGATAGGTAATGTATTCTAAATGCATTAGGGGTGTTAGAAATGTCAATAGAAGAGGGAGATATAGAAGAGGAGTGTAATTGCCAAAATCTGTAGCATAATGTAGTAAGGGAAGAAACAATGTGAGTTAGTATAGAAATGTGTAAGGAGTTAAGGAATGAACTAAGGTGTATTAGGAGGTTTAATTAGTGTTATAACATGTGGGAATAAGTGTAGGAACAATGGGGAAGTAATGGGTGAAAGAGAGGACTGAAAACAGAAATAAAAATGCAAATACTGGACCGGACCGACCTTGGGACCGGACTTGCAAGGTCGGTCGAGCTCAGATTTACAAGGACGGGAAAGCTTCTGGAATGGACCGAACTTGCGACCGGACTTGCAAGTTCGGTCGGACCAGAAAATTCTCCCGTCTGTAACCTACTGGAATGGACCGACCTTGCGACCGGACTTGCAAGGTCGGTCGACACAAAATTTTTCCGTCTTGTAAGCTACTAGAATGGACCGACCTTGCGACCGGACTTGCAAGGTCGGTCGGGCAAAAAAAAATTCGTCATGTAACTCACTGGAATGGACCGACCTTGGGACCGGACTTGCAAGGTCGGTCGGCCCTGTAATTTTCCAGCATAATTCCTTACTGACTTCGACCGACCTTGGGACCGACCCTGGGTAAGGTCGGTCGAGTCATACAAAAAAAAATTATTTAAATTAAATAATAATTATATATATATATATGTATACCCACATATATAAATATGTACACGTATGTAAGCATGCCAATCTTAAGTAAGAAAATGAAACTTAAGGTAATGAAAAATAAGTAAGTAATGTGTAGGTGTAAGAAGTATAAGGACATAGTAAGTATGAGTTAAGTTAATGATAGTTAGATTAATCACTCAATTGTATGTATATCATAGGATTTGATTTGTGACACCGAAGGAACGTTGGGATACAAGTACAACGGTGAACGATATGAATTCCGCATGCCCCGTATGCTATCTTGGTTACTCTGATTTGTGTGTTGTGTGCTAATTGATCACCAAATAAGATAAATGCACGAATCGGAGTTAATATGCTTACTTGTGAATATGTAGTGTTGTATGTTGTATATTCCCTTGAATCTTAGTTTGTATAATTCATGAAATGTATGGATGATAATGAATGTGTGTATGGATGATATAATGTATTGTGACCGATTATTATTTATGCTTGGGCTTCTAACTTATTCCTAACAAGCTAACCAATCTAACTTAAATTGGTAATTAAATTGGAATGAGTAGAAGTCCGATATAGTTTCGGCCACGCGTGAGGATGAGGAGACACAAGAGGTTGGATCCGATTCCTGACTCTTAAACTGGTCCGCGGCCCAAATCCCTTAAGTGGGTAGCATCCCAGATTGGTGAGTCAAGTAAATCCCGGAGGTGGGACGGAGTAGTCCCCAGGGCCGGAGGTCCCGACGACTTAACTTGAGTATAAGTAAGTAAGTAAGAATGAGTAAGTAAAGCAATTGAAAGTAAGTAAGTGTAAGTAAGAGAAATGGGTAAAAGAGTAAACAGCATTCCGATTAACCCGGATGCGTAACTTGGCTAATATCGTGAAGGTAAGTATTGTATGCACTATTGTATTGATGCCTTGAATTGTGTAATGTATTGTAAGTGCATGTATGTTGTTTGTAAAGCATGTATGTATGAAATTAATGAACCTCATGTTTAGTGGACGTCAAATAGTCGGCGTGCCCTAGCTAGCACGCGGTATATGCGGAGTTCATGCGCAGCTTTTGCTGAGCCCCTAGGGGGCGATGTTTTTACTACACGCAGGTACAAGAGAAGGATGAAGGCCGTGAAGTGTTGAAGCTTGTCTCTTTTTATTTCTTTTGATTGCAAACGATGAATTGATGAATGGTGTACTAAGTAGTACACGGCTGTAGCTTTTTGATTAGCCGGTGTACCATGGGGTACACCTTTTTGGGTATAGAAAGGATGGTGAATTGGTATAGATGAGTAGCCGGTAGAAACTCATTACTTTTGGTAGATTGGAAGGGAAATGTAATTGAAAGTATTTTAAATACTCGGTGATCCAAGAATTGTAAGTATGGCATATTTCGGTAATGGTAAGCAATGTTTAGTAGCTCGGTATATTATGTTCATCAGACCGCGACTGTAAGTAGAATGAGCCTAGCTAGCCGTATGGGCGGTTAGCGGCGTTGTATCACCCGCCGTAGTAAGTAGTATTTCCGCTGCGAGTAACTCTGGGTTATGGGATGATTGGATGGTAAGCATAGGATTAACGGTTGGGGTGTTACAAAAAGTGGTATCAGAGCGTAGTTACGCTCTGATGTCCATAGTTACCGAGCATAGGGGATTACCGAGTTAGGATTTCAACCGTCTTAAGACGGATACTTAGAAACCTAACTAGGAACTACCGTTGTTAACAACGGATACCCTTGACGTTCTTAAGAACGATACCTTGCTTAAATACCAAGACCTTTGAGTCATATCTTGCGGAGCCTAATGTAACTGTTAAATATTCAGATGTCAGGAAGAGGTCCAGGTCGCAGAGGGACCAATGACTGACCGGGCAAGCAGACGATAGCTGAAATTGTCGCTGCCACGGTAGCACAGATGCTACCACAAGTAATCCAAGCTATGCAGCAGAATCAACAAAACCAGCAGACTCGAGCGGGGCCAATCCCTCCCCCTCCACCCAGAGAAGCTAACTGGGTAAAAGCTGTAGCGGAACTCCGCCCTCCTTGCTTTAGGGGCGAGAGTGATCCGGCTAAGCTAGAAGCCTATATCTCCGAGATGGAGACGGCGTTCGAAACCCTCGAAGCTCCTGCTGGAGTTCGAGTTAGAGTAGCAGCCTACTACTTGAAAGACATAGCCATGGACTGGTGGAAACTAATCAAGCATGAGCACGTCAACGACCCCACATTCGATTGGGAGTCCTTTGCATCACTCCTCCGATCCAAGTACTATCCGGAACATGTAAAGACTAAGAAAAGGCTAGAGCTGGATGCCTTGAAGATGACAGACAAGATGTCTGTCGATGAGTACTATAGAACCTTCACCTCCATTCTCCGTCTTCTCCCTGATCTAGGATACACCGGCCAAGTGTTGGTCGATCACTTTTATGGCGGTCTGAGCCATCGCCTTCGGTACGGTATGGGCTACACTAGATTTACCTCCCTTCAGGAGTGTTACCACGCGGCCTCTCGCGTTGAGATCACTTGCCAATTAAGGGACGAAGAAACCGCGCTGAAGCGCAAAGCCAATAATAAGAACACCAATGGCGAGGAGCAGAACCAGGGTAAAGGCTGGAAAAAGAAGAAAGGGAATTTCTTTCAACAATCTCAGAAGAAATTCCCAAGTGAGAGCAGTGCCCATGCTGAGCAGGGCAAACCAGTTGAGCTTCTTCAACTTGGTTCATCTGCACCGGTGGCCGCAAAGCCACTGAGATCACACCCACCTAAGGGTTCTGGCTCCGGTTTCACCAAAACCTTCTCCGATGGCCGCACCTATGTGTGTAGAAAGTGCAACCAGGACCATCCCGACAAAGACTGCTATGGGAGAGAAATCAAGTGCTACAACTGTCAGAAACCAAGACACACAGCCAACAGATGCCCAGAGAATTCTAAGTCAAAGGGGAACTTCCAAAGCAATAAGCAAAGGGAAGGCAAGGAGGTTGCATCTGGCGATGCACCGACCCAGCAGGCACCACAAGGACAGGGATCCCGGGGTCCTCAGAGGGGTGCGCCTCAGAGGCAGCCGGTCCTTCATGTGATTGACCGTGATGGGTCCGGTTCTAAATCTGGCCCAGGTTGTGGACTCGGTACCGAAGGTAACCTGAGCATCCTCACCGAAGCACAAGCCGGCAGAAGCGGCACCATCTTAACGGGAACCTTCCCAGTGAACGGCATTGATGCCAATGTGTTATTCGACTCCGGCGCCTCTCACACTTTCGTATCACCATCTTTCGTGAAGAGGTTGAAGCTAGATGCGGATGAGCTACCGAATTTTGTGGTTACTCTCCCATCAAAGGAGCGAGTAAAGTGCACCAGATATTATCAATCAGCCACCATCGAAATCAAAAATGAAACATTTCCCATTTCCTTCATCGAATTCAATGGATTGGGATTCGACTTAATCATCGGAATGAATTGATTGGAGCGGCACAAGGGTAGGATCCTCTGCGCCGAGCATCGATTGCTGCTCAAGAGTCCTTCTGGGGTTACTGTATCTTACCGCCAGAGACCGAGAGAGCCTTCGACCACACTCATATCTACTATGGCTATGTACCGGGAGCTCAGAAAGGGCCAAGAAGTATATATGTGTTATGTACAAGACCTGGAGAGAGATCCAGCGTTCAGTGAGGATGTACTGATTGTATCCGAATTTCCCGACATATTCCCTAAGGAGCTACCCGGCATGCCACCTCAGAGAGCAGTGGAATTTGAAATTGATCTTTTGCCAGGTACCGGCCCCATTGCTAGGGCACCGTACCGCATGGCACCTGCTGAAATGACAGAGCTGAAAGAACAGTTGCGAGACCTACTTGACAAAGGGTTTATACGCCCGAGCGTATCACCCTGGGGAGCACCGGTTCTCTTCGTGAAGAAGAAGGACGGTAGCCTCCGACTTTGCATTGACTACCGCGAGCTGAATGCGGTCACAGTCAAGAATAAATACCCATTGCCACGCATCGACGACCTATTCGATCAGCTGAAAGGAGCATCGGTCTTCTCCAAGATTGACCTCCATTCTGGATATCATCAAATTGCAATCAAAGAGCAAGACATTGAGAAAACGGCATTCCGTACCAGATATGGCCACTATGAATTCACGGTGATGCCATTCGGTTTGTCAAATGCACCAGCTAAATTCATGGACCTCATGAATCGACTATTCAGTGAGCAGTTGGACACTTCAGTGGTTGTCTTCATCGACGACATACTTGTATACTCCAAATCAGCAGAGGAACATGAAACTCATTTGAGGAAAGTGCTTGAGACACTGCGCGAGAACCAGCTGTATGCGAAGTTCTCCAAATGCGAGTTTTGGCTTGATCAGGTATCATTCCTTGGACATGTCATCTCGAGCGCAGGTATCTCAGTTGACCCTTCTAAGATAGAAGTTGTACGATCATGGCCTAGACCTAAGACTGTTACCGACATTCGGAGCTTTCTTGGTCTAGCCGGTTACTACCGAAGATTCGTAAAGGACTTCTCGAAAGTCGCTAAGCCCATGACTACACTGATGAAGAAAGATGCACCGTTTGTGTGGACACACGAGTGCGAATTATCATTTCAGAGCCTTAAGGACTCATTGACCTCAGCGCCCATCCTTACTCTTCCAGAGGGCACAGAGGATTTGAGGTATATTGTGATTCATCAGGCAAAGGTATGGGATGCGTACTCATGCAGCATGGCAAGGTTGTAGCTTATGCCTCCCGCCAGCTGAAAAAGCATGAGGAGAATTACCCGACTCATGACTTAGAGTTAGGAGCCATTGTCTTCACCTTGAAGATATGGCGACACTATCTCTATGGGGTAAGCATCACCATCTACTCCGACCACAAGAGCTTACAGTATGTATTCACACAGAAAGAACTGAACTTGAGACAGAAGATGGATGGAATTTCTTTCAGATTACGACATCGACTTGCAGTATAAGGAAGGGAAGGCAAACATCGTAGCCGACGCCCTGAGTTGTCGAGCACACTCGCTCCATTCGCTACTCGCTTCTTCTAGCTTGGTTGACGAGGTGCGAGACGCTCAGTTGAGCGACCCTTACCTAACCGAAATCAGACAAAAGATTGAGAATGGTACATTTGAGAAGAAAAAGTATGACTTCAAGCTACACGAAGATGGTTTGATTCGGTTGAATGGCAGGCTATGCGTCCCCCGAAGCAATGCTGAGCTAAGGGATCGCATCCTGCGAGAGTCACACAGTTCCACATTGTCAGTCCATCCAGGAGCCTCCAAGATGTACAAAGACATGAAGAGGTACTTCTGGTGGTCAGGAATGAAGTCAGATGTGATAGAATTTGTATTGAGATGCCTAACATGTCAGAAGGTGAAATTTGAACATCGTAGACCGGGCGGAATGGTACAATCGATGCCAGTTTCGGAGTGGAAATTTCATGATATCTCCATGGATTTTGTTGTAGGACTCCCACCTGCCAGGGGAGGACTCAACATGATCTGGGTTGTAGTCGATCGCCTGACCAAGGTTGCCAGATTCATACTGATGAAGGACACCTGGAAGGTAGTGAAGCTAGCTGAGCTATTCGACAAGGAGATTATCAGACATCACGAAGTCCCGAAGACTATAGTATCTGACCGTGACACCAGATTTCTTTCGAGATACTGGAGAGCTACACGGGAAGCGTTGGGTACAGAATTGAAATTGAGTACCGCCTTCCATCCTCAGACCGACTGAAATACCCCAAACCTTAATGCGTTAATTAATAATGTAATTATAATTTTCTAAGGCTAATTAAGTCCTTAAGATCATTGGTGAAGAAATGAAAACCAAAAAGAAAAAGAAATGCGTAAAAATCCAAAACGTGAAAATACGTATTAATTATTTTAGGAGGTACATAACCTTCATTAGGGCTATAAATATATTTTTATACCTTAATTACACATTAGGAACATGTGGGAAAAATCCCGGAAGGAAACGGATCCAAACAATGCATTTAAACGCTAACGGAGTCTTAGAGCGCGTTTTTTCGAGGAAACCCGAAAACGTGACTTTAAACAGTCAAACGACCCCGTAAAAATTATAGTTGATCATATAACTATAAACAAACATAAATGGGAGAATAATAACCATTAAAATTAAATAGACAAGAAAATTCCGGAAAACGGGCCCGGTTAGTGAATAGTGCTAAAACCGGGTAAATAAACGAGCGTTTTCTGTAAAAAACGAAAAACGCTCCAGCTGATATATATAAAGGGGGCCGGTTTTGACTAGTCAAAATCCTCCCCTCACACACAATAAAATAGAAAGAAAGAAAGGAAAAGAAAGAAGGAAAGAAAAGTAAAAAAAAATACACTTTATCTTCTCTCTCCTCCTTATTCTACTTTTCCCTCTTCTCTCTCCTTCATTTCCTCTTTTCCATCGTGAGCCCCTTCCTCCTTCTCCTACCTCCAGCGATTTTGAGCTGTAACAAGAGCTCCCATGGCTAGCTCACTTCCTCTTCATGCCCAAGCCCATTTAAGCTCCGAATCGAAAATAAATTACATATTTGAACTCCTCTCATCATCCTCTACATTTCTCTCTTTTCAAAATCCGAAAATGATAAACTTCATCTCCATGGGTTTTTCCCATTTGAAGAGAAAATGGCATCAATGGGTAGCTTGGAGCCTCCTCTTCCTCCTAAGGTAAAAATCCTCAAGAAAAAGTCATTCTCTCTCCACTTTCCATGGTGGGTTTTGCTCTCTTGCTCACCTTGTTTTCCTCTTGTTTTGGAGCCTTGTCTCAACTCTCTAAATGGTGGAGTAAATGCCCTCTTGATTCAAGGGTGAAAATCCCTCTTAAAAGCTTCAAAAGGTAAACCCTAATTCTAGCCCTTTGATTTAATTGAGTTTCTAAGGGTTTAGATAATTAATTGTGGGTGTTTTGTGTTCTTGGAATGTTGGGATGGAGTTTGGAAACTCCATACCCTCTTAAATGATTTTGGAGAAGATGGGGAGCAAGAGATGAATTAAGGAGACTTGTGAAATTAAGGTAAGGAGTTCACCTTAAACCTTGTTCTAAATTGTTTAAGTGTTTGGGATGGGTAAACAAATTAATGAACCCAAAATTATGGATTGAAATATATGTTGGAATGTGTTTAGTTGGTTTTGGAGGAATTGTAATGTGCTGTTAGGACCCTTCAAGGGTGTGGCTAGACTAGGAATGAAATTGGTGAGATTTGATGATTGGGAGTATGTAGATTTATGGGGAGGTCATGGCAAAATTTCGGTAGAAATGTAGAAGTTTGGATGGTGATGTGAGCTGGAAGGGTTTAACTGTTTAACTAGGTGTTGTTGGGAATTGATTTGAGTTAGTAGACCACTTGGGGAATGCTTGTTTAAGTACAGAAGGTTTGTGCAAAAATCTGTAGCAAAAGATATTGTTTAAGTGCCTTAGGAGTTTTGGAAACAAAGAGGATTTAAGACTTTAAGAATGAGGCATGAATCTAGGTAAGAGAAGTGCATTGTCTTAGAGGATTTGGAATGGTCAAATGGAGTAGAACAAATGCAAATTACCAAGAGGTGAAAATCTGTAGCACAAGTGTGCATAAGTGTAACAGAGAATGGAAAAATTAAGAATGGGAGCAAGAAATTTGAGTAAGGAATGGACCTATGTTTTGAAGTGGCTTAGTGCATGTTTTAGTGTGTTTAAACATGTAGGAAACATGTGGAAAGTTTAGGAAATGATTAGAGGTGAATTAGGGGTTGAAAACTGCTCAAAAACTGTAAATTTTGACAGTTCCAGAGGTGGTCCGGGTTGCAAACCCGTTTGCAAACCCGGACGATAGCAAAAACATGGCAGAAGACTATCCCAGGGGGGTGGTCCGGGTTTGAAACCAGGACACAAACCCGGACCACATGAAAAATTGTCCAGAAACTGCAATCCATGGTTGGTCCGGGTTTGTAACCCCGGACACAAACCCGGACCATCATAAAAATGTGTCAGAATGTGTTTTAAAGTGTTGTTATGGGGAAGTGAATGGTAATGGTTTTAGATGTTGACTAGGCCTTGTTTGGTGAGTTTTAAAGGCCTTAGAAGGTGTAAACAAGTGTTAGGTTGGATGTGAGAAAATTGTGAGTTTAAGTACACAAAGTTAAAAACCGAAACAACGGGATAACGGGTTAAGTACGGGAGTATAGTGTTACATACTGTAATGCTTCGATGTTAATGAAAACATTTGAATGTTATCAGTTGAACAAGTGTGAACCAAGGAACGGGAGATCACCCGGTAAAGATAAACCCATGGTGTAAGGTATGGTTTTCTTGCAACCTGTGTCCTACCGGATTACACCGGCTTGTATGCCAATGTGTTTTTCTGTGTGTTTGCCACCTTGCAAGATAAAGCATGAAATGAGTTTACAGTAATTCATTATTGTGGCGTAATTAATTCCGATACCGCTTAACCTTAGTTATGTGTTAAATAATAGTTAACCGACTTTAGGTTCACATAAGAGATCGGTATTCGGAATAAACGTCCCCACCACGGGAACGTTCTAACTACGGTTATCCGTGCGTTAGTGTATGTTGTGATTAAAGTGTGATGTATGTGACTTGTTTACTATGTTGTTGTTGTTGGATACTGTTATCCGTGTTGGAAATGGGATATGATTTCCCTTATGTGTCTAACCGAATTAGTAACACTATGTAATGTATGTATGTGATAAGTTCCATAAGGGAACCCTTAACTAATAAGTATATGTTATGTATGGAGAGGAATCC
Source organism: Limonium bicolor (assembly GCA_023374045.1). Taxonomy (NCBI): domain Eukaryota; kingdom Viridiplantae; phylum Streptophyta; class Magnoliopsida; order Caryophyllales; family Plumbaginaceae; genus Limonium; species Limonium bicolor. The sequence goes on along the minus strand of CM041776.1, from coordinate 339,294,973 downwards.
GGTCGTTCCGGTCGCGCGTATTGTTTGGGAGTTAATATATATATATGTGAATTAACTCCCATCCTGTTATGTTAAGGGTTGACTTCCTTCATTGGATTTCGACCTCCCATTAGCTTAGCCAAAGCTTACCTACCCAACTTCCAATCGGGTAGGGGGAAATCATGTTTAATGTTGGTAGGGTGTCGATGCCTAAGTTCGCTTCGACTCCCTCTTTGTTATGTTACGGTTGTGGTTCCTCCTTGAACTACAACCTCCCACAAGCTTAACCAAGGCTTACCTAACTCATCTATTGGAGCTAGGGGGAAATTATGTATGTTGTGATCGGTCCTATATGAGGCCGCCACTCAAGTAAAGGAAATGTATGTATGTTGTGCTCGGGCTTATATCACCCCGGCATTCCCTAAGTAAAGTTATATCCTCTCAGAGGAGAGAAATTAAGTTGTGTATGTTATAAAGTGAAGTGTGTTGCTATTGAGTGTGTGTGCTAATTTGTGTTTGTGCCCTATTAGTGGATGTTTGCTTATAAGCATGATATGTGTGAGTTTGTGCATGTTTGAAATAAAATCAACCGCATGCTAAGACGACAAATAGTTGTGCGTGGCCCGGTAGCATGCGGGCTGCGGGATTACCATACCAGCAAAGGTGCTGACCCCCTTTGGGGGCCCCCATACATTTCAGGTATTATGGAGCTGGCAGCCGTTCGAGAGTGGGACGGGGTTGTTAGTTGTATACGGGCAGTTCATTTAAATGCTTATGTATTGTAGGAGTAGTAAGACCGAAATTGTTGTCGGCATTAGCTTGTTAATACTCGGTACAGTTGTAATGTAAGTGTATAAAGAATGTTGGACGTGGAACGGGATTAATGTGTAGTGCTCGGGAGTTAGTCCATCAGACCGATACGATGTATGTATGTTAGCCTTGTTAGCCACGTGGGTGGCTAACGGCATGTAACACCAAGGAGTTAAGTTATGTTATGAGTTATGAATTCCGCTGCGATATGATATTAAGTGTGTTGTTAGTAGTTGGGGTGTTACAAAAAGTGGTATCAGAGCGAAGTATCGCTCTGATGACTGAAATACCGAGCTTAGGAAGTACCGAGTTAAGAGTTAGTACTTTGGGTTAAGGGTTGAGTGATAGCGTGAGAAGTACGCTAGTTAGGGAACACCAGTGTGTACTGGATACCTACAGTATCCATCCCGCCCTCCACAAACCCTTTTTATAACTCGGGAAAGAATGCCAGAGAGATGAGAGTCATCTCTTACTCGGGAAAACCCGATCTGGCAGTTGATTTACCCCTGTAAGTACGGAGGACCTGTCATACGGTAGATCCCGAAAGGTGAATCCCGAAGACGGTCTCCATTTTAACAATATTAACCGCTCTTGTTAGCGAAAAGTGAAGAATCTTATGCACAAGAGAATGGAATTTCCAGCACCCTGGGTCGACATGCGAAGCAGTCGAGGACACCAGCTTGCAAGCACTAACGTGCAACAGGAGAAGTGAAGTAAGAAACCCGAGACGAGTGTCTACGGGCTACAATGTTAACTAACACCAACGGTATACCAACCGATTAAGGAACTACAATATGAGGAGGATGCAATACTAAGAAAAGGGGTCTCCCAGTGGGAAACACCCTAGTTAATGGTTACATGTGAAGACAGTAAGAGTACCCAGAGAATTGTGAAGGACTGTAATATAAGAAAGGGCCAGCAAGGCCACGGATGTTAGTGAGATGAAAACAATACCGCAACCAGTGTGTATTGAACCGAAAACCAGTCAGCATGGCGCACTTGCCATGGCAAGTGCTGCTAGAACAAGTGGTGGGGAGATTTTAACAACTACCAGTATTTAGTAAAGTACCATGAATTAAGTGAGATCATCATAACTGAGGAAGGGCTTAGCAGCCTGACCTCTGTAATTGGAAATACACCAGTCAGCAAGAAGCTAGACATGGATAAGGCTTGAAACTGTGTGAAACCAGGAGAAATTTTCTTTCAACTTAAATTCATTTTCAAAACCGTTTTCAAAACCAAATTTCTTTCAAACCCATCTATTTTAATTCTTCTTCTTTTAAAACCAACCAGAAGACCTACACCGGCCTCAGTGCCACATGGTAGGTAAGTTACCCAGTTACTTTTAAATAACCGGATGGAAACCGGTAAACCCAAGGGTAACAACCCGAGGGAATGGAGTGAGTTCATAATAATACAACAGTGGATACACTTCCTTGATTAAGTTCGGGAAGCATGGAATGCATATTATCATAGGATAATATAAGAGGAGTTGACAACAGAATACTTCACCTAGGCGTGTGACGGACACTACGAGTACCAACTGTAATGTGGGACGACCGCACTCCGATAGGAGCTTGTGGGCCTGACAAACCTTCTTATGGGGTAGTCGGGTAAGTAGCAATGTATCAGCAGGATACCCCACGTATGTATATGAGTGGAGTCTAGAACACGGGAAGTAGTCGACTCCATACTACGGTCCGAAGTAAAAGTCAAGCAAGAGCAATGGATTACACCAAGTATGGTTGAAGTAAAGGAAACCAGTCAAGTTAAGAAGACTAAAGGAATTAGTAAGTTTATTTTAAGGAAATGTTTAAAGGTGAACTAGTGCGAAGTGCACTGGTTAGTAAGTAAAGACATAGCATATGTCTTAAGATCTGGATGGATGAACAAAATAGCTGGAGTAAGTACCCAGCCTACATATGGTGAGGCAGATGCCTACTATGGATACGTTAATGTGCAAGGATCGGGATGAGACTCCCGAGATGATCACTAGGGATAAGAATCTCACTAAGGAGAATATTCAACCCAACAAAGAATGCAGGGCGAAGTAAAAAACATACCAGTAAATGCAAGCCAGATGTAATGCAGAACCCAGCGACACCCAGGAGTTATCCTTAAAAAGGGTATTTGGGTCAACATTGGTTGAACGACTAACGTGACAGAACGCAAGGGTCGAAACTAACACCCAGTTTAAGCGTAAGGCGTCAGGAGGAAGTCTGACATCCTTGAAGGAGCATCCCATGAAAGGAACAACGACCTTGTCATGGAGCTCAATGCAACCTATAAGTCATGTAATTATGCAGAGAAGTAAATATGCGTGAACAGCCTACAATGAGCAGAGCTCGAGGCAATAGAGCTTATAAGCCACAAGTAAAATGTGTTAAGTAAATTCTATTGATTACGGAAGTTTATGTTATATAGGTAAGTAAGCGGATAACGAACCACTGCTTTAAGAGTGGGGATACCTCGTGATATGTGAGACCGCAACAGCGGTAGTTATGTGAACCAAGTTTGAGAGATATGTTAGGAACGGACTATGAGGTTGTTACCTAAGAGTAATTGAATGAGTATTATACGCATAGAAGCGTTTATACCAGTGGTGGAGACCACAAAGGCAATAAGTCAAATAGCAACCACCATAGGTGTGGGATGCTAAATGTGTAATGAACAACGCTCAAGGAGCACAAAGACTCGAAGAATAGCGTATTCAGCAACCAGCTAAATAAATGGCGAAACACAGTGGAATGGTGGAAGCTAATATAATGACGGATGCGGTGTAAGCTAATGTTATACAATGAGTGAAAGCACGGACCGCAGCAAGCGACCGTTGCATAAGTATTGTTAAATAATAATGTGGCAATAAGACCAGTTATGAGTGAAACTCAATGGACATACAAGCAAGTGATGAAACGCAGACTGGACAATGATCCAGTAGTTAGTACTATGTGATAAAGAACTCAGTGTGAATTCCTATTGCAATCGCATAAGAGACTTACTGTCAAGAGTTTACGCCTCTGCACTCTGTATGACTGAGTGTTTTGGTATTGCGCTTGCGCGGTAATGATCAAGTGAGATAGCTAGGAAGTCTGAAAATGTTAAATGTAATGGAAGAACAGACTTATGATGTATAAAACCGATGCATAAGATAAGCACGGTCGTACCAATCAAAGGGTACTTGGTTGGCGTAAGTGACTGCAGTAACACGATTATTAAACATCGGTATGGAATATACCTCAAGTGTTGGGAATAACCAACAGAGTACTACACAATAGGCAGTAGCTCAAACGTAACCGACAGTAAGTCGGAAGAAATTAAGCAAATCATTGTGGAATACAGTAAGTTATCATGGAAAGGAGTAGAAGTTTGTAACTCACCGAGTCGCTCACGGTAAGTGGAACCACGCGTCGGCTGAGAAACCGTTATTACCAAGTAAAGGTGATAATCGAGGATGTACAATACAGTACGAATAATGTATGGGGCAAACTAAGCTCTAAATTATTAAGAGTTGCGCAGCAGAGACTAATGAGCCAGCGATTCAAATGTTAAATGTGTAGTGAACATGAGTGGTGGCTAATTATTAACGCCTATAGTCTCACAGGCCAGAATCGAAACCAGTTAAGAGTTAAAATAAACTCTAGTGAGAATTCTTGGTTAGGGACTAAACCGCCAACATGGCTAAGATCCTGAAACCAGAACACAGTGTATATAAAAACCGCGTGGAGTTAAAACACTTCACGACGGTAGGACGTTATAACCAGTGATTAAGTGATTGATTACGTGGGCGTAATCCCTTTTAAGGGGGGTAGAGCGCAGAACCACTTGGTGTGTTTTACCGTACAAGTGTACGTGAACTATGGTGTGCATAGCACAAAAATTTGTTTTGATGATTGGTGTGTGTGTTACATAAACATACACATTCATTCATGGTTAATTGTGGTAATTACGCACAGAAATGCGAATACCCTTGTGATAAGTGTTTTATGGTGTTAACGGATGTGTGTGAAATTATAAGTATAAGGGAGTAGAAAAACTCCCGGGAGCAAAAACCCCGACAGTATATGTTCATATAATACTAAATGTAAAACCGTATATTGTAATTTGATAAAAGTATATATATACAGTATTGTGATTCATGAGGATGTATGAAACCGATAAAACCTAGTAAGAATTAAATTCCCTAGGTAACTTGATTTAAAATAAATCTGGAAGATGATTGATGGACATAGTTCCACCCTTGGAGATGTATGATTATGACTAGAAGGATTAAAAGATAGAAAATGGGAATGAATGTTATCTGTTGTTTGAAAATGAAGTGGGAGGTGAAACTTGATTATCATGAGATCAAGGGAAGCCGAACACAAATTGGGGTGGAAAGATAGTTCAACTCTGATGCTGATCACATTAGGGTTGGATGATTCTTGAAACTCCCTATAAGTGGTCATAAATAATCACATCAAGAATAAGATGCAGTTAACAATAATTGGACTTGGAGTTGTATGGAGCTTTTAAAAGAATTTTAAATTGGGTTTCAAATTTGCAATTGGTATTTTCTAGACTTCAATAAATATTTTAAGATTCTTAGGTGGTATTTTCAAAGGAAGGACTACCTTTATGTGACCTCGTAGAGGATTTTCAACTTGTATCCTTCCAATAAAGGATTTCATTATACTTAACCTCATAGAGGGTACTTTCCTACTACTTGCTCACGAGCTGAGGACGTACGAGCCTTTGTCTTCGGACCGGTGACATGAGAAGTATACTTTAAAGATGTATGCAATTGTTTTGATCTCCCAAAGGAACGGGGACCAGAGTGTCCATCGCGACCGGTTCTGCGGGATCACAGTGTATATGTACTCTACATGGGTCTCGAACTCATGAAGAGATGGAAAAGGAATTTCTGGTTGATATACATGCTATGACATGTTGTGTGGTATGTGTGTAGTAATTATTATTTTGGACCTTGAGTCCTAATGTGACTGAATTCCAAAGGTGTTATGTTACCTAGACCATGTGTCTAAAGTTGTTATGTTATCAAGACCTAAGAGTCTAAATGTTGTTATGTTACCCAGACCTAAGAGTCTAAGGGTTGTTATGTATGTACAATGTTGTTAAGGTACCCGGACCATTAAGTCCGAGGCTACTAAGTAAGTATTATGTTATGTATGGATGTGTATATGTACCCGGACCGTTAAGTCCGAGAGGTGTGATGTAAAGTATGTTGTTATGGAAGTTCTATGTTACAAGTAATCCCTGTGTTCTAATTCAAATGATGCTAGGGAAGTGTGAACTTCGAGGACGAAGTTCTTTTAAGGGGGGTAGATTGAAATACCCCAAACCTTAATGCGTTAATTAATAATGTAATTATAATTTTCTAAGGCTAATTAAGTCCTTAAGATCATTGGTGAAGAAATGAAAACCAAAAAGAAAAAGGAAATGCGTAAAAATCACAAAACGTGAAAATACGTATTTAATTATTTTAGGAGGTACATAACCTTCATTAGGGCTATAAATATATTTTTATACCTTAATTACACATTAGGAACGTGTGGGAAAAATCCCAAGGAACGGATCCAAACAATGCGTTTAAACGCTAACGGATCTTAGAGCGCGTTTTTCGAGAAAACCCGAAAACGTGACTTTAAACAGTCAAACGACCCCGTAAAATTATAGTTGATCATATAACTATAAACAAACATAAATGGGAGAATAATAACCATTAAAATTAAATAGACAAGAAAATTCCGGAAAACGGGCCCGGTTAGTGAATAGTGCTAAAACCGGGTAATAAACGAGCGTTTTCTGTAAAAAAACGAAAAACGCTCCAGCTGATATATATAAAGGGGGCCGGTTTTGACTAGTCAAAATCCTCCCCTCACACACAAAAAATAGAAAGAAAGAAAGGAAAAGAAAGAAGAAAGAAAAAAAAAAATACACTTTATCTTCTCTCTCCTCCTTATTCTACTTTTCCCTCTTCTCTCTCCTTCATTTCCTCTTTTCCATCGTGAGCCCCTTCCTCCTTCTCCTACCTCCAGCGATTTTGAGCTGTAACAAGAGCTCCCATAGCTAGCTCACTTCCTCTTCATGCCCAAGCCCCATTTAAGCTCCGAATCGAAAATAAATTACATATTTGAACTCCTCTCATCATCCTCTATATTTCTCTCTTTTCAAAATCCAAAAATGATAAACTTCATCTCCATGGGTTTTTCCCATTTGAAGAGAAAATGGCATCAATGGGTAGCTTGGAGCCTCCTCTTCCTCCTAAGGTAAAAATCCTCAAGAAAAAGTCATTCTCTCTCCACTTTCCATGGTGGCCGGTTTTGCTCTCTTGCTCACCTTGTTTTCCTCTTGTTTTGGAGCCTTGTCTCAACTCTCTAAATGGTGGAGTAAATGCCCTCTTGATTCAAGGGTGAAAATCCCTCTTAAAAGCTTCAAAAGGTAAACCCTAATTCTAGCCCTTTGATTTAATTGAGTTTCTAAGGGTTTAGATAATTAATTGTGGGTGTTTTGTGTTCTTGGAATGTTGGGATGGAGTTTGGAAACTCCATACCCTCTTAAATGATTTTGGAGAAGATGGGGAGCAAGAGATGAATTAAGGAGACTTGTGAAATTAAGGTAAGGAGTTCACCTTAAACCTTGTTCTAAATTGTTTAAGTGTTTGGGATGGGTAAACAAATTAATGAACCCAAAATTATGGATTGAAATATATGTTGGAATGTGTTTAGTTGGTTTGGAGGAATTGTAATGTGCTGTTAGGACCCTTCAAGGGTGTGGCTAGACTAGGAATGAAATTGGTGAGATTTGATGATTGGGAGTATGTAGATTTATGGGGAGGTCATGGCAAAATTTCGGTAGAAATGTAGAAGTTTGGATGGTGATGTGAGCTGGAAGGGTTTAACTGTTTAACTAGGTGTTGTTGGGAATTGATTTGAGTTAGTAGACCACTTGGGGAATGCTTGTTTAAGTACAGAAGGTTTGTGCAAAAATCTGTAGCAAAAGATATTGTTTAAGTGCCTTAGGAGTTTTGGAAACAAAGAGGATTTAAGACTTTAAGAATGAGGCATGAATCTAGGTAAGAGAAGTGCATTGTCTTAGAGGATTTGGAATGGTCAAATGGAGTAGAACAAATGCAAATTACCAAGAGGTGAAAATCTGTAGCACAAGTGTGCATAAGTGTAACAGAGAATGGAAAAATTAAGAATGGGAGCAAGAAATTTGAGTAAGGAATGGACCTATGTTTTGAAGTGGCTTAGTGCATGTTTTAGTGTGTTTAAACATGTAGGAAACATGTGGAAAGTTTAGGAAATGATTAGAGGTGAATTAGGGGTTGAAAACTGCTCAAAAACTGTAAATTTTGACAGTTCCAGAGGTGGTCCGGGTTGCAAACCCGTTTGCAAACCCGGACGATAGCAAAAACATGGCAGAAGACTATCCCAGGGGGGTGGTCCGGGTTTGAAACCAGGACACAAACCCGGACCACATGAAAATTATCCAGAAACTGCAATCCATGGTTGGTCCGGGTTTGTAACCCCGGACACAAACCCGGACCATCATAAAAATGTGTCAGAATGTGTTTTAAAGTGTTGTTATGATGGGGAAGTGAATGGTAATGGTTTTAGATGTTGACTAGGCCTTGTTTGGTGAGTTTTAAAGGCCTTAGAAGGTGTAAACAAGTGTTAGGTTGGATGTGAGAAAATTGTGAGTTTAAGTACACAAAGTTAAAAACCGAAACAACGGGATAACAGGTTAAGTACGGGAGTAGTGTTACATACTGTAATGCTTCGATGTTAATGAAAACATTTGAATGTTATCAGTTGAACAAGTGTGAACCAAGGAACGGGAGATCACCCGGTAAAGATAAACCCATGGTGTAAGGTATGGTTTTCTTGCAACCTGTGTCCTACCGGATTACACCGGCTTGTATGCCAATGTGTTTTTCTGTGTGTTTGCCACCTTGCAAGATAAAGCATGAAATGAGTTTACAGTAATTCATTATTGTGGCGTAATTAATTCCGATACCGCTTAACCTTAGTTATGTGTTAAATAATAGTTAACCGACTTAGGTTCACATAAGAGATCGGTATTCGGAATAAACGTCCCCACCACGGGAACGTTCTAACTACGGTATCCGTGCGTTAGTGTATGTTGTGATTAAAGTGTGATGTATGTGACTTGTTTACTATGTTGTTGTTGTTGGATACTGTTATCCGTGTTATGAAATGGGATATGATTTCCCTTATGTGTCTAACCGAATTAGTAACACTATGTAATGTATGTATGTGATAAGTTCCATAAGGGAACCCTTAACTAATAAGTATATGTTATGTATGGAGAGGAATCCGGTCGTTCCGGTCGCGCGTATTGTTTGGGAGTTATATATATATATGTGAATTAACTCCCATCCTGTTATGTTAAGGGTTGACTTCCTTCATTGGATTTCACCTCCCATTAGCTTAGCCAAAGCTTACCTACCCAACTTCCAATCGGGTAGGGGGAAATCATGTTTAATGTTGGTAGGGTGTCGATGCCTAAGTTCGCTTCGACTCCCTCTTTGTTATGTTACGGTTGTGGTTCCTCCTTGAACTACAACCTCCCACAAGCTTAACCAAGGCTTACCTAACTCATCATTATTGGAGCTAGGGGGAAATTATGTATGTTGTGATCGGTCCTATATGAGGCCGCCACTCAGTAAAGAAATGTATGTATTTGCTCGGGCTTATATCACCCCGGCATTCCCTAAGTAAAGTTATCCTCTCAGAGGAGAGAAATTAAGTTTGTATGTTATAAAGTGAAGTGTGTTGCTATTGAGTGTGTGTGCTAATTTGTGTTTGTGCCCTATTAGTGGATGTTTGCTTATAAGCATGATATGTGTGAGTTTGTGCATGTTTGAAATAAAATCAACCGCATGCTAAGACGACAAATAGTTGTGCGTGGCCCGGTAGCATGCGGGCTGCGGGATTACCATACCAGCAAAGGTGCTGACCCCCTTTGGGGGCCCCCATACATTTCAGGTATTATGGAGCTGGCAGCCGTTCGAGAGTGGGACGGGGTTGTTAGTTGTATACGGGCAGTTCATTTAAATGCTTATGTATTGTAGGAGTAGTAAGACCGAAATTGTTGTCGGCATTAGCTTGTTAATACTCGGTACAGTTGTAATGTAAGTGTATAAAGAATGTTGGACGTGGAACGGGATTAATGTGTAGTCGCTCGGGAGTTAGTCCATCAGACCGATACGATGTATGTATGTTAGCCTTGTTAGCCACGTGGGTGGCTAACGGCGTGTAACACCAAGGAGTTAAGTTATGTTGTGAGTTATGAATTCCGCTGCGATATGATATTAAGTGTGTTGTTAGTAGTTGGGGTGTTACAAAAAGTGGTATCAGAGCGAAGTATCGCTCTGATGACTGAAATACCGAGCTTAGGAAGTACCGAGTTAAGAGTTAGTACTTTGGGTTAAGGGTTGAGTGATAGCGTGAGAAGTACGCTAGTTAGGGAACACCAGTGTGTACTGGATACCTACAGTATCCATCCCGCCCTCCACAAACCCTATTTTTTAACTCGGGAAAGAATGCCAGAGAGATGAGAGTCATCTCTTACTCGGGAAAACCCGATCTGGCAGTTGATATTTACCCCTGTAAGTACGGAGGACCTGTCATACGGTAGATCCCGAAAGGTGAGATCCCGAAGACGGTCTCCATTTTAACAATATTAACCGCTCTTGTTAGCGAAAAGTGAAGAATCTTATGCACAAGAGAATGGAATTTCCAGCACCCTGGGTCGACATGCGAAGCAGTCGAGGACAGCCAGCTTGCAAGCACTGACTGTGCAACAGGCAAGAAGTGAAGTAATGAAACCCGAGACGAGTGTCTACGGGGCTACAATGTTAACTAATACACCAACGGTATACCAACCGATTAAGGAACTACAATGTGGTATGAGGAGGATGCAATACTAAGAAAAAGGGGTCTCCCAGAGTGGGAAACACCCTATTTAATGGTTAACATGTGAAGACAGTAAGATGTACCCAGAAGACGATTGTGAAGGCTGTAATATAAGAAAGGGCCAGCAGGGCCACGGATGTTAGTGCAGATGAAAACAATACCGCAACCAGTGTGTATTGAACCGAAAACCAGCCAGCATGGCGCACTTGCCATGGCAAGTGCAGCTAGAACAAAGTGGTGTGGGAGATTTTTAACAACTACCAGTATTTAGTAAAGTACCATGAAATTAAGTGAGATCATCATAACTGAGGAAGGGCTTAGCAGCCTGACCTCTGTAATTGGAAATACACCAGTCAGCAAGAAGCAAGACATGGATAAGGCTTGAAACGTGGTGAAACCAGGAGAAATTTTTCTTTCAACTTAAATTCATTTTCAAAACCGTTTTCAAAACCAAATTTCTTTCAAACCCAATCTATTTTAAATTCTTCTTCTTTTAAAACCAGACCAGAAGACCTACACCGGCCTCAGTGCCACATGGTAGGTAAGTTATACCCGGTTACTTTTAAATAACCGGATGGAAACCGGTAAACCCAAGGGTAACAACCCGAGGGAATGGAGTGAGTTCATAATAATACAACAGTGGATACACTTTCCTTGATTAAGTTCGAAGCATGGAATGCATATTATCATAGGATAATATAAGAGGAGTTGACAACAGAATACTTCACCTAGGCGTGTGACGAACACTACGAGTATACCAACTGTAATGTGGGACGACCGCACTCCGATAGGAGCTTGTGGGCCTGACAAACCTTCTTATGGGGTAGTCGGGTAAGTAGCAATGTATCAGCAGGATACCCCACGTATGTATATGAGTGGAGTCTAGAACACGGGAAGTAGTCGACTCCATACTACGGTCCGAAGTAAAAGTCAAGCAAGAGCAATGGATTACACCAAGTATGGTTGAAGTAAAGGAAACCAGTCAAGTTAAGAAGACTAAAGGAATTAGTAAGTTTATTTTAAGGAAATGTTTAAAGGTGAACTAGTGCGAAGTGCACTGGTTAGCAAGTAAAGACATAGCATATGTCTTAAGCATCTGGATGGATGAACAAAATAGCTGGAGTAAGTACCCAGCCTACATATGGTGAGGCAGATGCCTACTATGGATACGTTAATGTGCAAGGATCGGGATGAGACTCCCGAGATGATCACTAGGGATAAGAATCTCACTAAGGAGAATATTCAACCCAACAAAGAATGCAGGGCGAAGTAGTAAATTAAACATACCAGTAAATGCAAGCCAGATGTAATGACAGAACCCAGCGACACCCAGGAGTTATCCTTAAAAAGGGTATTTGGGTCAACATTGGTTGAACGACTAACGTGACAGAACGCAAGGGTCGAAACTAACACCCAGTTTAAGCGTAAGGCGTCAGGAGGAAGTCTGACATCCTTGAAGGAGCATCCCATGAAAGGAACAACGACCTTGTCATGGAGCTCAATGCAACCTATAAGTCATGTAATATATGCAGAGAAGTAAATATGCGTGAACAGCCTACAATGAGCAGAGCTCGAGGCAATAGAGCTTATAAGCCACAAGTAAAATGTGTTAAGTAAATTCTATTGATTACGGAAGTTTATGTTATATAGGTAAGTAAGCGGATAACGAACCACTGCTTTAAGAGTGGGGATACCTCGTGATATGTGAGACCGCAACAGCGGTAGTTATGTGAACCAAGTTTGAGAGATATGTTAGGAACGGACTATGAGGTTGTTACCTAAGAGTAATTGAATGAGTATTATACGCATAGAAGCGTTTATACCAGTGGTGGAGACCACAAAGGCAATAAGTCAAATAGCAACCACCATAGGTGTGGGATGCTAAATGTGTAATGAACAACGCTCAAGGAGCACAAAGACTCGAAGAATAGCGTATTCAGCAACCAGCTAAATAAATGGCGAAACACAGTGGATGGTGGAAGCTAATATAATGACGGATGCGGTGTAAGCTAATGTTATACAATGAGTGAAAGCACGGACCGCAGCAAGCGACCGTTGCATAAGTATTGTTAAATAATAATGTGGCAATAAGACCAGTTATGAGTGAAACTCAATGGACATACAAGCAAGTGATGAAACGCAGACTGGACAATGATCCAGTAGTTAGTACTATGTGATAAAGAACTCAGTGTGAATTCCTATTGCAATCGCATAAGAGACTTACTGTCAAGAGTTTACGCCTCTGCACTATGTATGACTGAGTGTTTTGGTATTGCGCTTGCGGTAATGATCAAGTGAGATAGCTAGGAAGTCTGAAAATGTTAAATGTAATGGAAGAACAAGACTTATGATGTAATAAAACCGATGCATAAGATAAGCACGGTCGTACCAATCAAAGGGTACTTGGTTGGCGTAAGTGACTGCAGTAACACGATTATTAAACATCGGTATGGAATATACCTCAAGTGTTGGGAATAACCAACAGAGTACTACACAATAGGCAGTAGCTCAAACGTAACCGACAGTAAGTCGGAAGGAAATTAAGCAAATCATTGTGGAATACAGTAAGTTATCATGGAAAGGAGTAGAAGTTTGTAACTCACCGAGTTCGCTCACGGTAAGTGGAACCACGCGTCGGCTGAGAAACCGTTATTACCAAGGTAAAGGTGATAATCGAGGATGTACAATACAGTACGAATAATGTATGGGGCAAACTAAGCTCTAAATTATTAAGAGTCGCGCAGCAGAGACTAATGAGCCAGCGATTCAAATGTTAAATGTGTGTAGTGAACATGAGTGGGTGGCTAATTATTAACGCCTATAGTCTCACAGGCCAGAATCGAAACCAGTTAAGAGTTAAAATAAACTCTAGTGAGAATTCTTGGTTAGGGACTAAACCGCCAACATGGCTAAGATCCTGAAACCAGAACACAGTGTATAATAAACCGCGTGGAGTTAAAACACTTCACGACGGTAGGACGTTATAAACCAGTGATTAAGTGATTGATTACGTGGGCGTAATCCCTTTTAAGGGGGGTAGAGCGCAGAACCACTTGGTGTGTTTTACCGTACAAGTGTACGTGAACTATGGTGTGCATAGCACAAAATAATTTGTTTTGATGATTGGTGTGTGTGTTACATAAACATACACATTCATTCATGGTTAATTGTGGTAATTACGCACAGAAAATGCGAATACCCTTGTGATAAGTGTGTTTATGGTGTTAACGGATGTGTGTGAAATTATAAGTATAAGGGAGTAGAAAAACTCCCGGGGAGCAAAAACCCCGACAGTATATGTTCATATAATACTAAATGTAAAACCGTATATTGTAATTTGATAAAAGTATATATATACAGTATTGTGATTCATGAGGATGTATGAAACCGATATAAAACCTAGTAAGAATTAAATTCCCTAGGTAACTTGATTTAAAATAAATCTGGAAGATGATTGATGGACATAGTTCCACCCTTGGAGATGTATGATTATGACTAGAAGGATTAAAAGATAGAAAATTGGGAATGAATGTATTATCTGTTGTTTGAAAATGAAGTGGGAGGTGAAACTTGATTATCATGAGATCAAGGGAAGCCGAACACAAATTGGGGTGGAAAGATAGTTCGACTCTGATGCTGATCACATTAGGGTTGGATGATTCTTGAAACTCCCTATAAGTGGTCATAAATAATCACATCAAGAATAAGATGCAGTTAACAATAATTGGACTTGGAGTTGTATGGAGCTTTTAAAAGAATTTTAAATTGGGTTTCAAATTTGCAATTGGTATTTTCTAGACTTCAATAAATATTTTAAGATTCTTAGGTGGTATTTTCAAAGGAAGGACTACCTTTATGTGACCTCGTAGAGGATTTTCAACTTGTATCCTTCCAATAAAGGATTTCATTATACTTAACCTCATAGAGGGTACTTTCCTACTACTTGCTCACGAGCTGAGGACGTACGAGCCTTTGTCTTCGGACCGGTGACATGAGAAGTATACTTTAAAGATGTATGCAATTGTTTTGATCTCCCAAAGGAACGGGGACCAGAGTGTCCATCGCGACCGGTTCTGCGGGATCACAGTGTATATGTACTCTACATGGGTCTCGAACTCATGAAGAGATGGAAAAGGAATTTCTGGTTGATATACATGCTATGACATGTTGTGTGGTATGTGTAGTAATTATTATTTTGGACCTTGAGTCCTAATGTGACTGAATTCCAAAGGTGTTATGTTACCTAGACCATGTGTCTAAAAGTTGTTATGTTATCAAGACCTAAGAGTCTAAATGTTGTTATGTTACCCAGACCTAAGAGTCTAAGGGTTGTTATGTATGTACAATGTTGTTAAGGTACCCGGACCATTAAGTCCGAGGCTACTAAGTAAGTATATTATGTTATGTATGGATGTGTATATGTACCCGGACCGTTAAGTCCGAGGGTGTGATGTAAAGTATGTTGTTATGGAAGTTCTATGTTACAAGTAATCCCTGTGTTCTAATTCAAATGATGCTAGGGAAGTGTGAACTTCGAGGACGAAGTTCTTTTAAGGGGGGTAGATTGAAATACCCCAAACCTTAATGCGTTAATTAATTATGTAATTATAATTTTCTAAGGCTAATTAAGTCCTTAAGATCATTGGTGAAGAAATGAAAACCAAAAAGAAAAAGGAAATGCGTAAAAATCACAAAACGTGAAAATACGTATTTAATTATTTTAGGAGGTACATAACCTTCATTAGGGCTATAAATATATTTTTATACCTTAATTACACATTAGGAACGTGTGGGAAAAATCCCGGAAGGAAACGGATCCAAACAATGCGTTTAAACGCTAACGGAGTCTTAGAGCGCGTTTTTCGAGAAAACCCGAAAACGTGACTTTAAACAGTCAAACGACCCCGTAAAAATTATAGTTGATCATATAACTATAAACAAACATAAATGGGAGAATAATAACCATTAAAATTAAATAGACAAGAAAATTCCGGAAAACGGGCCCGGTTAGTGAATAGTGCTAAAACCGGGTAAATAAACGAGCGTTTTCTGTAAAAAAACGAAAAACGCTCCAGCTGATATATATAAAGGGGGCCGGTTTTGACTAGTCAAAATCCTCCCCTCACACACAATAAAATAGAAAGAAAGAAAGGAAAAGAAAGAAGGAAAGAAAAGTAAAAAAAAAAATACACTTTATCTTCTTTCTCCTCCTTATTCTACTTTTCCCTCTTCTCTCTCCTTCATTTCCTCTTTTCCATCGTGAGCCCCTTCCTCCTTCTCCTACCTCCAGCGATTTTGAGCTGTAACAAGAGCTCCCATGGCTAGCTCACTTCCTCTTCATGCCCAAGCCCCATTTAAGCTCCGAATCGAAAATAAATTACATATTTGAACTCCTCTCATCATCCTCTACATTTCTCTCTTTTCAAAATCCGAAAATGATAAACTTAATCTCCATGGGTTTTTCCCATTTGAAGAGAAAATGGCATCAATGGGTAGCTTGGAGCCTCCTCTTCCTCCTAAGGTAAAAATCCTCAAGAAAAAGTCATTCTCTCTCCACTTTCCATGGTGGCCGGTTTTGCTCTCTTGCTCACCTTGTTTTCCTCTTGTTTTGGAGCCTTGTCTCAACTCTCTAAATGGTGGAGTAAATGCCCTCTTGATTCAAGGGTGAAAATCCCTCTTAAAAGCTTCAAAAGGTAAACCCTAATTCTAGCCCTTTGATTTAATTGAGTTTCTAAGGGTTTAGATAATTAATTGTGGGTGTTTTGTGTTCTTGGAATGTTGGGATGGAGTTTGGAAACTCCATACCCTCTTAAATGATTTTGGAGAAGATGGGGAGCAAGAGATGAATTAAGGAGACTTGTGAAATTAAGGTAAGAAGTTCACCTTAAACCTTGTTCTAAATTGTTTAAGTGTTTGAGATGGGTAAACAAATTAATGAACCCAAAATTATGGATTGAAATATATGTTGGAATGTGTTTAGTTGGTTTTGGAGGAATTGTAATGTGCTGTTAGGACCCTTCAGGGTGTGGCTAGACTAGGAATGAAATTGGTGAGATTTGATGATTGGGAGTATGTAGATTTATGGGGAGGTCATGGCAAAATTTCGGTAGAAATGTAGAAGTTTGGATGGTGATGTGAGCTGGAAGGGTTTAACTATTTAACTAGGTGTTGTTGGGAATTGATTTGAGTTAGTAGACCACTTGGGGAATGCTTGTTTAAGTACAGAAGGTTTGTGCAAAAATCTGTAGCAAAAGATATTGTTTAAGTGCCTTAGGAGTTTTGGAAACAAAGAGGATTTAAGACTTTAAGAATGAGGCATGAATCTAGGTAAGAGAAGTGCATTGTCTTAGAGGATTTGGAATGGTCAAATGGAGTTGAACAAATGCAAATTACCAAGAGGTGAAAATCTGTAGCACAAGTGTGCATAAGTGTAACAGAGAATGGAAAAATTAAGAATGGGAGCAAGAAATTTGAGTAAGGAATGGACCTATGTTTTGAAGTGGCTTAGTGCATGTTTTAGTGTGTTTAAACATGTAGGAAACATGTGGAAAGTTTAGGAAATGATTAGAGGTGAATTAGGGGTTGAAAACTGCTCAAAAACTGTAAATTTTGACAGTTCCAGAGGTGGTCCGGGTTGCAAACCCGTTTGCAAACCCGGACGATAGCAAGAACATGGCAGAAGACTATCCCAGGGGGTGGTCCGGGTTTGAAACCAGGACACAAACCCGGACCACATGAAAAATTGTCCAGAAACTGCAATCCATGGTTGGTCCGGGTTTGTAACCCCGGACACAAACCCGGACCATCATAAAAATGTGTCAGAATGTGTTTTAAAGTGTTGTTATGATGGGGAAGTGAATGGTAATGGTTTTAGATGTTGACTAGGCCTTGTTTGGTGAGTTTAAAAGGCCTTAGAAGGTGTAAACAAGTGTTAGGTTCGATGTGAGAAAATTGTGAGTTTAAGTACACAAAGTTAAAAACCGAAACAACGGGATAACAGGTTAAGTACGGGAGTATAGTGTTACATACTGTAATGCTTCGATGTTAATGAAAACATTTGAATGTTATCAGTTGAACAAGCGTGAACCAAGGAACGGGAGATCACCCGGTAAAGATAAACCCATGGTGTAAGGTATGGTTTTCTTGCAACCTGTGTCCTACCGGATTACACTGGCTTGTATGCCAATGTGTTTTTCTGTGTGTTTGCCACCTTGCAAGATAAAGCATGAAATGAGTTTACAGTAATTCATTATTGTGGCGTAATTAATTCCGATACCGCTTAACCTTAGTTATGTGTTAAATAATAGTTAACCGACTTTAGGTTCACATAAGAGATCGGTATTCGGAATAAACGTCCCCACCACGGGAATGTTCTAACTACGGCTATCCGTGCGTTAGTGTATGTTGTGATTAAAGTGTGATGTATGTGACTTGTTTACTATGTTGTTGTTGTTGGATACTGTTATCCGTGTTATGAAATGGGATATGATTTCCCTTATGTGTCTAACCGAATTAGTAACACTATGTAATGTATGTATGTGATAAGTTCCATAAGGGAACCCTTAACTAATAAGTATATGTTATGTATGGAGAGGAATCCGGTCGTTCCGGTCGCGCGTATTGTTTGGGAGTTAATATATATATGTGAATTAACTCCCATCCTGTTATGTTAAGGGTTGACTTCCTTCATTGGATTTCAACCTCCCATTAGCTTAGCCAAAGCTTACCTACCCAACTTCCAATCGGGTAGGGGGAAATCATGTTTAATGTTGGTAGGGTGTCGATGCCTAAGTTCGCTTCGACTCCCTCTTTGTTATGTTACGGTTGTGGTTCCTCCTTGAACTACAACCTCCCACAAGCTTAACCAAGGCTTACCTAACTCATCATTATTGGAGCTAGGGGGAAATTATGTATGTTGTGATCGGTCCTATATGAGGCCGCCACTCAAGTAAAGGAAATGTATGTATGTTGTGCTCGGGCTTATATCACCCCGGCATTCCCTAAGTAAAGTTATATCCTCTCAGAGGAGAGAAATTAAGTTGTGTATGTTATAAAGTGAAGTGTGTTGCTATTGAGTGTGTGTGCTAATTTGTGTTTGTGCCCTATTAGTGGATGTTTGCTTATAAGCATGATATGTGTGAGTTTGTGCATGTTTGAAATAAAATCAACCGCATGCTAAGACGACAAATAGTTGTGCGTGGCCCGGTAGCATGCGGGCTGCGGGATTACCATACCAGCAAAGGTGCTGACCCCCTTTGCGGGCCCCCATACATTTCAGGTATTATGGAGCTGGCAGCCGTTCGAGAGTGGGACGGGGTTGTTAGTTGTATACGGGCAGTTCATTTAAATGCTTATGTATTGTAGGAGTAGTAAGACCGAAATTGTTGTCGGCATTAGCTTGTTAATACTCGGTACAGTTGTAATGTAAGTGTATAAAGAATGTTGGACGTGGAACGGGATTAATGTGTAGTCGCTCGGGAGTTAGTCCATCAGACCGATACGATGTATGTATGTTAGCCTTGTTAGCCACGTGGGTGGCTAACGGCATGTAACACCAAGGAGTTAAGTTATGTTGTGAGTTATGAATTCCGCTGCGATATGATATTAAGTGTGTTGTTAGTAGTTGGGGTGTTACACCGACGGTCAGACAGAAAGGACCATCCAGACACTGGAGGACATGCTTCGGGCATGTGCCTTAGACTTTCAGGGGAGTTGGTTAGACAAGCTTCATCTTATCGAGTTTTCTTACAATAATAGCTATCATGCTTCGATTAAGATGTTGCCTTTCCAAGCTCTATACGGTAGACCGTGCCGTACACCTTTGTGTTAGGATGAGTCAAGCGAAGCGGTCATTATAGGACCAGAGTACCTTGAGCAAGTGCAAGCTGAAGTTCAGCAGATTCGAGCTAATATGAAGGCAGCCCAAGATAGACAGAAATCCTATGCGGATATGAGACGACGCGACCTTGAGTTCGCCGTGGGCGACCAAGTGTTCTTGCGAGTTTCACCTATGAAGGGTGTCTTCCGTTTTGGTCAGAAGGGCAAGCTGAGCCCAAAGTTTGTGGGGTCGTACGCTATCACCGAAAGAGTTGGATCTGTAGCCTACAGGTTAGCACTACCTGAGGACTTGGGACGTGTCCATGATGTATTTCATGTGTCACAACTCAAGAAGTATATTGCTGATCCTTCTCATGTGCTAGAGCCCGAGAGACTATCCATTGAGCCGACCATGAGATATGTTGAAACCCCAGTGAGGATCCTTGATAGGAAGACCAGAGACACTCGCCATAAGTCTATACGAATGGTGAAGGTCCTATGGTCTAACCATGATGTCGAAGAAGCGACATGGGAGTTGGAAGATGCCATGAAAGCTAAGTACCCACAGTTGTTCATAGACTAGATAGTCTAGTATTTAGCAATACGGGTACGGGTCGTACCCCTTTTAAGGGGGGTAGAGCCCTTTTGCTTTTGCATTGCTTCAGGGTAAGCATTGCTTAGTGTGTAGGTATTGTAATAGACTTTTGTATGGCACATGTAGTGCAAGTGAATTGGGTATGTGTATGTATGTATGTGTAATGAGTAGTGTATGGATGTGTATGTATGTGATGTATGTGTATTGTGAATTGCGGTAATGTATTGTGTATTGTGTGATGGCATGAATGGGAAATGATGTATTGCGTATGTGAATTCGTATTGTGCTTGAATTGTGTATGTTTGCAATGTGAATGAAGTAAACACCTCATAGGTGTAGTAAGACACATTATGGCAATTGGTTTGCCTAATGAGTAGAATAATTAAACTATTAACCCTTGAGCAACTTTGAGGGCAAAGTTTCTTAAGGGAGGTAGATTGAAATACCCCGTAATTAAAAATAGTGATTAATTAGGCTAATGAATAATTTAGAAGCTTAATTAAGTATAAATAATCATGAGGGAACAAATCCCGAAGAAAACGGATCCTTAAAACGGATTAAAATCACTAACGAACCTTAAAGCGCATTTTTCGAGGTAACCGGGGAAACGTGTCTTTAAGCGGGTCAAATAGACTCGTAACAGTTTTGGTCAACTAAATAATCATTAATAAATATTAGTGAAGCTTTAGAACCAATAAAATCAATAAAACGAGAAATTAGTAAAAACTGTCAAAAATGGGAAGTTGTGGGGTAGAAACATAAATAACCAAAACTTATGTGTCCACTTTTAAAATAAAAAGTAAAGTTTGTGTGTGTGTGATGGTGCCAGCCGGCCCCCCTATTCCCCTCTCTCACACACTCACTTACTCCCTCTTATTTACAAACAAACAAAATAATAAAGTAAACCACTCTCTCTACTTTACTAACTCACTCACCTATTCTCTCTCCTATCCTCATTCTCTTCTTCACGTACAGCACCCCCTTCCCCTCTCTGATTTTTCTTCTCCTTCCTCCAACCGGTTGCCATGGGAGCTTGAAGAAACTCACAAATATACTCACTTCTCTCCTCTTGTAACCCCCTTTAATCTCTTCCAAAAATTATAAAAAGTATACCATTGGAATCCTCTCATCAAGAACTACATTTCCATCCTTCCAAAATTCGAAAACCAACACTTTTGTTTTTATGGGTATACCCCATTTGGAGCTTCAAGACTACCATTAGCACCACCTCCTTCTCCTTGTTCCATTGAGGTAAAAATCTTCTTGAAACTCCATCATTTTTCTAGCCTTGTGGGCAAAACGAAATTTGAAGCTAAACCCTTGTTTGGTTCCTTTGTACCCAGGCGATTTTGGCTTGTTGGTGGAGTTGGAAACATTGTTCTTGAGCCACTCCAAGCATTACATATACCCTTGCAAGGTAATGAGATTCCTAAACCCTAGAATGTGCATTAGAACTCAAATAATGTTTAAGGTTAGTATGGTGTATTGAAATATGTATATGTATGGGTTGTAGTGTTAGAATTGGTTTATAAACCGGTGAGGAGAGGAGAGGAAGAGGAAAAGAAGAAGCAAGAAGAAGAAAGAAACTAGAAGAAGAAACAAGGTAATTAAGCTCACCCTTGTGTAGCCTTATATTTGTATGTGTAACAGATTTTAATGGAGTAAAACTTACATTGTGAAATGGTAATGTATTAGTAGTGTAATGTGTAGGAGAATATAAGTATTTTGAAGCTTTGACAACAATTTAAAAACTGTTACAAACAGGTTGGGAATGAGATGTTAAGTGCAGGAATTTTAAGTGTGTTATATGTATGGTATTGTGTATGTGAGCTATATATATTGATGTCATTGAGAGCAGGTGAATTGGATGATAATGTGTGAATAAACAATGTGGTGAGAGTGTAAAAATGTAGGGGAGACTATGGCAAAATTTGCCTAGGATTAGAACACTTAGTGTATTAGGAACTAGGTGACTAATAAGTGTTGTAACAGATTTTGGTTGAGATAGATAGAGGGTAAGTTGGGAGAGATAGGTAATGTATTCTAAATGCATTAGGGGTGTTAGAAATGTCAATAAAAGAGGGAGATATAGAAGAGGAGTGTAATTGCCAAAATCTGTAGCATAATGTAGTAAGGGAAGAAACAATGTGAGTTAGTATAGAAATGTGTAAGGAGTTAAGGAATGAACTAAGGTGTATTAGGAGGTTTAATTAGTGTTATAACATGTGGGAATAAGTGTAGGAACAATAGGGAAGTAATGGGTGAAAGAGAGGACTGAAAACAGAAATAAAAATGCAAATACTGGACCGGACCGACCTTGGGACCGGACTTGCAAGGTCGGTCGAGCCCAGATTTACAAGGACGGGAAAGCTTCTGGAATGGACCGAACTTGCGACCGGACTTGCAAGTTTGGTCGGACCAGAAAATTCTCCCGTCTGTAACCTACTGGAATGGACCGACCTTGCGACCGGACTTGCAAGGTCGGTCGACACAAAATTTTTCCGTCTTGTAAGCTACTGGAATGGACCGACCTTGCGACCGGACTTGTAAGGTCGGTCGGGCAAAAAAAATTCGTCATGTAACTCACTGGAATGGACCGACCTTGGGACCGGACTTGCAAGGTCGGTCGGCCCTGTAATTTTCCAGCGTAATTCCTTACTGACTTCGACCGACCTTGGGACCGGCCCTGGGTAAGGTCGGTCGAGTCATACAAAAAAAATTATTTAAATTAAATAATAATATATATATATATATATACCCACATATATAAATATGTACAAGTATGTAAGCATGCCAATCTTAAGTAAGAAAATGAAACTTAAGGTAATGAAAAATAAGTAAGTAATGTGTAGGTGTAAGAAGTATAAGGACATAGTAAGTATGAGTTAAGTTAATGATAGTTAGATTAATCACTCAATTGTATGTATATCATAGGATTTGATTTGTGACACCGAAGGAACGTTAGGATACAAGTACAATGGTGAACGGTATGAATTCCTCATGCCCCGTATGCTATCTTGGTTACTCTGATTTGTGTGTTGTGTGCTAATTGATCACCAAATAAGATAAATGCACGAATCGGAGTTAATATGCTTACTTGTGAATATGTAGTGTTGTATGTTGTATATTCCCTTGAATCTTAGTTTGTATAATTCATGAAATGTATGGATGATAATGAATGTGTGTATGGATGATATAATGTATTGTGACCGATTATTATTTATGCTTGGGCTTCTAACTTATTCCTAACAAGCTAACCAATCTAACTTAAATTGGTAATTAAATTGGAATGAGTAGAAGTCCGATATAGTTTCGGCCACGCGTGAGGATGAGGAGACACAAGAGGTTGGATCCGATTCCTGACTCTTAAACTGGTCCGCGGCCTAAATCCCTTAAGTGGGTAGCATCCCGGATTGGTGAGTCAAGTAAATCCCGGAGGTGGGACGGAGTAGTCCTCAGGGCCGGAGGTCCCGACGACTTAACTTGAGTATAAGTAAGTAAGTAAGAATGAGTAAGTAAAGCAATTTAAAGTAAGTAAGTGTAAGTAAGAGAAATGGGTAAAAGAGTAAACAGCATTCCGATTAACCCGGATGCGTAACTTGGCTAACATCGTGAAGGTAAGTATTGTATGCACTATTGTATTGATGCCTTGAATTGTGTAATGTATTGTAAGTGCATGTATGTTGTTTGTAAAGCATGTATGTATGAAATTAATGAACCTCATGTTTAGTGGACGTCAAATAGTCGGCGTGCCCTAGCTAGCACGCGGTATATGCGGAGTTCATGGGCAGCTTTTGCTCAGCCCCTAGGGGCGATGTTTTTACTACACGCAGGTACAAGAGAAGGATGAAGGTCGTGAAGTGTTGAAGCTTGTCTCTTTTGATTTCTTTTGATTGCAAACGATGAATTGATGAATGGTGTACTAAGTAGTACACGGCTGTAGCTTTTTGATTAGCCGGTGTACCATGGGGTACACCTTTTTGGGTATAGAAAGGATGGTGAATTGGTATAGATGAGTAGCCGGTAGAAACTCATTACTTTTGGTATATTGGAAGGGAAATGTAATTGAAAGTATTTTAAATACTCGGTAATCCAAGAATTGTAAGCATGGCATATTTCGGTAATGGTAAGCAATGTTTAGTAGCTCGGTATATTATGTTCATCAGACCGCGACTGTAAGTAGAATGAGCCTAGCTAGTCGTATGGGCGGTTAGCGGCATTGTATCACCCGCCGTAGTAAGTAGTATTTCCGCTGCGAGTAACTCTGGGTTATGGGATGATTGGACGGTAAGCATAGGATTAACGGTTGGGGTGTTACAATAAATCTACTTCGTGGTTTCTCACTCACTTACCCTAGACAATATCTAATCAGCTCAATGACAAGTGTAGTGAAACTAGGATCTTCCTAGGGAGAGTCTATCTAGAAGCTCAAACAGAATGTAGTACTAATTCTCTCTCTAAGTCAGAATGTAGCTCTCTCTCTAAACTCTTACTTTAGCTATCTCTTAAAGCATAAGGAAAAAATAACTATTACAAGCCTATTTATACTATCTCTAAGTGCAACGGCTAGAAGAGTCAGTTCCGAGTTTTTCGCAACCAGTTTAGTGGACGCGTGCTGAGCAACTTCGCGTCAGTCTTAGGCCGCAATCTTCGGAGTCAACTGAGGCAGTCTTATGACCGTTGGTGCGTTAGCGCATTGACGCTTTCGTTCCTTAATTAACGCAACGACATGATCGAGTCCTTCGTGCTTCTTTAGTTGCACGAACTCAGTTGTATTTTGGCATGGATCTCGTTCTTTGTGTTTTGTCATAGACGAGTGACTCTGTCGAGACGATTGACTATCTCAGCGACACCTTCACGTTCCAACAGTTTCCCCCTTGTTGTTGATGATAGCAAACCTCCGTGAATCCCGATTGAGTCAATCCTAAAAAAGACAGAAACACAAAGAACTAGGGGAACCGACCCTGTCGAAGTTCCCCCTTAATCGAAGCATAAAAAGTTTCAAAGTCTAGAGACTCCATTGTGGTTACCCCTTAATTGTTGAGAGACTCCAGGCAGATAATAGCATAATAAGAAGACAGATAGTAAGCATAGGCAGTAATGAGCATAGTCAAGCAGGCAGATAGTCACGTATCCGCACAGTGCAGCAGCAAAAACTTAAAAGCAGTTCAAAACACAAAAGAGTGTCCCGTACACCAGACGGGATTCACCGCTTCCCCCTTTTGCTTTCATCAAAGGGAAGTCGTATCAGTGACACCAAGTCAGTCACAGAATTCATGAACAATCCATAAATAGTGTTTAGAACTTAAAAACAACCTAAGTTCTAACACCACACACACACACTGGGTAATCTATGAGTTAGGGATGGGGTTGATTGAGGCTTGAAGGTCAAAGAGTCAGTCCTGTATCGAAGCCACAGCCGTCTCGAGCCCAGTTAGTCTCTCCAGCATCTTTGAGTTGCTCTGGGCCAACTCTCCCGCCTGAGTAATGAGTTGGTCGATCTTCTCCATGAGTTGAAGGAGTCTGTTTGGATCGGTCGTCTCTTGTTGAGTGGAGGGCGCAGGTATGACTGGAGTGCTCGGTGGAGGCAGCAGCTGGTATTTGTCGATCGAGGTGAGCCTGTTGAGATATCGGAGATTTATTGAGTCGATCTCCTCGATGGACTTCGTCATCGATTGCTCCAACGGTACTTGAAAGTATTTAAACACCCTGGGAAGCCAAAAGACATATCCTAGGGAGTGCTTAGGAGTATCGACGGAGTGGGTCATATGATTGAGAATTAAATAGGCCAGATCGAGAGGGTGACGGTACAGGATACAGTACATGATTGACAAATCAAGGGAGTTGACTACTTGGTTACCTTCCTTTTAGAGAACAATATTTTTAATGACTAGAATGTGAATGAGTTGGTGGAGAATTAAAAGATCGCCCCTTGGTATTGGAGATCCCACTTTTCTTTTGGAGGAGAAAAAGCGATAGATTTTTGTGTGCGGGACTCCGGGGATTTCAGGAAGGACTCCTTTGTCATAAACTTTTAAACCAGTGTGAGGGACTCCGAGGATTTCAGACAATTTTGAAAGATCAAAGAAAATAGCAGTGGATTTTACGAAAGACTGGGCCGCACCATTTCTAATAACAAGATTTTGATAAAAATCAATAGACTCCTGCAAGAACCACTCCGAAACCTCTGAAAACAGATGTTTCCAACCCTGTGCCTCTATCATTTTAACCAAGTCGCCAAGATGAGTAGAGAGTGCCCAGGTAAAATCAAGAAACTTACCCTTGACAAGATTGCGGTCCTCAGCACGACCGGAGAGCATGTAGCTTTGCGCGAATGGGTCGATCTTGGAACTACAACATTGTGGCTTCGGAGGCTTCTGAGTCCTTGTCGAAGTCGCGCCGGTGGAAGTGTCTTGACTAACAGTAGGCGCCGTCTGCAACTTTTGAACTGGGGAGGACTCACCGGTGGCAGAAGAGATTGTGGGGGACGACACAAGTGGGGGTTTGGTACTGGAGCGTAGGACACGTTTGGTTGTGGGACGTTGGATTGTGGATTTGCGTTTGCGGGGTTTAGGCTTTGGGGATGGCGGCGGAGTTGGGGTTGCATTTGTCGGGAGATGGTTGAATGGAGTGGATGGGTTGTTCAGAGTTGTCTGGGTTATGGTTTTGTTGTGGTGGTGGTGAGGGAGATGATTGTGGTTTGGCTAGTGGTGGATGGAGTGGGGTAATTTCCTCGTCATCGGTCTTAATGACCTCTGTCGGGACGGCTGATGGTGGTGTTTGGTGTGGGGAGGAAGTGTGGGTGGAGTGCGGTGGGGTTTCTGTTTTTGTGGGGGATGGGTTATTGACGGTGGTCGTGGGTTATGGTGTTGCCATGGAACGTAGATAGGCTTGAAAGCGTATCGGGTCTTGAAATATGTTGGTGGGGTTGTTAACGCCGTTGAAATTAATTCTGGCCATTGTAATGTTGGTGATGGGTTTAGTGGAAAGCAGAAGGTGTAATGGGCTTGGGAGTAGTGAGGCTAGTTATAGGCTGAGAGAGTAGATGGAAGGCGCAGAGTTTTCTGGTTGTGTGTGTCAGAGGACTATAGTTTAGGCGCGAGAAATCAAAGGCGGGGATTTCACGAATCAGGTGGAGATCGATGACGTGTGTGTGTTGTGACAGACGCATAGAGTTGAACAAGTAACACAGGTCACAGATATATTCACAAACATGGACAGACTTAGTGAGACTGAAGAACATACCTACTAACGATTGCATCAGGAGGAAGGAGATACGACCGTCTAGGTAGACGGAGTCAACCCAATTGCGGATCGAAATGCCTCAAACCTTGCTGTAGGCAGTGGTTTAGTGAAAATATCTGCAAGTTGATCTTTCGTGGGAACAAAGTCAAGCTGGATTAATTTTTTCTCGACACAGTCCTTCAAGAAATGAAAGCAAATTTCAATGTGTTTGGTTCTGGAGTGTTGGACTGGGTTTTCGGATATTTTGATTGTGCTTTTATTATCACAGAAGATTGGAATTTGTGCTTGGGTAATGTGGTAGTATTGGAGTTGTTGTTTCATCCAAAGAAGTTGAGAGCAGCAGGCCGCAGCAGAGACATACTCAGTCTCAGTTGTGGAGAGTGCGACATAGTTTTGCTTTTTAGAGGACCATGAAACAAGACAGAGACCAAGGAATTGTGTATTACCTGAAGTACTCTTTCGATCTTGGAGGGAGCTAGCCCAATCGGAATCACTAAAACTAGATAAATCAAAAGTAGGGGAACGAGGGTACCATGAGTATAGGGTACTTGTACCTTTGAGGTATTGAAAGATACGTTTGACTGCCTTGAGATGAGACTATTTTGGTGCTGCTTGAAAGCGGGCACAAAGACAGACTGCGTGAAGGATGTCTGGGCAACTGGCGGTCAAATAAAGGAGGGACCCTATCATTCCTCTATACTCTGTGGCATTGACACCTACTTCGTCATCATCAAGGTGAAGTTTGGTAGTCGTATAGCTAGGAGTGGACATACTTTTCACGTTTGTAAGGTTGTACTTGCCAAGGAGTTCCTTGATGTACTTCTGTTGGTGGATCTTGATCCCGTCTTTCTCCTATTGAATTTGAAGTCCTAGGAAGAACCGAAGTTCGCCTAACTCATTCATGGAAAACTCTTTTTTCATAAGGTTAGCAAAATGTTCATAGAGGGTGTTACTTGTAGATCCATAGATAATATCATCAACATAAACTTGTACTAGCAGTAAGTCATGTGATGAATGAAGAATGAATAGAGTTTTATCTACGTTACCTTTTGGAAAACCTTTTTGTAAGAGATATGAAGAGAGTCTCTCATACCAGGCACGTGGTGCTTGTTTGAGTCCATACAGGGCTTTACACAGTTTATATACGTAGTCGGGATGGACGGAGTCTATGAACCCGGGGGGTTGCTCGGCATAGACTTCCCTGTCGATATAGCCGTGAAGGAAGGCTGTCTTAACGTCCATTTGATGTAGACTAAAACCTTTGAATGCAGCAAACACAATGAGCATTCGAATTGCTTCAAGACGGGCTACTGGTGCAAAGGTTTCATCATAGTAAATCCCTTCTTCTTGATTATACCCCTGTACTACCAAACGAGCTTTATTCCTGTAAACGTGTCCTACATCATCAAGCTTATTACGAAAGACCCATCGACTGCCAATAGTTTGTTGGTGCGTGGGTCTAGGGACTAACTTCTAGACCTCATTTCTTTGGAGAGAGTTAAGTTCCTCCTGTATAGCAGTGACCCAGTCGCTATCGAGTAGCGCTTCTTTGACATTTTTAGGTTCAGTACTAGAGAGGAATGCATCAAAGGCACAAAGATTTTGCATGGTTTGAAGACGGGTTTGGACGCCTGAGTTAGGATCAGTTAGAATGTTTTCAGGAGGGTGAGCTGATTTATGTTGAAATTGTCAACGAGTAGGGGAGGGTGTCTCGTGTTCAGTGGAGTCGAAATCCAGTTCACGAGAGTTGAGTGGGTCAGAGGTATGATCAGAGTTGTTTGAGGTGTGACTTTCTTTCCCTAGGGTATTTTCATTGTGAGAGGATGGGGTGTCATTAAGTCTACTGATTGGGACGGTGATGAAGTGTAGATCAGTGAGAAAGTCATCAGGAGCAAAATCAAGTTGATTAGAAGATGAGCCAACGTTGTTGAATTCATCGAACTTGACATGGGGACTTTCCTCTAAGCATTGAGTTCTTAAATTGATGACACGATAAGCTTTGCTTTTAGGAGAGTACCCAAGAAATATACCTTCATCACTTTTGGGTGAGAACTTACCCAAGTTGTCCTTACCATTGTTGTGTATATAGCACTAACATCCAAAGCATTTGAGGTGGGTGAGATTAGGTTTACGTTGTTGTAGTAGCTCATATGGTGTTTTGTGCAAGAAGGGATGGATCAAGGCATGACTCAATACGTCACAAGCTGTATTGACTGCCTCTGCCCAATAGGACGGAGTTAGTTGACTGTCAATAAGCATGGTACGTGCCATCTCGACCAAGGTCCTATTTTTGCGTTCAACGACTCCGTTCTGCTCTGGAGTTCTTGCAGATGACACTTGATGGTCGACTTCGTTTTCCCTGCAAAACTCATCAAACGAATTGTTGCAAAACTCAGTTCCCTGGTCAGTTCTTAGTGTTTTCAATGTAAACAAAAATTGGTTGACCAGAACCTTATGAAGTTTCGCAAACTCAGTGAAGGTTTCATCTTTGGTAGACAGAACAATGACCCAGGTCCATCTAGAATAATCATCGACTATGACCAAAATGCACCTCTTACCACTTCGACTCTGAGTACGCATGGGACCAACAAGATCCATATGGAGTAATTCTAATGGGGAGTTAGTAGAGAGAGTGGACTTACTCTTGAAGGACGATCGAGTGTGTTTACCTTTTATACAAGCTTCACAAACTGAGTCTGTGTCGAAGTTTGTGTCGGGTAAGCCAACCACTAGGTCCTTGCTCTTTAGTTTATACAATAGTCGGTGATTAAATTGGGAAACTTCACTGAATTCCTTGGCTAACCCTTGAATTCCCACCTCTTGAGGACAGAATATGTGCAGAGCCAGAAGAGATGTCCGGACAAGTCGTTAAATTGAGTAAATTTTTGCTTCCTCCCATTTTCAGCATCACTTTGGTTTTAGGTAGTTTTATTACTGAATTAATTTCTTTTCTGGGTTTATTTTGTTTTTCTTATAATTAGAAGTGGCAGTGGTCCCTGTCCTTTTAATGCAACGCTTTTTAGCGTTTTTGTGGTAGTTTTATGAGTGTGTGCAGGTGAAATTTTTGTGGTATTTTATACTCTCCAAGGCTGGACACTTGCTTTAACGCAAGTGT
The DNA here is from genome assembly GCA_023374045.1 of Limonium bicolor. Lineage (NCBI taxonomy): Eukaryota > Viridiplantae > Streptophyta > Magnoliopsida > Caryophyllales > Plumbaginaceae > Limonium > Limonium bicolor. Next base: position 339,264,471 of record CM041776.1, on the reverse strand, counting down.
GAGGAACGATGCTACCCCCATTGTTCGAGCTTAAGTGTGAGGAAGGGAACCTTCCTCAATTTATGATATCAGGGGAGTTTCAGTTTCTTTATTTTTAATGTTTGTGTTCAGCCTATCATGCTATAAATGCTTATTTATTTTATCAGTCAGTGTTGTCCAGAATGAATCTTTCATGAGTCTGGTATATTTTGAAAGGTCTTTTCTTGATTTTTATTTTTGAACAATGAGGACATTGTCCTTTTAAGTGTGAGGAAGTAGAGACTTTTCCCTGAAAATGGCAGTTGCACTTAAATGCCACATTTATTTTTATTGTCTTATTACTTTAAGAGAATCACTTCTCTTAGTGCTTATAAATATTGAATTATTGGGTGAAAATGTTTGTGGAAGTTAGAAAATGAGCAAGATGACAACCTCAAGAATTCTCTTGCTTAAAGTTGTTTGACTAATCTAACTTGTTTTTATTCAAATTAATTCTGCTTTCACTAAAATTTGGTGGATTAGATGATAGTGTAAACTAAATTAGTTTAGCTCGGTGATCTTGGGAATGTTGTGAAAGTTTGGATAAGGCAAGGTACTCCTCTGATCTTCATTCAATTTTCTTAACCGAATCAAGCCTCTTTTAACCGATTTTAAGTCCTTATGGTGCTTCATCACCTATCTACTTTAGGTCTCGTGATCTGGGATAGAAGGCTCAACGCTGATACATGGATAAAGAAAAAAGTCTAGGGGAAGAAAACAATTGTGCGAAAAAATAGGAAAATAATAATGCAAAGAAAAGAAAAGTTCTTACCTGAATGTTTATTTTAATTTTCTTATTTTGATCATGAGTGTGTGGTGTTGAAAGGTATTACGGAATATGGCATTACTTCACACCCCTTGTCATCCACGGGTTAAAAATTGGAGGAAGATCCCATGATATCCTATATTTAGTTTATGCAATCAAACCTCTCCATGCTTTTACATAATTGTTCTTCTTTCACTGTTTGTGAACTTACAGCTAAGAGCAGGATTATTCTATTGATTGCCATTTCATTTGATTTCCTTCTACACTTGTTTGATCCCGAGGTTCGATGCTATGAACTTAGAGATAGTTTTATTCTTTATTTGCTTTAGGACAAGCAAAAGCTAAGTGTGAGGAACTTTGATAGGGGCGAAATAAATCTATTTGTAGAGCTTCAATTCTTCCTATTTTCATAATAGTTCATGTCGTATTTCTCACTTATTATATGTTTTCCTTATATTTATTTTTTGTTGTGAACTGATATATTTTATGAGTCAAATGTAGGAAAAGATCTTGGAAATGCATAGATTATTTCACAAGCTTCGCAACGCAACAAGCGACAAACAAAACAATCCGAACGAAGAATATAGACCCAAAACAAGTTGGCGTATTGACCTGTCCAGACATGTGTCAGGAAGCAAAAGTCCAGACAGAGGCCGAAACTTCCCTAAAACGCGTACAGACATGCGTCCAAACATGCAAGCTTGGACGCCTCCATCAGATTTCGAAAATACACGTTCTTAAGAGATAAAAATCTCTATTTTTGATATAAAAAGGCCCCTAGGGTTTGAAGAAGATAACCAACTCATGGCATGTGTCTCTTGGGGCTGCGGCTCTGGTACTCAACTCACCAGCACCACAATTCCACCATTGTTAACAGCACACCGGAGCTCTAAGGAGGAAGACTACACAGAGGCACGTGACAGCGAAAGGTGAAGCGAGGATCTTCAAACCGGAGTTTCTTCTTCCCATTTATCTAATATGTTCAATGTGTTCTTCTTCTATTTTTCCTGTTTTTAGAGACATGCTAACGTAGTTAAATAAGCTCCCTGGATTGGGGTAGCAAACCAGTTCTTAAGATTTATTTTGTAATCTTTTCTCTAATTATTAATGTAGTAATTTAATTCCTGTTCTTCATGCGCTTTGATTCTCTAGCTAATTATCAAAGTAATATTTATAGTTTTCTAATCAAAATGCGAGGTTGAGATTAGTTAACAAGACATAGGAAGTTCAACCGGATTAACGACTAGAAGCATGGTTTACCCATAGGTTAATCTGTCTCCAATAGGAATTGGTTATATTACGGTTAGTTAGAATTGACTTGGGCATGGTTTGCAGCTTGTTATTTCTACCAGTTATGATCTATTGTACAGGGACCGGTCAATAGATTAATTAAGATTCCTGAGCTTATTGCATAATTAGGGAAAGGTTTATTAAAAGATTTAGAAAGACATGGTTTACAGAACAATCCGGGGTACTTCCTTAGATTTAAAGTTTAAATATTTATTTAGTTTATTTTAATTGTTTTATTATTTTATGTTTGTTTATTGAGTCAATATTTTAGTTAGATGAAGAAAACCCTAAAAAGTGACATTTCCTGTTTTCTTAGTTTAATTTAGTTTCTTAGTTAATTAATAAATTGTCAATTAATTGAACGAGGTCCCTGGAATCGACAATCCCACTTAATTCATTATTCCGTAAACCAAAAGGTACACTGCCTAGGTAGAGATAGTAACATATTTCTCCTACAAAATAATAACTAGAAATGGTTCCAGGTTTCCCTTTTTTTCAAAATCGAAAGTGAAGGGATTCGGATGTTCCAGCCAGAGGGAGTGTTAAGTCAAGATCCTTTAGTTTTGATGATAGCAAACCCGTGTTGTTTATCTAATATGTTTGTTAAGCTTTGAGATTCAAATAAACAGGTAAAGGAGTGGCTTAGCACGCAAGGTTGCAAGCGCACTCCGTTCATGACATGTGCCCAACCAGTCGGGCACCTGTCAGGAGAGCTCCAATAGAACCTATAGTACACACAAGAAGTCAAATACTACACAAACATATCTCTCATGCATTAGATGCAGTAGAAAGACAAAAGACATCAAGTATGCCGACAAACTCATGCACACTCATGCATCCACACAAGCAACTAGCTCACGACAAAGTCTTGCTCATTAATGAACAAGATAACAAGACAAGGCCAGGGTTATTAAGAGGCACTCATTACCGCATTAAATAAAGCCTGGGAGAGCATTAAATAGGCAAACAAGATCAGGCAAGTGGAGAGTGCAAGTGGTGACCGACCACCTGAACACACACCTCCAACATGTCCAACCACAGGGTGACACGTGTCCTGACGGTTCCAAAGCAAGTTGAAGACTAGCCTGTATTCAAACTTGGCTACTTTGTTGGATGAAGAAGCAAACGACTCCTAGAGACTAGAAGATCATAGGTTGTTTGTTACACACCTAATCATACCTGTATAAATACGATATGCAATGTCTTATGTAAATTAACTTGGTCAAATACAAAAAGAGAGATAACTAGATCAAGTGTGAGTCAGACTAAGTGTGTGTAAGTACTAGGGAGTTGGTGAGCTGGATAGGACTGGGTCTGAGAGTTAATACTTCGTGTATTTGATAGACTGGTCAGTCGGGGAATGGTTGGGGAACTGTAGGCCGACTGTCAGAAGAGGATAGAGGACTAAGGGATAAAATTCCTAAACTGTCCCAGAGTCCTTAGGTAGGGCGAGGGAGATTGAGTGAATTTGTGTGTGTAAATTCTCAATCTAAAAGGAGTTTCTAGTTTGAGTTTATTAAAGTGATTTTCCTCGACTATCAAATAGATCACATAGGACAACGATACGTCCACGATCGATCGGGGACGCATTAGGAGCACCAACCAGTTTCAATTGGTATCAGAGCAGATCTCTTCTAGAAAGACTAACTGCTTTGGAAGATGATCGAAATGTCTCATTCAAACCTACTGCCGTCAGATAAGGTTCTGCACCAAATCGACCACCACTTTTCAATGGAGACAACTACACTCACTGGAAGAACAAGATGGAGTTTCACATCAAGTCTGATGATCCAAGGATGTGGAGGGTTGTATCACGCGGTGAATACACCTTCCAAGATGCTCGAGGACAAGACATATCAGTTGACAACATGACTGATGATCAAATCAAGAAATTTATATTCTTTGCTCGAGCAGGTAAGAATCTTACATTGTGCATTACTACCTGAGCAATACTCTAAGGTGGCCTCAGCTAAAATAGCCCAAGAGATCTGGAAAACTCTTGAAGTTACTTATTAAGGAAATGATGAGATCAAGAGACTCGTATTGAGGTGCTACTCACTCATTGGGAGTTATTCAAGAAGGAAGAGAAGGAGAGCATCTCTGAAATGCACACTAGGTTCACCAAGCTGGTCAACGAAATGCTTGTGCTTGGTAGAACTATCTCAAATGAGGATCAAATTCTGAAGTTCCTTAGAGCACTTCCTGCATCCTTCGACAACAAAGTCAATGCCATGCAAGAAGTCCATGATCTCTCTAAAATGTATCTGGCAGACATGCTAGGATCCTTAATGGTGTTTGAATTCAAATTACAACAAAGAAGTTCAGAAAACACAACAAGAGAGAAAGGAAAAGGTGTAGCCCTTCAGGTAGCTAAGAATGAAAAGTCCGAGTCAGGAGAAGACAGTGATGAGATGGTCCTCTATGCTAAGAGGTACTTTCAAAAGTTCATAAGAAACAACATGAAAAAAGGCAAGGAGCCCAAGGAGTCTGACGATCATCAAAGGAAGAACAATGACAAGTGCTTTGGGTGTTCAAAATGCGGGCATCACATCAAAGACTTTCCTCAACAACCCCGAGAGGACAACGAAAGGATCAGGAAACCTACCCAAAGACCGTTCAACAAAGGGCCAAAGAAAAAAGCCTTCATTGCTGCATAGGGGGACTCAAAACTGAGTGACGACAATCAAACCTCAGGCAGCGATCTCTCTAAAGATGAAAAGGCTCACCTGTGCCATGAGAAAGTTTACCTGATGGACCAGGACAAGGAAATGTCAGAATCAGAGAAGGAAGAGGAACAAAACAAGGTAAACTACTCTCGACTTAGAAAGAAAATTCAAAAAGATGAACTTCTAGGACTCGGAAAGCTTTCTCTTATATTAGTTGATCAACTAGAGGCGTTGGAAAATGAAAATACAGAACCCTTAGAGGAAAATGAAAAACTAGAGAAAAATTCAGACAAGGACAAAGTAATGAATCTCATGAATGCACTCAAGAAACTCCAAACCGACCATAGTTAAATTCTTGTTGTCCATGAAAAAATGAAGTTAGGAAAACAACCTGAAATCGATGAATTGATTGTTGCTCTTAACATAAAAGAAAAAAACTAGTGTCCATCAAAGAAAAACATGCAAAACTAGAAACTGATGCTAGGACACCCATGTGGAAAAACAAACGACCGGTCGGGTACCAATCAGGAACCAGTCGTAGAGGTGTCTGCCAACTGTGCAGATAACCCGGTCACCATGAAGCCCAATGCTATAGAATAAGATTTATGAGGCATTGGCAACTTAAGAGAATAGGACTAAAATGGGTATTTATGAGTGATCTTAGAACAATGTTTGTTGGTGGAAACGAGTCCAAACTTTCTGGGGACCCTAACCCCACACTACTAACTTGTTAAGCGCAGAATCGAGTGGGAAGAGACCCCTGCTGGTATATCGACAGTGGATGCTCTAAACATATGACAGGAGACAAGTGGGAACCAGGAAGCCAATGAACTGTTTCCTTTGGCGACAACAAGAAGGGAAAAATCGTCGGTGTAGGTAAGCTGGGTTTTACTTCAGATTATGTCATTGATAATGTCAATTTAGTTCATGGTTTAAAATTGAACTTGCTCGGTGTATCTCAAATTTGTGACAAAGGCAACTCAGTCCACTTCTATTCTACACATTGTAGCATAGTAAGTATGAGTAACGAAAAGGAGTTGTTAAGGGGTAAAAGATGAAAAATTGTATATGTAACTAAACGGAGGATATTAACAGTCTCAATCTTCCATGTTTGACTACATCAATGGATGACTCCACACTATGACACAAAAGACAAGGGCATGTTAGTATATCCTTGCTAAAAAAACTAGTCAAGAAACAGTTGGTAAGAGGTCTCCCTGAGATTAAGACATTTGAGACAAATCTTTGTGATGCATGTGTAAGAAGCAAACAAACTAAGATTTCTTTCAAATCAAAGAGCATGGTAATTACAACCAAGCCACTTGAACTACTTCATAGTTCATATGGACTTATGTGGACCAATGAGAATCAGAAGCCTTGGAGGAAATTGGTATATGTTTGTGATGGTTGATTACTACTCACAATTTGTATGGACAATCTTTATTGCTTCCAAAGACGAAGTCTTTGAGAAATTTTAAGCCTTTGCAGGAAAAATCCAAGTACAACTCAACCTTCAAATCAATACCCTTTGGTCTGATCATGGGTCAAAGTTTGAAAATCAACAATTCATGGAAATGTGTAAACAACATGGAATCAATCACACATATTCAGCACCTAGAACACCTCAGCAAAATGGGGTAGTTGAGCGTAAGAACAGAACATTACAAGAGGTAGCTAGAGCCATGCTTTTGAGGAGCAGTCTTCCTCAAGTCTTCTGGGCTGAAGCTGTAGCAACTGCTTGTTACATCACCAATAGAACGCTCATACAACCAATCCTCAGCAAAACACCCTATGAGCTGATCAAGAGGAGAAAACCAAGCATAAGTCATTTCAGAATCTTTGGGTGTAAATGTTATGTCCATAACAATGAAAAGAATTCCCTATGAATGTTCGATGCCAGAAGTGATCTGGCCATCTTCCTTGGGTACTCAGAAATAAGTTGGGCATACAAAATTTACAACAAGAGAACTCTGAAAGTATAAGAGAGTATACATGTGGTCTTTGATGAGACTGAAATCCATAAGATCAAAGAACCTGAAGAAGATGAAGCCTTTGGATTTGATGTAGCTGGACAAGATCACACAAACAATCCCAAAGATGAATCACCAACTAAAGAAAACTTGCCCGATAGGTCAGCAACAGGTCAGCAACAAGTCGACGAAGGAAACAATGATGTCAACGATCCTCTATCACCATCAACCATTCATCAATCTTGAATTCTACATAAAGATCACCCATTAGAGAATATCATATCGGATATCTCCAAGGGAATTAAAACCATAGCTCAAGCTCGTAATCTCTTAGCCTTTTCAACTACAGTTTCACCCATCGAACCCAAACATATCAAAGAATCTCTTCAAGATTCAGACTGGATCAAAGCAATGCAAGAAGAATTAAATCACTTTGAAAGTTGCAAAGTCTGGCATCTTGTGCCTCGTCCCACACATCAAGGGGTATTTGGCACAAAATGGGTTTTCAGGATCAAGCTAAATGAGATGGAATAAGTTGTTAGGAACAAGGCTCGTTTGGTAGCACAGGGATATCGTCAACAAGAAGGGATAAATTTCCAAGAAACCTTTGCTCCAGTAGCAAGGATGGGGTCAATCCGACTACTGATTGCATTTGCAGCACATAAAGGAATCAAACTCTTTCAACTTGACATCAAAAGTGTCTTTCTCGACGGGTATGTCAAAGAAGAAGTATATGTTGAACAACCTCCAGGTTTTAAGACTCAAGAAGGGAAAAACATGGTGCTCAAGCTTGACAAAGCTCTTTATGGGCTCAAACAAGCTCCAAGGTCATGGTATGACCGCCTGTCATCCTATGTATTAGACAACCACTTCAAAAGAGGTAAGGTTGACAAAACCTTGTTTGTTTACAACAATAAAAAGGATTTCCTAATAGTGCAAGTATATGTTGACGACAAAATCTTTAGAGCTTCTAATGAGAAGTATTACAAGAAATTCGAAGCATTGATGAAAAGAGAGTTTGAGATGAGTGATCTAGGAGCATTGAAGTTCTTTTTAGGACTTCAAGTCAAGCAGGACAATGAAGGGACCATCATATCCCAGCAAAAGTACGTGAAGGATCTACTAAAAAGATTTGGAATTGAGGCATGTAAACCTTTTGACACACCAATGGCAGTTAGCACAAAGATGGGCATCACGACTGGTGACTAACCGGTCAACCAGAGTTCTTACAGAGAGATGATTGGTTCTCTACTATACCTAATTGCTAGTAGATCTGACATTGTGTATAGGGTTTGCTTATGTGCCAGGTTTCAAGCAGATCCAAGAGAGATTCATCTCACAGCAGTGAAAACAATCCTACGTTATCTCAAAGGATCCATAAATCTTGGTCTCTTTTATCCAAAATTCACTAACTGCAATATTGTAAGATTTTCAGATGCAGACTATGGGGGTTTTATAACTGATCGAAAGAGCACGTCTGGTACAACATTCTTTGTTGGATCATGTTTGATTGCATGGGGATCAAAGAAACAACAAAGCGTAGCAATCTCAACTACTGGATCAGGATACATAGTTGCAAAAAGCTGTTATGCTCAACTATTGTGGCTCAAACAACAAATTGATGACTATGGTGTCAAAACAGGTATGTTACCCATTATGTGTGATAATACTAGTGCCATATCTATCTCCAAAAATCTAGTACATTATTCTCGTAGTAAGCACATTGACATTAGACATCATTTCCTTAGAGATTGTTGTGAAAAAGAATTAGTTGGTTTAAAGTACATTTCAACCGAAAACCAACTAGCAGACATCTTTACCAAACCACTAAGTATAGAAAGGTTCAACAAGATTGTTCATGATCTTGGAATGATATTCATTAATCACGATTAGACTATCTTTTAACTCCCATGATTGGTCACCGACATGTGAGCAACACCTTAAGTATGTCGTTCAATGGTCAGTGTACAGTTTAATGTAAGAACGTTATGTCAAACGACTACTTGAAACAGATATGTCAGCCATTTCACAAAAGAAAGGTTAGAATAGGAAGAGTGCAACGGATAGAAATGGGAAATCTGTAACGGATCGATGACTGTCAGTCACGACCACTGCCTGTTATGAATAGTACCGTTGGGACATGTCAGCGAGCGGACGAGGAACGGTTGCCGACCGTAACTCGATATCTATAATTGTCTTCACCTGGGAACCCCATGGCTTAATTGTCTTCACCTGGGACACACCAAACCGCCACTCCATCTAGCTTGTCTCTATCAACCTTGTAGTTTATAATCTATGGAATGTTATGGCCTTTTCAATAATGTGAGTCGTGCAGTTGCTCCCTATTTTTGTTGTATGACAAAGGGGGGAAGAAAGATATGTACTTGTGGAATTATGACTATATTCCTTGTGTTATGTAATTGAATCTTAATGAAAGACTTTCTACTATGGCCCGGTACAAGTTTGTTGTTAATTTAATTTTTTTTACTCTTAAACGAACTCAGGGGGAATCCCTCTTAGGGGGAATATTCTCACTTTCATAAGTTGTTAAGTACATATGAACAAAATCAATTTTGTTATTGGTTGCCATCATCAAAAAAGGGGGAATTGTTAATTCAAGATCCTTTAGTTTTGATGATAGCAAACCCGTGTTGTTTATCTAATATGTGTGTTAAGCTTTGAGATTCAGATAAACAGGTAAAGGAGTGGCTTAGCACGCAAAGTTGCAAGCGCACTCCGTTCATGACATGTGCCCAACCAGTCGGGCATCTTTCTGGAGAGCTCCGATAGAACTTCTAGTACACACAAGAAGTCAAATACTACACAAACATATCTCTCATGCATCAGACGCAGTAAAAAGACAAAAGACATCAAGTATGCCAACAAACTCATGCACACTCATGCATCCACACAAGCAACTAGCTCACGACAAAGTCTTGCTCATTAATGAGCTAGATAACAAGACAAGGTCAGGGCTATTAAGAGGCACTCATTATGCAGCATTACATAAAGCCTAGGAGAGCATTCAAGAGCATTAAATAAGCAAACAAGATCAGCCAAGTGGAGAGTGCAAGTGGTGACTGACCACCTGAACACATCTCCAACGTGTCCAACCACAGGGCGACATGTGTCCTGACGGTTCCAAAGCAAGTTGAAGACTAGCCTGTATTCGAATGTGGCTACTTTGTTGGATGAAGAAGCAAACGAATCCTAGAGACTAGGAGATCATAAGTTGTTTGTTACACACCTAACCATACCTGTATAAATACGATATGCAATGTCTTATGTAAATTAACTTGGTCAAATACGAAAAGAGAGATAACTAGATCAAGTGTGAGTTAGACTAAGTGTGTGTAAGTACTAGGGAGTTGGTGAGCTGGATAGGACTGGGTCTGAGAGTTAATACTTCATGTATTTGATAGACTGATCAGTCGAGGAACGGTTGGGGAACTGTAGGCCGGCTATCAGGAGAGGATAGAGGACATAGGGATAAAAGTCCTGAACTGTCCCAGAGTCCTTAGGTAGGGCGAGGGAGATTGGGTGAATTTATGTGTGTAAATTCTCAATCGAAAAGGAGTTTCCAGTTTGAGTTTATTAAAGTGATTTTCCTCGACTATCAAATAGATCACATAGGACAACGATACGTCCACGATCGATCGGGGACGCATCAGGAGCACCAACCATTTTTAGGGAGGTTTGGTTCGAAGGGTAGAAAATTGCCAGTGAACTGAGCCGGTTCTAGCTGAAGTAATGGTTCTTCTCTGAAGAAGATTGATCGAAGAAGAAAGGAATAGAGGAGTGCGGCAGATTAGAGAAAGTAGGTTTTGAATTAGTTTTTTTGTTCTCCTGAGAAGGAGAATCGGGAATAATCCAAAATAAATGAAGTGTGGTGCCGGTTTTATTCTCTTCGTTCTTCGGTTGTGGGATTTGAGGCACGGGGCGAACAGAAAACGGGGCTGACGAAGCACATGGCTGATTTCCTTGGTTTTTAATCTGAAGGTGCTGGAGGATTGAGATGTAGAAAGGAGTAGACTTTTTGTTGTTTCCCATATCATGGGAGGAAGATGGGTGCAGATGGATGATGAAGATAGTTGTCGCATGTGTGAGGGTTTAGGGCTCTTTCGATTGTTGAAGAAAATGGATCGCTGCATCGGTTCTGTTTTTGTTGAGGATGAAGGACTGAACGAGAAGAGAATCGAAGTGAAAAAAATGCCAGAATAAAGGAGGCGGCTATAGTTACTGTAGTCTCCCTAGGGTTTGTTGGTCTTTGTTGTATTTATAAGCAAAGGGTGGGGTTAGGGTTTATAAGCAAGATTCAAACTCGAGGTCTCCTGCACCTCCACAACACTCTCAACCAATTATACTAATGACTGAACCCAATAAGTGAATGTGAGAAATAATACTAAAGCTCTAATTCGATCTAAGTGAATTTTTCAAAAACGCTGACGTTTTAAATGGACACGTAAAGTAAGACGAAAGGGTTTTGGCAATAAAAATGAATTATTTCCTTTTGAAGAGTTATGAAATAATAGAATTGAGATAAAGAAACGAAAACGTGCTAATAATAATAACAACAACAATAAAGTACTAATAATAATATGCACATAAAATAATGAAATAGTACTAATATAACGATGATAAAATACAAGCGCATGTAATAAAAATGGAAACTGAAATAGATACATACAAGTAGTGGTAAATAAGATGGAATAAGCAAGTAATGATATAAGAGGAAGTCTATTCAAATAAGCGACAACACGAATTATACTGATATGAATAATAACAGTAAAAGGTGCATAAAAATACAAATAACACTAAAAATAATAATGAACAAAATAAAAGTACATGCTAGAAGAAAATTAAAGTAGCAATAAATAGGATAAAATAAATAAGTAACACAATGAAAATTAAAGAAACTAAACTTGTAGACAAATAATCAAATGAAATAGAATATAATAAAAAAATATTAAAATAAGTAAATTAAACAAAGGGGGTGGGTTTAAAACCGGATTGTCGTTGGAAATTCATTTTCGAAGAATTGTGTTTTTTTTAAATGCTTTGAAAATTGATTTAAGAATTTTTTCATAAAACGATGGTTTCGTTGGGACACACGTAAATAATTTTTTGAAAAAGAAAAACGACGACCCCTATTATTTTATTTATTATTTCAAAATTTGCTTTATCGGGTGAAAATTTTTTGTGTCTACAATAATGATGTATATAATGAGATAAAACATTTGTGAGTTGTTGTTTTGTCAAAATGGTTAATCTATGCTTTAAATTGAATGTTATGTATATTGTTCAATTTTGAGATTGAGATTAAGTGCTTCTCTATGGTTTAAAGGGTGATTTTTCTATGAAATACTAAATGTTTAGTCAACAATAATTGGTATTGCAAATGGGTTTTGGAAATGGAAATGATATAACCATATGGATGGTATTGATTGATGTGGCACTGATTGCCCAATCATATTTATTCAGCTCATGGTATGTCTCGGGCTCCATGGGACACTCTATGGTTTTCCTACATTATAGTTTGGAAAAGTACTATAGGAGGTGTGCAGATCAGGTGTTCATTTTGTGACACCTAGACTTGGTTTGATTGGAATGGAAAAACAATGGTTGTGACTAATGAACGGGCTTGTTAATGTTTAAACTGAATAAAATGACTATGAATGTTTGAATGTCTTGATGGACTTGGAATGATTTGCATATATGTATATGCTTATTTTTAATGAACTATTTTATATGGTAACTTTGATTTGCTCAGCTTTTGTTGATCCTTTGGCATTTTGCCATGTGGTCCTTTCTTGTGTGTTGCGTGAAACTATGACCACAGGTACAAATGAAAGTGTAATGACTCCTTGAAGTGTTATTATCGAAGAGAGCATGAGAATGGGTGTAGAGACTTCCACATAGTAACTATTTTGGTTTTTGGACTTCTATATGTTAAGAAGATGTTGTAATATGTTTACAGCTAATTTTGTTATGATGTACTAGACGTTTCTGTATCATGGTCTGAAGAAGAAGAAGATAATAGTCTTAGCATTCACAGAGGTTATGAGCGTGGCAGTAACACCCAATAGGTCTAGTGACTTCTGTTGCTAAATAATTGGACTTAATTATTAATCACTGACTAAGTAAATATATTAGAAATTTGAGCAAAGTGGTATCAGAGTCGGTGGTCAGATCGATGTGCCAGTGACCCACGGGGGCGCTGGGCTCCCTTGAGGGGGAGGGGGTGAGTGGTGTGCTACGAAACGGCTCCCACATCGATTGAAGGGAGAACAAAACATTCCTTATATGGGTGTGGACACTTCTTCATGGTAGACATATTTTAAGTGGTGAACCTGGTTGATCCTTATAAACGAAACCATGAGACTTCGGTCAAAATGGACAATATCTACCAGCAACTTGAAACTGGTCTATTACAAAGACTCTTCAAATGCTTTGACAACACTCCCTCATCATTCTCGAACACTCTTAAAATGCTCTCTCAACACTCTGCCCACATTTTCCCCACACTATCTCAACATTTTGCCTACACACCCACAACATGCGAACACTCTCCAAAATTTCCTACACTACTCAAAATATAGATACTATTATGGAGGACTAAATGTCCCTGAACCATTTTGGCTTCAATTGTAACCATTAGATTAGAGAAAATATTAATGTATGGTTCATATATATTACATCTCCTACTAATTTTATGAATTTATCATAAAAAGAAAAAGTGATTTGGTACCATATTGTGTGGGATTATTCAATAATATTTGCTATTTTATTCCTCTACCCACAATTCAATTCACCACGTCTGACTCTGGTGGTTTGGTACCCACACTGCGCCTCTTCCATTCTCAATAGAAACCCTAACCGGTGAACAAGAAACTACTGCGTCTCTATTGATTCTTTCATTGTGCTTGCGCCTCTTCCTAATATAATGGGTATAATCTCATCCAAAATGGTTTAGGGAATACATAGAAGTCCATAATTGAATCATTTTCCGTACTGTCGGGAGCACAGTGCATGCTCCCTCAAACCCGGGCCTGATTTTTAGAAACTCAGATGGGTTTTGCAGTTAATTTTTTGAATTTTGCAGTCATTAGTTCAAATGGAACTGAATTTGGGTTTTTAACTTTTTTAAAAAAAAAACAAATGGTTGTGGGTGACCTCAATCTGTCCGAAAAGGACGAAAAAAGCAGACGCTCCAACTAGCCATCCATTTTTTAACCATCCATAAAGGAAAAAAATGGACGCTCCAACTAGCCGTCTGTTTCTGATCCGTCCTGGAAGGACGAAAACAAATGGACGTTCCAACTAGTCATCCGTTTTTGAACCGTCTAAAAAAGGATGCTCCAACTATCCGTCCATTTTCGGACCGTCCGAAAAAGGACGCTCCAACTAGTCGTCCGTTTTTGAACCGTCCGAAAAAGGACACTCCAACTAGTTGTCCATTTTCAGACCGTTTAAAAACGGACACTCCAACTAGCCGTCCGTTTTCGGACAGTTGGAGCGCCCATTTTTGTTCTTCCTTTCCGGGCGGATTAAAAATAGGCGGTTAGGACTAAAATATATTTTTTTGACTGTGTACCATAAAAAATTAATTATAATTATAACTGTAAATTGACCAGATATTTTTTCCCTGTGTCAACTTAAAATTAAACTGCAAAAATAAACACTAAAAGTTCAATTTTAGATGACTTCTTTAATAGTCTTTACTACACGATTAAAATGCAAACAAACATTTACCCGTTTCTTGTTATCCCACTTCTTTATTACCGATCACACACCATTTTCGCTTTTAAACTAGTGCACCAGTCTTTCCTCCTAATTCTCCGTTTATTAATCACATCCTTTCTCACTCTCTTTTTCCTTATAAGTAAGTACACTGTCTTACCAAATTAGGAACACCTTCTTCTTCCCTTACTTTTTCCCGCTTCGTCCTTTCTTCTCTTCCCATCATTTTCCCTCTCCTCGACTCTTCAAATTCCTCAACCGTTCTCTCCCAAAAATTTCTTCGTGCTCCTCTCTCTCTCCTTGTCTGATTTCTCTCATCACTGCGAAATTTCACCAACTTTAGTTGGCTCACTCACTCGAGACAAGAAAATGGGTTCAGAAGAAATGAACATCCTGGTGACTGGTGGAGCTGGGTTCATCGGAACCCACACCCTGCTCGTTCTGCTCAAAGAGGGTTTTAGGGTTTCGATCATCGACAATCTTCACAATTCCTGTGAGGAAGCGATCAATCGGGTCATGGAATTAGTCGGTCCCGACCTATCCAAGAAGCTCGACTTCAACTTGGTGCGTGATTTCCACTTCAACTCGTTACTATACTTTATTTGATCTCCAGCTTTTCATTTCAGTTTCTTGCTATCTTGGAGTGTGTTTTTCTACTAACGGTAACATCACTCGATTCTCGCCACTTTTACAGGGTGATCTGAGAAACAAAGATGATATTGAAAAACTTTTCTCCAAGAACAAGTAAGATGCTCGCTCCTGTGAATTCTTTTTAGTTTTATTCCAACTTACATGTCCGATGTTCAAGAAAACCTTATCCTCTCACCCGTTTTCTCTTTCAGTTTTTCTTGTTTTATTAGTTAGTCACTGGTAGTTCAATCGATTGTTGTTGTTGTGTACTGAGGCCGACCTTGTGGTTTGATTTAGATATGCTGCTGTGATTCATTTTGCCGGGTTAAAAGCCGTCGGTGAGAGTGTAGCTTACCCATTCCGTTACTTTGACAACAATTTGATCGGCTCCATTAATCTGTACCAAATCATGGCCAAACATAACTGTAAAAAGGTAACTCGTCTTAAAAAGTAATACTATAATACTATAATGCTTCGCTGCTGTAATGCGGTGTACGGTGTCGTTTCTTGAGTTCTTTGCAGTCAGAATCCATATTATATGATTCTACGTATTCCATGATTCTGTTTCTGTAAGGGTTCTTTCACTGTTTGGTTGAATCTTGATTGGTCCGTATATATTTTGATTTGCCACATAATTAGGTTCCGTTTGATTGGTCAGCTATTTCCGCGGTTCTCTAAATCTAAGTTTAGTTAACCAATTCAACTTTGCCATGTGGACTTTGGTTATGAATAGTGAATAGGCCCAATCAAAGCTTGACACTTTGAGTCCATAGTTATCAATCAATCTCTTCTGTTAATAACAGAACGTTACATATGTTGATGAACAGTTGGTTTTCTCATCGTCTGCAACTGTCTATGGCCAACCTGAAAAGATCCCTTGTGTTGAAGACTTTGAGTTAAAGGCTATGAACCCTTATGGTCGAACTAAGGTATATAATTCTTTGTTAGCATTTGCGAGTAATTTGTTATTACAAATTATTTCTTTTGTTACTTTTCGCAAAATATTTCTCATCTGGAAAAACTGTAATACTCTTAGCTCTAACATTCTCAAAATCTCTGTTCCTAGCTTTTCCTGGAAGAAATTGCTCGAGATATAGCAAATGCAGACCCGGACTGGAGTATGATACTGCTAAGATACTTTAATCCTGTAGCTGCTCACGAGAGTGGAAAACTGGGTGAGGATCCAAAAGGCATCCCCAACAACCTGATGCCTTACATACAACAGGTGGCTGTGGGAAGACTTGATGAGCTCAACGTCTATGGTCATGACTACCCCACGAAGGATGGCACAGCGGTATGTTTACACAATAATAACCAATGAATGATATTTTCTAGCGCAGATTTATGGAGGATTCTTGTCTGATTAAATATGGTTTGATGTAATTCAGGTTAGGGACTATATTCATGTAATGGATTTGGCTGAAGGCCATGTGGCTGCTTTGAAAAAGCTTTTAGCTGCTGATTACAAAGGTAGCAGCATGGATTGAGAACCATCTTTGTTGCCTCTGTGTTCTGCGTGTTCTTATGTATGTTGTCACTCAATTTCTTTCTGTTAACTTTTTTTATAGGCTGCACTCCCTACAATTTGGGAACCGGTTATGGTGCTTCTGTGCTTGAAATGGTTGCTGCATTTGAAAAGGCATCAGAAAAGGTGACGATTCTGTTGTTTTCTTTTGTACATCTGTTTTCTGTTTGGCAGCGAATAGAAATGGATTTTTTTTCTATATAAAAAACCAATGAGAAATGCAAATTAATAGAACAAGTTTTAATTCATGAACACAGAAAATCCCAGTTAAGAAGTGCCCGAGGAGGCCTGGGGATGCAACTGCTGTTTATGCTTCAACAGAGAAAGCTGAAAAGGAGCTTAGCTGGAAGTAAACTCTTTTGCTCCCTCTCGTCTTTTCTGCTTTTAAATATTTCTTGCTTGGTGAGATTGAAACATCTGATCAGAGCTTCCGTACATTGTGCAATGCTTTGGTTCTACTTTTTCAGATTTCAGTGTGGAGAATTCGGACTAAAATATGCAGTTAATGGTGTGAATATATAATCCTTTGTTTACTGATTTATGATGCTGTTCTTGCAGGGCAAAATATGGGATTGATGAGATGTGCAGGGACCAATGGAACTGGGCAAGCAACAATCCATGGGGTTATCAGGGAAAGCCACAGTAAGATTCCAGATATAGCTTGGTGTTTGTTGCAAAGAATGTGAAGGGTTCAAGTTTGACTTTCTAGATTTGGATATAGGTTTTTCTTTGTTTTGAATCAGGATTTTAGATATATTGAAGTGGATATGATATGATGTGGCGCCAAATCCTTTAATTGTATGCAAGTGTAATTAGCGGTTTCAGAACGCTCAGTGTGCTCAAATCAGTTTTCAAGATGACATGCAGAGGCATAAGAGTGACCAAACTAATAGGGAAACTGTCTATTCTGCGTGTAATACAAACAGTGAGTAAACGGGAAGCTCCGAAGTTCAAGCTGACAGGCCTTCGAAGTCTCAAGTTTGGAGACTTAAGAAAAGAGTTAGGTGATATTCAGATAAAACTTCACAATATTCAAAAATTGATTTGTCATGATATGTTTTTGGTCAGCAGCTGATTCAGGACGAGAGGAAGCGAAAGGTGTATAATTGAATAATGCAAAGTCTTCATTCTCACATGACACAGTATGTAGGTTGCAGCTTGGGAATGAAACCAGTGGGTACTTCTTCAACGTGATGGCTATAGGAGGTAGAGAAACATAATTCAGCCTACCTTCTCTGAGGAGGGAATATTTTTAAGAATTTATCATAACCTTCTGAAGAGAAACAGGCTAGTGAAATTGAAACTGGTTCTAAAATATAGGAGTTGGGGGAAAGATTACCGAGGATGATGGAACAGAATACGTACTTGGCCAGTCACTAAATAATAAGGTTTACTAATCTGGTAAAACTTTAACATACCCATTGCTTCTTGTTGTGTAAGTTGTCGAACTGTATGAAAGCGTTGTATGCAGCTATAAAGAAGGAACTAGTCTTTAAATTTAGGTGTGCTGTAGTTAGGGCTTATGTGTATCTGCCATTGTGAAGGAGAGGAGCGCAGTAATGATGTTATAAGGGCATGAGCGGATGCGGCCCTCTGCTCCAAATACAATAACCACTTAATAGTCGTTGCTAGAGTCAATACAATTTGATCCTTTTACCAGAGTACGAAGCTAATTGGATAATTCTGGTTTGAAGTTGTTCTTTCTGCTATTCGTTGAGGAGGCGAGAGGTGAAGAATAGAACTATACCGATGAGTTCAAAATAACAGGAAAGAGCATAGATGACGTACAAAATCATTAAGAAAACTATGATTTGACATATGATGCATGCAGTGATCATGGATGTCTCTAATACAAGCCATGTTACAAGAAACACACACTTTTGACACCCACAATAGGAGCTTGCGTCAAGTATTTACTCACAATCCATCCAAGATCAAACAACTAGTGAATCCCGACTACACCGCCACTTCCTGAACTCTCTTCTCATCTTCAGTAACAACAAGCGTACCTTCCACAAACTCACAAGACTGAACAGGAACGCCGAGCTGCCTCTCCAACTTCTTCATTACAAAAACTTCGCTCTGTTCACACACATTCACAACCACACCTTTCCTCCCAAGCCGCCCAGTCCTCCCCGCACGATGAGCATAGTGAACTGAATCAGTCGGCAACTCCAGATTCACTACAAGATCACATTCTGGCACATCCAACCCTCTCGCGGCGAGTTCGTTAGTCACCAGAACCCTCAGCTCCCCTCTCTTAAACTTCCTCAGAATCGTTGTTCTCGCAAGCTTGTTCAAATCACCATGCATCTCCTCAGCATCCATCCCACGAGCATTCAGCTTGTAGACTGTATCCTTCAGCTGCTTGATATGGTTCATGAACACGATGACATACCTGGCATCAAGAGCGTGGACACATCTTCTCAGTGTATCCACCTTGTGTTGTCCCTTTGCGACACAGTAGTAGTGGCTCAGAGAGGGAGGCAAGCTCTCCAAGGCGGCCTGGGTCTGCTGTTGATTTGAGCTGGTTACTGGCCCTGATGAGGAACCACCAACTGTAGCAGATGAAGTGGAGAATGAATCCTCTAATGGGGTAATGCTTTTGGCTTTGACAAGAACAGGGTCCTGTCCCCAGCTTCTAGCCGCTCTGACAACAGAAAATGGGACTGTGGCTGAGACCAGTATAGTTTGGCGTTCAGATTTTCTGACACAAGGATCATCATCCCCACTCTTAGGTCCTGCTCCTGCCCTTCTACCAACATGCTCCAATATTCTATGCATGTCTTCTCGAAAATTGAATGCTAGAAGCTCATCCACTTCATCTAACACAAGGAATCTACAGCCATGGGTGTGGAGCTTTCCGCTAGCACTGATCTCTGCTATCCTCCCTGGGGTTCCAACGACTATAACAGGCTTGTTCTTCTTGAGTGCCTCTTCTTGTCTCCATCGGTTAGCTCCGCCAACTAGCTGCTGAACAGCCCTTTTGTCTGTTGGACCCAAGAGCTTCTCAATCTCCCTGACAATTTGCATCCCCAATTCTCTGGAAGGAGCTACAATTAAAGCTTCTATATCTCTCTTCATGTCAGACCCCTCTTTGCCTTTGTTGTTATCACCCTTCATCCGCAAAGGACCCACTTCTGACAGTATAGGGAGGAGATAAGCCAAGGTTTTGCCAGAGCCAGTATAAGATTGGATCACAACATCATGCTTGTTCAGAATTGTGGGTATGGCTGTGGATTGAACATCAGTGGGTTCTGTGAATCCAACCTCCTCCAGCCGCTCTAGCAACAAGGATGGTAGACCCAGCTCAGAGAATGACTTAGCAGCAAAGACAGATGGGTCTATTTCAAGAGGTTTCTTCCTAGCCAGTGATTCAGGAGGCCGCCTGGTGGATTTGCCGTTGCGTTGGGAGATTTCATTAGCGTAATTCAACTGAGGAATTTCATCTTTACTGCTCCCACTGCCAGTTCTCGGTTCTGTTTGGGATGGACCTATTTCAAAGGTTTTCTTCCTGGCAACTGATTCAGGTGGCCGATTATTAGGCCTAGTGGTTTTGCCTTTGCGTTTGGCAACCTCATAAGAGTAATTAAGCTGATCTAGTTCATCTTTGCTGCTGGCAGTTTTCGGTTCTGTTTCAGATTTATTTCTGAACCCTAGAGTGGTCAAGGTTAAGGGCAAACGGCTGTTGTCAAATGTACTGAAAGAACGAACCTTTTTGTAAAAGAAATTAGTCCTTGGAGCAGTCGATAGTTTTGCAAATGGTAAGGAATCACCGACTAGAAACAGCAAACGCATTGAGGCCATTGATGGCCTTTCTATTATTCCTTGGTGAAAAAGGAAAGCTTAGTTATTGTCTACAGAACATCTCATATCATACCCAAGTGAAGGAAGCAGACCAAGTGATTGTGGTGGCTTTCCGACAAATTTACCTGGAGAAACAGAAGAGGATTATCCCGCAAAGTGAGAATGGAAAAAATTCAAAAGCCAAAGATGAACCGGAACCATCATGCTAGCAATTCAATAAAGGGACTCCAAGCAAATTTAGCTATCACGTAGGGGTCCAAACAGAAGCACCCGGACAGAAGGAAAAAAAAAACTGTCAAATTGAAATCAACAACAGGGAACGCGGACACGTGCCTGCAATAAATCCAATTTCTGAACAGGTGAATGCAGCGTAATGACTCCAGCCGCTTACCACTTAACCCGTTAACCGGGCGAAGAAAGAGGACGATGAGGTGATAGTGTTATATTGCAATTCGATTCCAACAAAAAGAATAACCGGACACCTACCGGAAATTCGACACGGAGGGGGAGCATAAAGAAACGTCGGTGGGATGATGGAAAAAATGGTGGAATTTGCACTGCAGTTTTCAGTGTTCTGGTTGCCGTGCAGCGTCTGCGTGGTAGGCAAGTCTTTAACAGGGTAACTGAGAGCGAGGAAGATATGGTTCGTTTTGCTCATTTTTTGAGCCCTTAACAATGCGTGGCCTTTTGATGTGACGCGAGTCCCAGTAGCTTTTGTTAGGCATCCACAATGGTAAAAATGGATTTCACCCACTAACAAATAGTATTATTTTACTATCTCCTCTCACATTCTCTCTCCTCCACCTCATCATTTTCTTTTTTCTCTTTTAACATTATGGGTGGAATCCACACCATTGTGGATGTCCTTAAGGAGATTATTAACAAACGCTCACACAACCAGCGTCTGATCAAAATATGAATTAGGCTGTCTCAGTTGAGGTGAGATTAATCTAACAAGATTAATGTGGTTGGCCTAAGTTGAGAAGATTAGAGCCGTTCGTTAAACAAATTGGAGGTTTGAATTAATGGGATGTGCAGAAGACTACATTACCCCCAAGAGTGTGATAGTTTCCCATCTTAATAATTAGAGGCTTGCTATCCACGAAAAATTCTGTGCCATTGATAGAGGCATAAATTCTTGAAATTAGAAACTAATGACTCAAGAACAGTCCAACTGCAACGGAAGAAACAAGAAGAACCCAATTTGTGAACTGTAATACAAAAGTAATTAGGGTTAGATAAGAGAATACAGTAGAAAATAAAATTAAAATTTATACAGGTTGCCCCGTAATTGGGTTTGAAACTGTCGCAAGAATCGGATGCTTTGGTGTGTTTAAGTGAATAAAGTTCAATAACAATTTGCAGGGGAAGATGGTGCTGAGTGGACAGGGGCAATATCGATAATTTTCAATCATATCTCTTCACCCATAGATGAATAATTCTCAAACACAGGGTATGCCGCGTTTGTGAATCAGCCCTTCAAGACAGATTAATCTCACGATTAATCTCCAACAATAGATGAAAAAAGAAGGAGATTCATCTCCAAAGGGAGATTAACCTTTGTAATGAACGGAGCCTTAATCTCTAGCGTTTGTTTTGCGGCCCAGAGGAGATTCATCTCCCATATTAAGCTCCGACGGGAACGGGGCCTAACTTAAAATGCTACGCTTGAGACTTTTTCCATTCGATGCTCACATTCTCTTTTCATTTCAGATTAGTTTAGGCCCGTCTGCCATAGGGAGATTAATCCTTTTTTCAAAAAAATTGAAACGGGTGTCACCACTCTATTGGAGTTAAAACTAGACCTGACAAAGGTGACCCGAACCAGAAAAACCGACCCGATCCAACCCGATCCGAACCCAAATTTAAAACGAATGATGTGACCCGAAATATGACTCGAAAATCCGAACCAAACCAAACCAAAACCAGATCAAACCGAAGTTTGATATACCCGAATTCACCCGAACCAAATTCACCCGAACCGAATTGACCCGAACCGAATTGACCCAAACCGAATTGACCCAAATTGAATTCATCCGAACCAAATTCACCCAAACCACGCATGAAACTAGACAAACTTCCATTACCCTTCTGTTTAAAATTAATATTAAAAATATTGTCATCCAATTTGATGATGTATAACCAATAAAATGTATAAACTTTTCAGTTAAGAAATATATATTGATGTGTAGATGTTGAAGAATAAAGATTACAAAACTTACACCTTACTTATAAAGATTACAATATCAAGCTTGGGAATGGTTTAAATGTGTATGTGTATATATCATCACATCACTACTTAGCTTTCTTTATTAATATCACAAAGAATAAAGATTACAAAACTTACATCTCATGTAAATATATTTGTATGAATAATTAAATTAAATTATGGGTAAAAAAATTGACAAAATAAGAAGATAAAGGGACAACCCCTGCATAGAAGCAATAAGCTACTAGAGGACGCCTGAACGAGGCGCGCACGAGAGACGGTGATCGGTGGTGCACACACAACATGAATTCATGGACGCGAGGTGATGACAGACGCATAAGGGCACAGGCACAAGGTGGTGATGGATTGGCATGGGCACGCGACGCTCGCTGACGCAGGACGCACACGGAGTGTGACGGGCGCGGGATGGCGGGAGGCACATGCATAGCATTGGGCGTGGGGGGGGGGGGTAGACTCGGCGTCGAGTGCCAAATATTGACCACTGATTCACCAAATTTTAAAGTTATACTTGGTCGATACAATTAATAAATCTATAGTTAAAAATTAATATTAAAAATATAATCATCCAATTTGTTATGTATAACCAACCAATACATAATAGCAATCTTCATCAAGAGTAACACTATATTAAGATAATTTGGATCCAAATATGAAAATCAATACAAGTTACAAAGGTTGCTTAAATTTGTACTTTAAAATTTTTGTCAATTAAGCATAACGCGGTAAGTCACCCGAATTTGACCCATAACCCGAAAAAACTGAAAAATGCAGAGGCTAACCCGAACCGAAAGCACCCGAACCCGAAATCAACCAAACCGAAGTCACCCGAATTTTATTTTAACCAGATAACCTGACCTGATCCAAACCAAACCGAATAGTGAATATCTGCAAATTGATCCGAACCGAACCGATCCGAACCCAAACCCGAACCCGAACCGAGTGACCCGAATTGCCAGGTCTAGTTAAAACTGCCTAAAGCATGTATAATTAACTAGGATTGGTAAACCTTATGGAGATTTATCTTAACATAACATTTATTACGTTTGAACGTCATTACCGAACGTCCCCTTAGTTGTTCTGTATGTTTGGAGCTGACCTAAAGACATTATTCTGGATGGCCCAAGTCCAGTTGAATTAGTCTCGTTTGCTAGAGGTCCACAACGGAGGACACAAATTTGGACATTTCGGTAGTTTTGGTCCACATTAATCTGGGTTGTATTCTTGTTCGTTTGTGAGCTTTTTTTTTTAAACATATGGGGTGTACAATGGACATATATGCCCTCTTCGGGTGACGCTTTTCTTTATCACTCATCAGCATTTCTCGACCTTCTTTTATCATTGTTTTTTTATAAGTGGCTGAAAGTTCAGCATAAGAGTGATACTGAGGTTTTAAATGAACCTTTCTCGCAATACGGTAGTAGGTAAGTTTTGAACCCAAGACCTTTGGTTCTAGGATATCTCTCCACTACTGCGTAAAATGTAAGAGATATGTGGAACATTTTTCGTCTATCATTGTTGGCTAGATAAGTTTCAGGGTTTTGTATTCTCTTACCCAGTTTCTTGCTAAAACTTGCCAACTTGAACGACGCGACGGGTGGCAGCAATCCATAATTGTAGTGGTTTATGTTGTTCAAATAAACTCAAACGAACGCGATGGGTTTGCAGCAATCCAGAGAATAAAGAAAAAGCTGGTGCACCATGATGAAAGTTGAAAATCGATGAAGAATGAAGAAGAAGCTGGTGCGTACGGTTGAGGTCAAAAAGTATTGGTAATGGTGTAATTGTACATGTCACAGGCTGCAACAATTCGCATGGTTTTTCCTGAACGCAGGTTTACCAAGCTCTAACATTAAGCGGCCAATCTCACGTTTCACTGAGTTTCAACATGTGCAAATTGTCACTCTGTTCCATCCTACGAGCACGATTTCAGCCCACCGCACCTCAATGGTGTGAGGGAACGGGTCTTAAATTAACTTTGTGCA